>ML660679.1:1776901-1801594 GCA_007570785.1 Antilocapra americana | reverse complement strand
CATGGTGATATCATGACAATGTATGGCAAAAACAATTAAAAAAAAAAGAAAAATAAAAGAAAAATAAAAACGAAATGATTATCTCAATAGATGCAGGGAAAGCCTTTGACAAAATTCAACATGCATTTATGATAAAAAACCTTCAGAAAGCAGGCATAGACGGAACATACCTGAACATAATAAAAGCTATATATGACAAACCTGCAGCAAACATTATCCTCAATGGTGAAAAACTGAAAGCATTTCCCCTAAAGTCAGGAACAAGGCAAAGAATATGCACCCAACTCTCACCACTACTATTCAACATAGTTTTGGAAGTTTTGGCCATAGCAAACAGAGCAGAAAAATAAATAAAAGGAATCCAGATTGGAAAAGAAGAAGTAAAACTCTGTTAGCAAATGACATGATCCTCTACATAGAAAACCCTAAAGATCCCACCAGAAAATTACTAGAGCTAATCAATGAATATAGTAAAATTTCAGGATATAAACTCAATACACAGAAATCCCTGGCATTCCTATACACTAACAATGAGAAAACAGAGAAATTAAGGAAACAATTCCATTCATATATCTACCTAAAGAAACAAAAGACATATATATAGAAAACTATAAAACACTGATGAAAGAAATCAAAGAGGACACAAATAGATGGAGAAATATACCGTGTTCATGGATTAGAAGGATAAATATAGTGAAAATGAATATACTAACCAAATCAATCTATAGATTCAATGCAATCCCTATCAAGCTACCAATGGTCTTTTTCAGAGTACTAGAACAAATAATTTCACAATTTGTATGGAAATACAAAAAACCTCAAATAGCCAAAGCAATCTTCAGAAAGAAGAATGGAACTGGAGGAATCAACCTACCTGACTTCAGTCTCTACTACAAAGCCACAGTCATTACGACAGTATGGTCCTGGCACAAAGACAGAAATATAGGTCAATGGAACAAAATAGAAAGCCCAGAGATAAATCCACGCACCTATGGACACCTTATCTTTGACAAAGGAGGCAAAAATATACAATGGAGAAAAGACAATCTCTTTAACAAGTGGTGCTGGGGAAACTGGTCAACCATTTGAAAAAAGAATGAAACTAGAACACTTTCTAACACCATATACAGAAATAAACTCAAAATGGATTGAAGATCTAAACGTAAGACCAGACACTATAAAACTCCTAGAGGAAAACATAGGCCAAACACTCTCCGACATAAACCAAAGCAGGATCCTCTATGACCCACCTCCCAGAATATTGGAAATAAAAGCACAAATAAACAAATGGGGCCTAATTAAAATTAAAAGCTTCTTCACATCAAAGGAAACTATAAGCAAGGTGAAAAGACAGCCTTCAGAATGGGAGAAAATAATAGCAAACGAAGCAACTGACAAAGAATTAATCTCAAAAATATACAAGCAACACCTGCAGCTCAATTCCAGAAAAATAAACAACCCAATCAAAAAGTGGGCCAAAGAACTAAACAGACATTTCTCCAAAGAAGAAAATGGCTAACAAACACATGAAAAGATGCTCAACATCACTCATTATCAGAGAAATACAAATCAAAACCACAATGAGGTACTATTTCACACCAGTCAGAATGGCTGCTATCCAAAAGTCTACAAGCTAAAATGCTGGAGATGGTGTGGAGAAAAGGGAACCCTTTTACACTGTTTGTGGGAATGCAAACTAGTACAGCCCCTATGGAGAACAGTGTGGAGGTTCCTTAAAAAACTGCAAATAGAACTGCCATATGACCCATCAATCCCACTGCTGGGCATACACACCGAGGAAACCAGAATTGAAAGAGACATGTGTACCCCAATGTTCATCGACGCATTGTTTACAATAGCCAGGACATGGAAGCAACCTAGATGCCCATCAACTGACGAATGGATAAAAAAGCTGCCGTACATATACACAATGGAATATTACTCAGCCATCAAAAAGAATTCATTTGAATCAGTTCTAATGAGGTGGACGAAACTGAAGTCTATTATACAGAGTGAAGAAAGCCAGAAAGAAAAACAAAAATACAGTACACTAACACATATATATGGAATTTAGAAAGATGGTAATGAGAAACCTGTATGCGAGACAGCAAAAGAAACACAGATGTATAGAACAGTCTTTTGGATTCTATGGGAGAGGGCAAGGGTGGGATGATATGGGAGAACGGCACTGAAACATGTTAATTATATATGCGAAATCAATCGCCAGCCCAGGTTTGATGCTCAGGGCTGATGCACCGAGATGACCCAGAAAGAGGGAATCGGGAGGGAGGAGGGAGGGGGGTTCTGGAAGGGGAACATATGTATACCCATGGCAGATTCATGTCAATGTATGGCAAAACCAACACAATAATGTAAAGAAAATTTAAAATAAATAAATAAAAAAGAAAGCTGTACGGGGGCTTCCCTGGTGGTCCAGTGGTTAAGAGTCCGCCTTGCGATGCAGGGGGCACAGGTTCGTTCCCTGGCTGGGGAAGATCCCACATGATGTGGGGGATCACGTCTAAGCCCACGTGCGGCAACGGCTGAAGCCCACTTGTCCTCAGCCGGTTCCAAGAACAGAGAAAGCTCCACATGGCTAAAAATAAACAAAACAAATAAATAAATATTAAAAAAAAAGCTTCAAGCTTCAGATTAAAAAAAAAAAAGAAAGCTGTTACATCTACACAGTGGAATATTACTCAGCCATTAGAAAGAATACATTTGAATCAGTTCTAATGAGGTGGATGAAACTGGAGCCTATTATACAGAGCAAAAGAGACACAGATGTATAGAACAGTCCTTTGAACTCTGTGGAAGAGGGTGAGGGTGTGATGATTTAGGAGAATGGCATTGAAACGTATCATATGTGAAATGAATCACCAGTCCAGGTTCAATGCATGATACAGGGAGCTCAGGGCTGGTGCACAGGGATGATCCAGAGGGATGGGATGGGGAGGGAGGTGGGAGGGCGGTTCAGGATGGGGAACACATGTACACACATGGCAGATTCATGTCAATGTAAGGCAAAACCAATACAAAATTATAAAGTAAAAACAATTTTAAAAAGAAAAGAAAAATCAAATCATCTTCTTAACAATATGGTGTAGTACCTTATATAGTGGGCTTCCTAGGTAGTGCTAGTGGTAAAGAATCCATGTGCTAATGCAGGAGATGTGAGTTTGATCCCTGGGTCTTGAAGATCCCCTAGAGAAGGAAATGGCAACCCACTCCAGCAGTCCTGCCTGGGAAATTTCATGGTTAGAGGAGCCTGGTGGGCTACAGTCCATGGGTTAGTAAACAGTCGGATGTGACTGAGCACACACACCTTATATAGCATAACAGTTTTAGGATGCTATGTTGGAAGACCCTGAAAGGGTTAGGGAAGTGATGTAATATATTTACTGTTGTGTCTCTCAAAGCAGATATACCCAATGAGGTAACATAACGTGAAACCCCTTATAAGTTGTAAAGTACTCTACCCATAGAAGAAACATTCTTTAGAATGTGTAGAGCAGAACCTTAGAAGTAATTTCTTTACCATTCAAATTTTTGACCTGTGGGTTCTGTTGATGTGGGTAAGGCACAGGTGTCTGATGCAAGTAAGAGATATTAAACGACAATAATTTCTGAGAACTATAACAGAATGTCTGTCTTAGTTATGTGTCAGGATGGATCTAAGATAGCTGTGAAACGAGGAATAGCCCAAGGCATTTGCTTCCGAAAGATTCTGAAAGCATGATACCAAATATTGTTGAGACTCCATGGTACTCAGCTATTTATTGGGTGACAAGGACTGAGCTGTCTATGAAGAACATGAAGAAGAAACGTGATAGCCCATGAAAAGAATGTCTCCAGAAACCAATCTCATATTAGCTGGTAATTATAAACTGAGTTTGGGATGATGCACAGGGAAATGCTTTGCTCACTGTGTAGTACTACAAAAAATCACTGATGGCTATAATTGCGAATGATCAAAGACTTCACCTAAGGTTTAAGCCACTTTTCTTTATAATGTTACATGATGTCCAGCTGAGCCACCCTGTCATTGGCAGATGCATAATTCTGGGACACTTGCCCTTTTCAAATTATTTTTTTCCATTAATGGGAACGTGCCATTGGGTTGTCCAAAATGTTTGGGTTTTCTGTAACGTGGAGAAAAACCGAGTGAACCTTTTGCCCAACCCAGTACTACACTGTGGCTGATCCTCAGTACACCCTTAAAGTGTAAATTGCCTGATTATCCAACGTACTGTCATATCTCAGACTAACCGGGATAAAGAGGTGATTATCTACATGGGCTCATGGCCCATGTTTTTTTTCTTGGGCTTATCACTTTTTGGTCTGGGTATAATAGAGTATGAGGTGAAATCAGAAAATTGGAACAAATATTTTAAGTGCCTTCAAATTTTCTAATCCTCTAGTTTTCCTAGCCAGGATGTACATTTTTAAAAGTCTTGAAACCACGAGGATCTTAACATTTCCCTTTCTTACATTGATGCTTAATGCCACCAGAGTGTTAGCTGAACCTTTGAAGTGACTATAACAGAGAAAAGAAGCCTCTCTGTAAGATGTGACAAAATTGTTTCCTAAATCATGTTTTATTATATAGTAGAATGCAGCCACAAGGTACATGATGAAAATCTTAGCACTAAAAATAATTATAATAAAACTAGAAAAAAAATCAAAGGGAAAGCTACAAAAATAAGTGACATAGGCTGGATTATCCAGCATCTATTTTTAATCTTTAACTCATGAAGTAGGAACAATACACATTTGGTATAAGTACATTGCGTAGGCTTAAAGTAAGTCACTCATTAATATGTGAAAACCAGATCCCAATTTTGCTCCCTCAATTTCCCTATAAATTCGTTCACTCAATTGATATTCATATAGTGTCTGCACTGTAGGACTCACCAGTAGGTGCTAGATACATAGCTGAGAACAAGACACTAGCAGTGGTACTGATATGAGAAATTGCTTTCCTAAACATTATTTTATATCTGGTGCTAAAGAATAACAGTGGAGGTAAGCATTGGTTACACCAGAATTTGGGGTTTGACTGTATGGTTCCCAGGGTTTTAGCAGAGGTGTGTGTATAAACACTTGGCTCAGGGGTGTATGTCTTGCAGTATCTGATGGGTTATTAGCAATAGGACACAAACAGATGTTTGAAAGGTGCTTGCTCACTGGGGCTTATCTTCTCCTGCAACCTCAAGTCTACCATGTGGACAAACCATGAGCATTACATGGAAAAGCATGTTGCAGAGATGAGGAACTCTAGCTGAGGCTCACTATGAGACCCAGCCTGACAACCAACAGACACA
Source organism: Antilocapra americana (assembly GCA_007570785.1). NCBI lineage: Eukaryota > Metazoa > Chordata > Mammalia > Artiodactyla > Antilocapridae > Antilocapra > Antilocapra americana. Next base: position 1,796,270 of record ML660679.1, on the reverse strand, counting down.
CGAATGAAGCCATCTCAGACCATCCAGTTTCAATTTCAACAAAGCCTCTAGCAGAGATCAGGTGAGCAAACCTGGACCAGAATTGCCCAGCAGATCCACAGAATTGGGAGAAGCAACAAATGCTTGTTTTAAACCACTATGTATTAGTTGATTATATACATCAAAACGGAGACAGCGATGGCACCCCACTCCAGTACTCCTGCCTGGAAAACCCCATGGACAGAGGAGCCTGGTGGGCTAAAGTCCATGGGGTCACTAGGAGTCAGACACAACTGAGTGACTTCACTTTCACTTTTCACTTTCATGCATGGGAGAAGGAAATGGCAACCCACTCCAGTGTTCTTGCCTGGAGAATCCCAGGGATGGGGGAGCCTGGTGGGCTGCTGTCTATGGGGTCACAGAGAGTCGGACACGACTGAAGAGACTTAGCAGCAGCAGCAGTAGCAGCATACATCAAAAGTAATTGGTACAGAGTATCCCCAACTCATCCCCTGTGGCTCAGTGGCAAATAATCCGCCTGCCATGCAGGAGAGGAGAGTTCAATCCCTAGGTCAGGAAGATCCCCTGAAGGAGGAAATGGCAACCCACTCTAGTATTCATCCATAGACATTCAAAAGAGTCAGACACAACATAGTATCTAAATAACAACAGCAACAACAGAAGAAACCCACGTGTATAAGTTGAAGTTGAATCTTGAATTCACAGTATCTACAAAAATTAATTCCAAATGAATCAAAGACCTAAATGTAAGAACTGAAATGATTAAAGCAATCAGAAGGAAAATAGGATTAAATCTTTTTGACATTGGTTCCTTAGATATGAGAGCAAAAACATAAGCAAAAAAAGAAAAAAAATAGATAAACTGAGCATCGCTGATATAAGAAATACTTGAGGGTGTGGGTGTGGTCATTACTGCACAATCTAGCCCAGCCACTTACTGTTTATATGATGTTGGGAAAGTAACTTACCTTACTAAGCTTGATTTTTTCATTTTTTGTAGAATATGGATACTATTTTTATCATAAGAGTCTTGTAAATATTGATGATTATATTTTAAATTCTTTACATGTTTTAAGGCTTGTTGTTTAGTTGTTCATTCATGTTTGACTCTTGAAATCCCATGGACTTTAGCCCCCCAGGCTCCTCTGTCCATGGGATTTCCCAGGCAAGAATACTGGAGTGGGTTGCCATTTCTTCCTCCATCTCTACCCAGGGATCGAATCCACATCTCCTGCATTGGCAGGTAGATTCTTTACCACTGAGCCACCTGGGAAATCCATTTAGGCTTATACCACTGTCAATAAGAAACTCATATTTTTGTTTTATACTTTCTGCCTGGTCTATATTTTTCATAGGTTGTATAAACTACCTGATATTATCTTCAGAATTAAAGTCAAAGCTACTCTGTTTATAGTTATTATAATAGTATAATAATATTATAGTAACATTATATTATAATAGTTATAATATTATAATAGTTATAATTTAGTTGTTATTTTTAGATATTGTTTATAATTTTCTAAAATGACTGTGCCAGGATAATTAACAGTATGGTTGATGGCTGAGTTAGGGTATATCTATGAATCAATAATATTAAGCAAGATCATATTGAAAGCATATATGTTTGTAAATATGGGAATAATATGTAATTCATATGTATTACATAAGTACTATGTAAATATCATAAAGTAAGAACTAGTGATTTCCTTCCAGCATTTATTTACCTTTGCTATTAATTTGTGAAATTAATTAGAATCATAATTTAATATCAGTTTCTGTATCAATAGCAGCAAACCCATTAAGTTCATTAGCATGAGAAGAAACTCAAGCCCACATTTTAAAGACTGTGTTTTCTATTTTAGAATGAATAAAAGAGTGATGCTGTTTAAAAGAGCTGAGTGGAAAAGGTCACTTTCTGAGAGCACAAAGTGAGCTGGAGTACAGAGGAGCTAGATATCTCTGATAGCTTCAAAAGCAACAGAGAAGTCAGAGAAAATTCCTACCCAGAGATTAAATATAGTATTTGACCCTTGGGAAAGGGTGCATGCAGGAGCAAATGATAAAGCCATATAGAGATGGATAACACAAGGAACTTCATTTACCATATGGATGGGTGGAAGATGGTTTTGAATGACACATTACATTTTTCTGTCCCTACTCTTTTGATTAACATATTAGTCATTAGGATTAGAATTTTGATGAGAATGAGAGAAGAAGTTTGAGATAAATACATTTTCTTTTTTTAAATTGGGGTATAGTTGCTCTACAATGTTGTGTTAGTCTCTGCTGTGCAACAATACGAATCACTCATATGTATACAGTCCCTCTCTTTGGAGCCTCTCTCCTACCCGCAATCCCACCTCTCTAGGTCATCCCAGAATTCTCAACTGAGCTCCCTGTGCTATACACTATACACTAAAGCTTCCCACTAGCCATTTATTTTACACATAGTAGTGTATATTTTTGTCAGTCCCAGTCTCCAACTTATCTCCCTCACCATGTCTGCATATCCATTCCCTATATCTGCATCTCTATTGCTGCCCTGCAGATAGGTTCACCTCTACCATTTTTCTAGATTCCACATACATGCATTACTATACAATATTTGTTTTTCTCGTTCTGTTTTACTTCACTCTGTATGACAGACTCTTTCCTCAGAGTTTAGGTCAGTTTGATTTCGATGCAATAATGTATGTTCTCTTGAACATGAACTATCACAAGAAGAGACAGCATAAGAATCGATACTAATTTGATTGGACATTTGACACCATGCTGGATCTACATTCTGATGCTTTCCTCTCAAGCATCTGGGTCAGCAGGTGATGACCACTGTTGCAACAAGAAGTATCTTTAATGAACTGCAGCCTAATTCTAAGCTAAATCAAGTCACAATTTACCACAGAGACAGCATACTGAAAAGTATCCTAGCATTTTCTAGTGATTCACATTCTTTCAGTTGGCACATCCATCTAAGATATTCCTGATATGAATACTGATTTATATTTTAAGATTTAATTAATTAGAAAAGAAAAAGTAATGGACTTGGAGGTCCTCTTGGTCTGCTAAGTCTTTACTGTTTGAGGAAAGAAGTGACAGAGGCAGTGGCCATAAATTTCAGAAGCAAGGCTCCTAAGTCTCTGAGGGAGATCTGTCAGAGATTCAACAGTTTAGATGATATCAACACTCACCTGGAAGAAGAATGAAAGAGGAATGCCACGAACACATTGAAATCATGTAATACTGTTACTTTTCATAGAGAATAATTTACTACAAGCAGGTCTTTCTTGGAATCTATCCACAACAGTCTGGTTGAATTGTCACAGTCAGCAAAGACTCCCATTTAAAGACTGTTCATTTGCAAAGAGACATGATGCTACCCCTAAAGAGAATATTCTAGCAAGGTTTTTGTACCTTCAATAATGATTGCCCAGTGAATTTCAGATGCTATTTGTAAAGTGGTTAGAATACTATATCTCTAATATTAGGAGAGATTAGATACTTCTTATCTGGCACTGACATCTGAACCTCTTAATCAGCCACTAGTGAGTCATAGTAAGTTTTACAATTGTTGCATTAAAGGTTAAACATAATTGGCTATAGTCTAACTTCTTTACCCGCCGCAGTAGCTTCTGCTATAACTTCAACTCCAGCAGAGTCTTTCAAACTCGTAATATCAGCTCTTATTTAGTGTTTCAGTGGGTAATTTCAAGTTGTTATGAATAAAAATGTTAATGTGTCTATAAAATTTTCTTGAAGAAAAAATGTTACCTGGCAGGGTCACACTGCAATTAACTGAATATGCCTAGTCAGTACATAGTTAATTTTAGTACTTCTATTTATGAAGAATCTTTCAGGAGCACAAAGATTTTTGCAAACTGAACTCTGCTCTGCTTCCCTCATTGTCCTCCATGTTATTATAATTCTGACCATGTGAACCTTGTGAACAGGATTGGTTACTAAGATTTTTCATTTGCTGTTCATAGCATTTGTAGGTTGCTCTGGAGTTTTGGTCAAAAGGAGTTGCTTTATCAGATGAGGTAGCTAATGCACTTCAGAGGATTAAGAATTATTATTTTTCAGCTCTGTAGAACATTGTACTGAGTTGTTGCTGTTCAGCCTCTAAGTTGTGTATGACTGTCTGTGACCCCATGGACTGTAGCATACCAGGCTCCTCTGTCCTCCCAGAGTTTGCTCAAATTCAAGCCTGTTCAGTCAGTAATGCTATTCAACCATCTCATCCTCTGTCGCCCTCTTCTCCTGCCTTCAGTCTTTAAATGAATCGGCTCTTTGCATCAGGTGGCCAAAATATTGGAACTTCAGCGTCAGCATCAGTCTTTTCAATGAATATTCAGGGTTGATTTCCTTTAGGATGGACTGGTTTGATCTCGTTGCTGTCCAAAGGACTCTCAAGAGTCTTCTCCAGCACTACACTTTGAAAGCATCAGTTCTTTGGTGCTTGACCTTCTTATGGTCCAGCTCTCACATCTGTACATGACTACTGGAGAAACCATAGCTTTGACTAAACAGACTTTTGCTGGCAAAGTGATATCTCTGCTTTTTAATGTGCTGCATGTGTTTGTCATAGCTTTTATTCCAAGGAGCAAGAATCATTTAATTTCATGGCTACAGTCACCATTTGCAAAAACATAAAATGTCTTTTCTTGGTCTCCTTATGATTTAATTTAGAGGCAAAATGCACACTAGTGGCTTATTCTGACTTATGTTTCCTCAAGTTTCTACCTTAGGAACCCACACCTTGTGTTTTTGGCCCACCCTGTTCAATGATGTCATACAATATAAATATAGTCATCTAAACCAACTGTATAGTAGAGTCTGTGGGATGAGGTAGGAGAAGTGACGGGAAAGGATCCTACAAGCCAGAGAGCTCTGCCATATCAGTAGCTGTGGCCCTTTATCATATGCAGATGGGTCTCCTTCCCCCATAAGAAGTGAAATCAGTTCAGTTCAGTTGCTCAGTCATGTCTGACTGTTTGCAACTGCATGGACTGCAGCATGCCAGGCTTCCCTGTCCACCACCAACTACTGGAGCTTGCTCAAACTCATTTCCATTGTGTTAGTGATGCCATCCAATCATCTCATCCTCTGTCATTCCCTTCTCCTCCTGCCTTCAATCTTTCCCAGCTTCAGGATCTTTTCAAATGAGTCAGTTCTTCACATCAGGTAGCCAAAGTATTGGAATTTCAGCTTTAGCATCAGTCCTTTCAATGAATATTCAGAACTTATTTCCTTTAGAATTGACTGATTGGATCTCCTTGCAGTCCAAGGGACTCTCAAGAGTCTTCCTCAGCACCACAGTTCAAAAGCATCAATTCTTCGGCACTCAGCTTTCTTTACAGTCCAACCATCACATCTGAACATGACTACTGGGAAAACGATAGTTTTGACTAGATGGACCTTTGTTGGTAAAGATGAAGTAGTGAAATACAAACTTAAATTACAAGAGATTGTTTTCTAATTTAACAGCTTGGCAAAGATAAAATGGTTTGGTTTGTGTTGGCAAGGGTATAGGTAGTCAGGCAGCCCTTTACATTGCTCATGAAAGTTAACTTGTGTAATTTTTATTTAAGAAAATTTAGAAACAGCTATCAAAACAAAATGTAAGAACTTTGAAACTAGTAATATCCCTTCAGGGATATATTCCATAGATATTTACAGTAACATATACAGTGATAGTCATCACAGTATTGATTAAAATGATAAAACATCAGAAACTAAATGTCTACCAATAGAGCATTTATTAAGTGATATAGTACACCCATTTTATGTAACAGTATAAAGTTGTGTTAAGTGGAATGAGGCAACCCTGGGTACTGACATGTAATACTTCCAGAGATATATCTTTAAGTGCGGGAGGGGGCTAAGGAATAGAACTATGTGTACAGAATGGTACTATGTCACTAAAAGACTTATTTGTGAGTATACTTATATTTGCACAGAATTTCTCTGGATAAATACACAAGAAATGAGTAACAAGTTTTGTATCCAGAGGGAATCTATTCCATGGGAACAAAGGGGGTTGGCTTATTGCTCAGCACATATTCACACTCATGCCCTTTCCCCTTTACAGGTGTGACCTTGAGCACTTCTGGCTTAGCCATGTGCTTCTGTGATTGCCATGAGAATAGCATAACCTAGGTAGCCACTGTCTCTTCAGCCCGTGACTCTGAATGACATGTGTAAATTATCTCCAAACTTGACCCACAGCCTAGAACCAAAGCCACACAGCTCATAATCTGAAGCAGAGATGTTCCTGCCACTCTGTAGGCTTGTAAGTAAGAGAAATCAATTCCTGTTGATGTAAGTCACAAAGTTTTGGGGTGATTTGTTGTAGACCATGCTTGCATCAATACCCAATAAATATAACCATTAGACTTACTTCTGATGTATAGCCTCTGTACTTTTTAAATGGTATATAGTGCCTATGTATTACCCATTCAAAAAGTACATTAATTTGTTATCCTCTATCTCCTCAAAACCAATCCAAAAAATATACACAAGACAAGAAATAGCTTTAGACTGAACAACACTGAAACTCGTGCCTCATATTTGAACTGCTTGATTGAAATGGTTATTTGTAGTTTGAGATTCCTCCTTTCATCCTTAATCTTGCAATCCACTGAGGTACCAATCCATCTTATAAAGAGGCTTATTAAATGTATAAAGAAAGAAAGTGTTGGAATACAGTGAAAGACTACTTTTGTCTAGGAGAAGAAGAGATATTGATGGATGTTTTAATTGATTTAAAATATATTTTAAGTGGGTTATTTTTGCTTTCTCATTTTGTTGATCCCAATTATCATTCAATAAACCATGGAGTAGATAGATGACCAGTTTTCTCAAAGAGGATCTAGTTAGCACATATACCCATATGGCATATGGAATCTTAGTTCATCCACCAGGAATTGAACTCATGCCCCCTGCACTGGAAGCATGGAGTCTTAACCACTGGACCACCAGGGAAGTCTTTATTTTTTAGTGTTTTGCAAACCTAATTTGATTATACCTGAATAGATGCAGAGAGACTTCAACAGCATTTTGTTTGAATCTTTATATAGAGGATTATACTGGAATTGTTCAGTCACCCAGTCATGTCTGATTCTTTGAGACCCCATGGACTGCACCACACCAGGCCTCCTTGTCCCTCACTGTCTCCCAGAGTTTGCCCAGGTTTATGTCCTTTGCATCAGTGATGCCATCCAACCATCTCTGTTGCCCTGTTCTCCTTCTGTCCTCAATCTTTCCCAGCATTGAGGACTTTTCCAATGAATCAGCTGTTCTCATCACATGACCAAAACACTGGAGCTTCAGCTTCAGCATCAGTGCTTCCAATGAGTATTCAGGGTTGATTTCTCTTAAGATTGACTGGTTTGACCTCCTTGCTGTCCAGGGCACTTTCAGGAGTCCCTAGGTATATACTGGAATACCTAGATGTTAAAGAAGTGTCAAAGCCTCAAACAGCAGTGCATTCCCCATAGATGTAGAAGATGGTAGACAGATGATTTTGTTTGGAAATTATCACGCATCCCTGAACCTGGAATGTAACTCAGTTGTTATGTAACTCAGTTGTTACATAAAACAATACTGAAGACGATTTACCGAAATGTATTTTGGAGATGACTCTATCAACCATGGACATTTATACTAACCAGATCCTCTTTGAGAAAGCTGGTCATCTGTCTATTGCATGGTTTATTGAATGATAGCTGGAGTCAACAAAATGATAAAGCCAAAAATAAAAAAGGTATTCTGTTAGGTATGAATTTTTTTATATGAGAGAGTGACTGTAAATATCAGATTGTTGCTCTGAGGGTTTGATTGTGTGACACAGAGACACAGAGTTGGCATTTGGGACAAAACGTATAAATCTCTGAAACAGAAAATACCAAGATATGGAACAAAGAATCAAGGGACATCCTTGGGAGTGGAGAGGGCAGAAGTAGCATGAGCAGGAGCTAGATAGCATTCCTGGTGTATCATTAGACTGGGGGTTATTGCAGGCCTGCTGGAGAATAGCCTAACTTGTCCCAGGCTCTGAATTTGACTTGAATTCTTGAAGCTCAGAGGCTTCTACTCTCTTTGGGCCTATTTCTGAGATGGCATGATTTTTTTCCTGTTTTTCCTGCACACTCTTAGCAACTACATGAGCATATCTCCATTCTTGCAACAACTTGAAAATTCAGCTGACCTAATGGTCAACCTCAGAGCCTTTAGTTATCTACAGACAGAGAAAACCTGTTTTGTAGCAACTGATTTTATCTCTAAGCCCAGATATGGCATTTTAATTAGAATAAGTCAAGACTCCAAGGATGACTTCATGGAAATGTTTTGCTGCTATTGGAAAGGGGAAAAAAAACTCGAATATTTAGCTTTGTAATTGATTTTCTTTTTTGTGTGTTACTTCTATATTCATATAATGATGAAAATAATATTTCTCAGTAATTTAAAGTCTTACTACCTGAGAATGATAAACTTTTGAAATTATGAAATGATACTGGGCTAGAAAATTAGCAGATTCCATTTAGTTATTATCATAATACACAAATTCTTTCTATTCTAATTCCTCTGTCTAGGAAACAGACATATTATAGTTGTCTATTAACAGATGAAAATTGAATTATTAAAAGTGGATTTATCTCAGCTATATAGTTGTAAATATTAAATATCCTCCTACCACATCCTCCTTATAAAGTCATTGCTATCACTGTGAAAGTTTCAGTAGAAATGAGGCTTCAGCTAACACTAATAGGATGAGGATTGATGAGGTCAATTTGCACTGACCATCTTCAAATAATAAATGTCAAAAATCTTATTCTGTTCACTAGTTCACAGGGACCCACCTACAATAAATGCTCTAAAAGCTGTAAGCAGGTAGTTTCTGAAAAGTATTTGGTTGTATTCCTATTCAGCAAAACACTGAACTCATAATACCATGGAACAATTAGTCAGACCATGAATTAACCAAGAAGCTTTACTTTTACTATGTTTAATTCCCAAAATCAGCTCTAAAAGGATAACAGACCCATTACCCTAGATCCAAGAATAAATGAGCCCTTGGACATTTTTCTTCTCATGAGGCAACTACATGTTAAGCAGTAATCCAAACGACTTCACTTTAAATGTCTAGCTACATCATTTTTGACTTAAGAAAAAAACCATCATTTAAATGAAGAGGATTTCAAACATTAAACCCCACACTGAAAGGTTGTAATAGATAATGTATTTGTCTGTGATTATGATACAGCTATGGAAAAATTTCAAACACCAGGGAATGATTTCAAAGCATTCTTTTTTTAAAATGTTAAATGCTTTTAACATTCAACACTTCTATACATCATAATTATGGTGTTCATAAACTAACATTAACTTTTTCAAACATTAATGGATCCCAAGCAACCAAATGAAAGGAGAGGTGTATCAGATGCTTTCTTGGTAGCAGAAAAAACAAATATAGAGTTTCGCAATGGAAAATTCAGAGGATAATAGCTAAGTTAATTACTTGCACTCCCCTGAACAATTTTTGACCTCATACGATTTGTAAGATCAAAGTTATATATTACTTCCTTTCTCATTTAAAAATAGCAGATGAAATGTGGGTTTTCTGAAATGGGTGGCAGTGTGTTTGTGTTCTCTGAGGTATATACATGGGTTGTAGAAATGTCAAAATTTGGCACTTGGTTACTGAAGGCTTATGTCTTACAGAAGTGACCTGTTTGGAAGTGGGATGAGAAAGGATGCCTGGCACTGGCCCTTAGGGTAGAGAGAGGCTTGCTCAGAGAGACAGAGTTCTAGAGAAGAGTCTGTGTTGCATGGAACTTCTCTGTGACTGCATTCAGAATGTTGCTTTGCAGGACTTTTCCAAGCAGAATTAAGTTCCCTATCTCTGTTTTCCTACTTGGTCATCTCAAGTGAAAATACCCCCATCTTCCTACACTGACCCCTACTTACTTACACATGTTTCTTTCTTTCCTCTTTGTTTCAAAAGATGAGCTGTTTCTTCACTAGTGCTCTAAAATCTAGATAGAATCCTAGCCTCTCTCCTCTGAGATGTTGATCTGCAATCACTTTCTTCTCTAGCATTTATTTATTCTCTATATTAGTTCTTTACTTTCTCATCATATGTGGCAGACACTATTGGCTGCCCGCCAATAACCTTGATTTCTTTCTTTTTTGCTGGTTTTGCCATTCCTCCATGTTAAAGACTCGGAATAACCAGATGAACTATTTCCCAACCTCTCATATGGTGGAGGGAAAGCCTGATTACAAAGCTGCTGAGTCTTTTGCAAAAGACAGTCCTCACTGATAAGATGGTAGCATGTGAGGAACAATTTTTCCATGCTTTGGAAGCTGACTAGTGAGGACAAGAGGTTTGGAGCTCCAACCTCTTGTAAGTATGACAGAAAAACATGTAAGGTACACTGGGAAATGGAATCTGCAAACAAATGAAAGATCCCTGGGACCTAGATGATATCACTGAACTATTGGAGAAACTGTGAGCTCAACTAGTCCTCATTTTTTTCTCATGTAAGAAAAGCAAACCTCTTGTCTAAGCAATGCTAAGCCCAATAATCTATTAAGTGTATTGGAAAATATCTTGATTGATTTTGATTTAAGATAGTTGCCTCATTTAGATGACCCAATTGTTTTGATATCTTCTTCCTTATTTTTCCTGTAGGTAAAGGCAAATGGGATGGTTGAAAGTGAAACTTAGTCACTCAGTCATGTCTGACTCTTTGTGACCCCATGGACTGTAGCCCACCAGGCTCCTCTCTCCTTGGGATTCTTGAGGCAACAATACTGGAGTGGGTTGCCATTTCCTTCTCCAGGGATCTTCCAGATCCAGGGATCAAACCTGGGTCTTCTACATTGCAGGCAGATTCTTTACCATCTGAGCCACCAGGGAAGCCCAATGGGATGGTTGGATCATAGCAAACATTTTGATTCACGAAGTAACTTTGAAAATGGAAACTATGTATGAATTATGAAAAAGGAGAAAAATATAAAAAGCTTGAGTCCATGATGACCATAACAGTTCTTGGCTTCCAAACTTGAAACTTCTTTTATATGACAGAGTAATTAATTTCTATCATTTTTAGATTACTTTTCTTGGCTTTGCTTTGTTTTCTGTTATAAGCATTTAAAATGAATACTGATACATGTAACTTGCATGTATAAGGAGACATGAATAAAATATTTAGCTATATGTTTTGGGATGAAAAGTTATGTACATTTTAAATTTGTGATAGTTATAAATTGTTCTACAAAAAGTTAGCATAAATTTATGATTCCACCATATTTATGATCTCCTTATATCTTCATTAATCCTGCATATTTTCAACATTTTAAAGTATTTGTTTTTTGATTATTTTAAATCATGCTTGTTTTGGTTTACATTTTTTAAATTAAGAAGCATTAACCTTTTCTTCCAAACAATTTGTATTTCTTTTTCTGAAAACTTCCTGATACTTCCTTTTTCCTACTTTTCTACTATTATCTTTTTCTTTTCTTACTGATTTAACTATATCAGATGAATTTATAGGAGCTTCCCTAGTAGCTCAGCTGAGAAAGAATCCGCTGGCAATGCAGGAGACCAGATTTGATTCCTGGGTCGGGAAGATCTGCTGGAGAAGGGATAGGATACTCACTTCATTATTCTTGGGCTTCCCTGGTGGCTCACCTGGTAGAGAATTGGCCTGCAATGTGGGAGACCTGGGTTTGATCCCTGTGTTGAGAAGATCCCTTGAAGAAGGAAGCAGCTACCCACTCCAGTATTCTGTCCTTGAAAATTCCACGGACTGTATAGTTCATGGGGTTGCAAATAGTCAGACATGACCGAACGACTTTCACTTCACTTCAGGGAAATTTATACTTAGCTTGTCATATATGTTGCAGTATTTTTACTTTTGGGGGGTTTCTCTTATTTTTTATATTTTTGATGCTACATTTTGCCATGGAGAGCTGGTAAATATTTACCTAGCAAATAATTGGTCTGTACCCTTATTGGCTTCCAGAGTTTCTGCCTTAATTGGAAAGTGAAAGTGAAAGTTGCTCAGTCACGTCTGACTCTTTGCGACCCCATGAACTGCCCATGGAATTCTCTAGGCCAGAATACTGGAGTGGATAGCCTTTCCTTTCTCCAGGGGATCTTCCCAACCCAGGGATCGAACCCAGGACTGCTGCATTGCAGGCAGATTCTTTACCAACTGAGCTATATTTTCCCTATTCCAAGATTTTATATAATTGTTTACACATGTAAGTGCATAATAGAAATATAAAAACTTCCTATTTTTTGGTGCTTTGTAAAGTTCTAACATTTTTATATTTTGATATGTGTCAAATTTACTTCTAAGGGTTGCATGAGGGGTACAACAATTTTTTTCTCAAAATATTAGTTAGTTGTTCCAATACCATTTATTGAAAAAGCAATCCTTTCTGCACAAACTGAATTGTATTTGACCATGTTTAAATTTCATGGGATTTTCTAGGGAGTAGTGCAATACTTGACATAAAATAAATATTCAATATGTATTTGCTAAGAAAATAAAGGAATTGTGAATGTACCCCCACAAATCCTATTGTTATTTCAATTAGGCTTACACTGCATTTATGGATGAATATAGAAAATACTTGTATATAATATAAAAATTTCTAACTTACAATCATATTATATATTTTAATTTATTTATAGTTTTTATCCTGTTCAGTTTTAAAGTTTAATTCTATTTTTATCTAGATCATTTTCAGTTTTACAAAATTGATTTTTATCATTTTTCCTTTCTGTATTGATGTGTTCCCTCAGTATATTTGTACTCTTCACTGTATTCTGCCCCACATCCCATATATGTTAAATATCCCCTGATTCATAATATTCTTGCTATATGGTACATCCATGGGGATTGTCTCAGCTCGAGAGGTTGCATTGTCTTGTAGAACTGGTTGTACAACTAAGGTAGTAAGTAAGCTCACTATCTGTCAAATCTAACTTAACTTTATGTAGAATTTTCAAATGAAACATAAATTTCTTTGAAAAGTTTAGATTCATAGGATCTACTTTGTCTTTTTTTTTAATCATACCTGCACAAGAGATAAGTTGTTGGATATCCACTATTTTTTTTTAATTCTTTGCTTGCCACTGGATTTAGGAGAGCTCAGGAAATGACAGTGTTATATGGAATGGTTTCTCTATTCAAGCACTTTATAGTCTTATTTTGGAGACTAGATGGAAACTCACGAAACAAGTCAAAATAATATTAGACAGAATTGACTCCAGTAACAAGCTATTCCCAGCAGACAAAGTGCTTACAGAGCAGTGACTTTAAATGTTTCTGGGGCCACAGATTCCTTTGTCATGATAACTGCAGATACTTTCCCTAGAAAAGAGTGAGAGCATCAAAGTAACATTGACTGTAATCCTATGTATCAGGTTCTCACAAGAAACAGATTTCTCTCCAAAGGTTTAAATAAAGATATGTCAACAGAGGGACAACTTCCTGAGAAATGAACAAATTTACGGGAATGAAAACTGAAAGAAAATAGAGTCATCCAAAGAATAGCAGCTGCAGAAAATCAGGTCCATTCAAAGGACTAAGAGGCCTCTTGGAGGAAGGTCTGTCTGATGGGAGGGTTGTGGTTGCTACCAGAGAATCAGCACTGAGCTTTTAGATGGAGTAAGGAAGAAATGCTGAGAACTTTTTCTTCTCCCAGCCTCTAATCATCTGCCAATAAGAAGCTAGCCAACAAAGGAGTATAGTGATGTAGTCCATGGGAATCAGCTTTCCTGGGAACAGAACAGGAAAAACAGGTAGTGAAGGAATCTGGGTTGGAAAGAGGTGGAAGAAACAGAAATGAAGTAGCATGGTGTTCTTTAGGACATTGCCTACTTTAGTAGTCTACATTTGGGAAGTGATAGCAAACTGGACAGGTACTTAAATTAAATAATAGTGTATTTTTAATTCATTTCTTTTCTCTACAATGGATTTCTGTTTTCTGGCCTGTGATTAAACTCATGGTGAAGGTAGGAAGGCTTATCTTACCAGAGACATGAAAGAGTAAAGAGAATAATAAAAGTTTTGTTTACAAAATGATTTATCTTTGCACCTCATTTGAGGCACAGTATCAGGCTCAAACTCAAGTTTACAAACCTTATGAATTTTTATTTCTTTTTGCTTCTTGCTAAGAGCTGTGCTTTAAGCAAGGTATGTTCCATGAGTGTGGAGTGCAGTGCCTTGTACGCAGAGGGATTCTATATTTGCTAAATGCTCTGCTGTCACTGTCTTGGAATTCTTAGTAATACTGAAAAGAGGCTCCACATATTCATTTCTCACTGAGCACTGTGACTTTTATGGCTGGTTCTCCATTTAGGGTATGGCAATGTCTCACTATTTTCTGGAGGAGGACTTTATATACTGTTAATGAAAATGGTAACAATGATAATCTTATCTACCACTTTTCCACTGAGAAATATTCAAGATACTGTATTTTTCCCTTCTCCTCCACATTTTCTGGTTCCCTAAAGAGATATGATCATGCTCAAATCTAGATAGGGAAATACTAAGAACATAACTGTTCCAAGATATGGGAAAAGGTAATGCTGGTATCAGAATTTGAACCAAGAGGTTATGACTCCCAGCTTCAGGCATCATTAATCCCCAAAGTGTCTGGATGCTGTGGATTGCAGAGTAAAACCAACCAATACTAATAATGCATGACTCGTGATTTGAATTTTTTTAAGAAAATATATATATACCCAGATAAAATATATGTTAAGAGCTGTAAGCAGGAATCAGGGAATAAACTGAGGCCATGACCTAAAGGAGCTATGGAAATCTCTTTGGGGCAACCACAGAGAGTCCTAAAGGAGGATATATATATAGATACCAAGAATCCAAGTCTAATGTGGCTCATGTCCGTGGAAATAATATGGAGTGACTTCACTGGCATGTCTTGATGTCAACATTAGAGACTTATCTTTAGTATTTCCTATTTCTTGGTCTGAAGTGATGATTTTTCAAAAATCTCCTGTAAAACATATCTTTCGACTCTGCAAGTTTATAGAGAAGCAATCACCAGAAACAGTTCTTCTCTCGTTTTCTGTCTTCTAGCATCTCTGGCATGAAGGACAAGTGTTGTGGGTTGGCTTGACAACCACTGACCTGAATTCTTTTCCTTCTATTATTTAAATACTGGATATTTTTTCAATGAGCTTTCTTTTAATGACCTATTAATAGAAAAGAGTTTTGGTGACTGATGTCAGAAAAATAGCAATGTGTGAATTCTTAGTTCTTGTACTTCCAAGAAATAACAATTTGAACAACTACTCATACTCAAAAGTACCTTCACAGTGTCTAATGATTCCAGTAAGGGAATGCAGTACCTGGATAAAGCACAGAAATACGAAAAGGGTAGGAAAGATAATCACCTTAACTGTTACTCATCTCCCAAGCCCAGGTAGCCCAACATGGAGAGACCTCCTCATGTTAGAAGGAGTGTAAAGTGAACACCTATCTTTACATAGACCCTAGAGTCATCCTGCCTTAGAACTAGGATGACTCCCTAAGCTCTAGGTGATTCCTTATGGGATGGGATTCCTCCAAATCCAGGGCCCCCAGGGTCACCTACTGACTCCAGCAGCCCCAGGTGGTTCCTGCAGCACCAGGCTCTCAGCAGATCCCAGGGACAGCTGACTCTCATGGTGTCATACAGTAGTGCCCCTGTCATCTGTGGTTACACTTTCTACAGTTTAAGTTACCTGAGTTCAACCAGAGTCTGAAAATACTAAACAGAAAATTTCAGAACTAAATAATTCACAAATTTTCAATTGTGTGTGATTCTAAGTAACATGATGAAATATTGCACCATCCTACTTACTTCATCTCACTTGGGATGTAAATCATTCCTTAGTCTAGTGTATCCACACTGCATAGGCCACTCACCTGTTAGTCAATTAGTAGCCATCTCAGTTATCAGATTGACTGTCACAGTATTGCAGTGCTTGTGTTCAAGTAACTCTTTATTTTACTTAATAATGGCCCCAAAGTGCAAATGAAGTGATGCTGACTATTCAAATATTCTAATAAGCCTAAGTTATAAATTACATTTGATGATAGATATATGTGTGGGGAAAACATTATATATATAGGGCTCAGTGTAATATGTGGTTTCAGGCATCCACTGTGGGTCTTGGAACATGTCCCTTACAGATAATGGGGGAGCTACTCTATGCAGAACTTTCTACCCAACAGTAACAGAATAAACAGTCTTCTCCGTGCACATGGAACATTTTCCAGGATAGATCATGTTATGCCACAAAATCAGTCTTAGCAAGTGCAAGAAGATTGAAATCAGAGGTTTGTTTTCTGACCACAATGATATAAAATTAGAAATCAATGCCAGGAGGAAAACTAGAAAATTCACAAATTTATGGAAATTAAACAACACCCTCCAGAACAAAATGGGTCAAAAAAGAAATTAAAAATATCTTGAAATAAAACATACCAAAACTTACATGATACAGCAAAAGGAGTTCTAAGAGGCAGGTTTATAGCAATAAATGCCTACATTAAGGAAAAAAGGGCTCAAATAAATAACCTAACTCTACATGTCAAGAAATTGGAAAAGAACAAACGAAGTCCAAAGTTAACCAAAGGAAGGAATTAACAAAAGTCAAAGCAGAAATAAATAAAATAGAAACCAGAGAAACAACAGAAAAGATCAACAAAACTAAGAGCTGGCTCTTTGAAAATGTAAACGAAATTGACAAACTTTTAGCTAGACCAATTAAAAAAGAGAAGACTAATAAAATCAGAAGTTAAGGAAGAGACATTACAACTAACACCACAGAAATACAAAGGATTGTATAAACGATTATATGTCAACAAATTGAATAACCTAGAAGAAATGGATAAATTTCTAGAAACATACATCTCAAGACTGCATCATGAAGAAATATAAATTTTCAGCAGACCAATAACAAGTATGTAGATTGAATCAATAGCCAACCCCCACCCCCGCAAAGAAAAGTCCAGAAACATGTGTTGTACTGGTGAATTTTATGAAACATTTTTTAAAAGAGATGACACTAATTCTTCTAAAATTCTGCCAAAAAGTTGAAGAGGAAGAAATACTCCCAAACTCATTTTATGAGGCCATGTTTCCCTGATATCAAAGACAGATAAGGACACTACCAGAAAAGAGATGTGCAGGCCACTATCCCTGATGAGTATCGATCGATGTAAACTTCTCAACAAAATGCTAGCAAACTGAACTCCATAGCACATTAAAAGGATCATACACCATGATCAAATCCTGGGGTGCAAGGATGGTTCAGTTTATGCAAATCAAAAAACTTGATACATCACATTAACAGAATGAAAGATAAAAATTATATGATCATCTCAGAAGATGTGAAAAACATTTGACAAAATTCAACATCTTTCATGATAAAACTGTCAACAAATTGGATATAGAAGGAGCCAAGCATAAGGAAGGCCTTACACGACAAAGCCACAGCTAACATCATATCCCTTGGTAAATGACTGAAAGAATTCCCATTAAGGTCAGGAACAAGACAAGGGTATTCACTCACCACTCCTATCCAACATAGTAGTGGAAGTTTTAGCCAGAACAAATTAGGCATGCAAAAGAAATAAAAGTTATCCAAATTGGCAAGGAAGAAGTATAATTTTCTCTGTTTGCAGATGATGTGGTTTTATACATAGACAGACCTAAAGACCTGATTAAAAAAAAACCTATTACAATAAACAAGTTCAGTGAAATTGTGGGATACAAAAAAATAACATATAAAAATCAGTTTCAGTTTATCCATTAGCAATGATATATCTGAAAAAAGGAATAAAGAAAATAATCACAATTATAGTAGCAGCAAAAACAGCAAAATACTTAGAAATGAATTAAGCCTAGGAGGTAAAAGTCTACACTGAAAATGACAAGGCACTGATGCAGTCAAAGAAGACACACAAAAAATAGGTATCTGAAATTTATGCATTGGAAGAATTATTATTGTTAAAATGTGCATATTAACCAAAGCCATATATAAATATAATGCATATAATTTATAATATAAATATAATTTCCATCAAAATTCCAATGACAATTTTCACGGAAATAGGAAAAAACCTAAAATTTGTGTGGAGCCATAAAAGACTGAATACCCAAAGCAGTCTCTAGGGGGAAGAACAAAGCTGGAGGCATTATACTTCCTGATTTTAAAATAATGTGGTACTGGCATGAAAACATAAAGAGACAAATGGAACTGAGTGAAATAAATTAATGTATGTATGGTCAACTAGTATTTGACAAGACAGCCAGGAATACTCAATGAGGAAAGAAGGAAAACTGGATATCCACATGCAAAAGAGTAAAATTGGGCTTTATCTTACACTGTCATTAAAATCAACTCAAATGGATTAAAGTCTTAAATATAATACCTGAAACTATTCAACTGCTAGAAGAAAACAGGAGAAAAGCTCCTTGTCATTTGTCTCAGCAGCAATTTGTTAGATATGGCACCAAAAGCTCAAGCAAGAAAAAAAACAATAAATGAGTGAAACTACTTCAAACTAAAAACCTTTGCATAGAAAAATAAAAGACAAGCAGAATGAAATACCAGCCTATGAAAGGAGAGAATATATTTGCAAGCCATGTATCCAATAAAGGGTTAATATGCAAAATGTATAAGGAAATCATACAATTCCGTAGTGAGAAAACCCAGACAATCCAATTAGAAACTCAGTAGAGGACCTGAATTAACATTTTGTCCCCAAGGAAGACATACAAATGACCAACTGGTACATGAAAAGATGCTCAACATCACTAATCATCAGGGAAATCCAAATCAAAACCACCATGAGACATCACCTCATACCTGTTACAATGTCTGTTATCAAAAAGGCAAGAGATAACAAGTGTTGGTGAGGCTGTGAAGAAGAGGGAACCTAACTGTTGGTTGGAATGTAAATTGGTACACCTGTATGGAGGTTCCCCCAAAAGTAAAAGTAGAGTCAGCAAGTGATCCAGAAATCCCACTTCTGAGTACATATCTGAATGAGAACCCAGCATGCGAGACAGCAAAAGGAACACAGATGTATAGAATAGACTCAGGGCCTCTATGGATGAGGGAAAGGGTGGGATGATATGGGAGAATGGCATTGAAACATGTTAATTATCATATGTCTAAGCAATAGCCGGCCCAGGATTGATGCTTGGGACTGGTGCAACGAGATTTCCCGGGGGGAGGGAGGAGGTAGGGGGGTTCTGGAGGGGGAGCATATGTAAACCCATGGTGATATCATGTCATTGTTTGGCAAAACCAATAATAAAAAAAAATGTTTAA
>ML660679.1:1765994-1776505 GCA_007570785.1 Antilocapra americana | reverse complement strand
AGAGAGAGAGAGAGAGAGAGAGGAATATTATTCAGCCATAAAAAAGTAAATCCTGCCTTTTGTAACATGCATGGAACTGGGAGGGATTATGCTCGGTGAAACAATCAGACAGAGAAAGGTAGATATTGTATGTTCTCCTTTATGTGTGAAATCTAGAAACTCCGGTTAGAATGTTAGTTGACAGTGGCTAAAGGCTGGGAGAGATGGGGAGATATTGGTCAAGAGTATGAACTTTCAGCTATCATATGAGTAAGATCCAGGGATCATGGTGACTATGATTAAACATACTACACAATATACTTGAAAGTTGTCATGTTATCTCTCCAAATATGTGATGAGGGGATGACATGTTAATTAAGTTTATTGTGGTCATCATTTTGTAATATATGTGTGTGTCAAATCAGCAAGTTGTAAACCTTAAATGTACATATATGTCAATAATATCTCAATAAAGCTGGGGAAACTTTTTAATTAATTAGAACATTTCAACAAATTTTAAAAGGACACAGTTTCACTTAAATTTGATTTTTTAATCACTGAGAGGAATAGAACCACAGAAAAATATGTTGACTAAGCAAATATCTCTTCAGTTTTCTCTTTAAATTTAATACTTTTATTTGAACATTGTATATTGTGCTAATTCACATTTTAAGAAATAGGTATGGTGATAAGAGTCCAAGTATGAAATTAAAGGAAAAATTAATTCTAAAGAAAAAAATCTAAGAATGTATTTGTTGTCATTTTTAAGGCTTTGTGTTATAAATTGTTTTGATTTGTATCATCAGAGACTTCTACAAATAACTGTTTCAAGCATCAGACTCCAGATGGATGGATTTAAGCTGTTACATTCTAAAGATAGAAAGATTTCTGTTAAATCAGATTGTATTATGTCAAAGTTACATGACTAAGTTAATAACTTGTTCCAAAATACTTAGAAATAGTCACTAATACTGTTAATATTCCTGTCCATAGACAATTAGAATTTGAATTCTTGAAACTGAGTTACATGAATTTTGTGATTATTGGCTATATTCTCCAGATTTGGAATTTATCTGTGATCTCTAATATTTGTCCTTTTCTGGTCATGGGCTGACTTAGTGACTAAGGAAAAAAAGAAATCTCTTCCCTCAGTCTGACTTTGGCCCCGTTAGATTGTCATTCTCTCTGACAGGGCAAAGAAACCTCAGCTGCCAGTTTTTATGACAAGAACAGTATTCTCTCATATGTATTCTAGTACCTTACTTCAAAGCAAACTTTCATTTCAACAGTCTCAGTAGAATAACACATTTGTCTTTTATTTGTCTCAATACTGAGTCAAGGAAGCTTTCTATACCAGCAGTTTTCCCAAAGAAGAGGGGAAAAAAAATCAACATTAAAAACAACCACCTACACAGTCCTCTAAACACGGCTTTCGGAGTTAAAGTATAAAAGATTTGCAATGAGAGAAAAATCACATCGAATGTCTATTTCGGTGTAGAGACAAGGAGCTAAAGAGGAAACCCAAAATAGGAGGGATGGAAGTAGAACTGCCAGTCACTCAGGAGGGGACCTTTAGTAAAATCACTTAACCTGGTCTCATTGCCTTTCAAACTAACCCAGACCTGCCTCTACATCCAGCCCTTTAATCCCTTGTCCCATTTTTATTGCTTCTCCTGCTTCCTCCAGGGCCTCAGCTACTTCCCTCCCTCCTCTAGCTATGACTAAACATATTTCTTTTCTTAATACCTTTCCGGGGTAGATTTTTTTTTGCCTCTCTCCTCATCTTGCTCTATATGCCTGGAATGATACTCGTGGGTCAGAGATATCCTTTTAGAATCACAGTTTCCATCGAGCCTTCCTGTAGCAAGCTGTAAGTTGCTGCTCACTCATTTTATTTTAGTAATTATTAAAGCAAGCAGAAACTTTTCATACTTTGATTTCAAAAGTTTCATCCCATTGTTGATCAGGACGTAGTGAACTTGCTATTAAACTGCGTCAGTCAGATTTCACTCAGCAAGGGACATGATGTTTCTTCAGGTAATTACATTTTGCAGTCTCTGCTGTGTGCTTCCTTTTTCCTAGCCTGGGTCATGTGCACAGAAATAGATTTGGGGAAATGACACATTTGTCCTAGACCTAGATGGGAGGGTTGTTTACATCTTGGATGAAGACGTGAATAAACTTAATTAAAGGTTAGAGATTATATTCCAACCAGATGAGAAGTGCTGCTTCAACCCCATATCTTATTGTTGTTCCCTTATAATACGATTGGATTTATGAAAAGTTTGGAATTAGATCTAACTATAGCTAAGATTCAGAATGCTTGTAGAAATGCATTATGCATTGTAGAAATGCAAAAGATTGTATTTATATAATTGTGCTGAAAATTAATTAATATTATTCTCATGCACTATTTTTATAAACACTGAAAGGAATTAATTGAGAAGTAGGAAAATTCCAGGGAGGCACAAATTCTTATATGAGAAACTGCTTCCTCTGGAGCTGTCTTGGGCTGAAAACTGTTAGAGGAGGTTTTTGAGAGGATGTGACCGCTGGTAGACCCTTGAGCTGGACCCAGGCAAATGGAGGTAACTCACCCCGTCCTCTGACCTCTGAATGTACATTCTGTCCATTGTTTTTACAGTGGGAATCCTGATCAAGGATGCAGCTTTGAGAGAGTGAGCAATGTGTTGTTGAGGTCATCTGGACTGAACCCAGTTAAGGCCTCTGCATAAACTTTTAAGATTCTGGCAGGTGGGAGTGAAGAGCTACTTGTTTTGTGGCACCCAAGACAGGCCTCATGGGTAAATTCCCTTACTTATTAAACCTGCCACCTACCAATATAGAGAGGCTGCCTCTTTCTTTCATTTCCCTTGTCTCCTGTATACAGAGACAAATACACAAACCAATGAAACTGATACAGACCAATGGAAACCAAAACCAATGTGGTGTCAATTTTGATTTTGTTGTGTTTCTTAATAAACTTTTTCAGCAACAATCATCAAGGAGGAAGGTGGGAAAGGTAACTAACAGCGTTTTTGTCAGACATTTAGCATTTTTAGATGTACTATTTTACAGAGCTAAGACGATAGAATGGGAAAGACTAGAGATCTCATCAAGAAAATTAGAGATACCAAGGGAACATTTCATGCGAAGATGGGCACAATAAAGGACAGAAATGGTATGGACCTAACAGAAGCAGAAGATATTAAGAAGAGTTGGCAAGAATACACAGAAGAACTGTACAAAAAAGATCTTCACAACCCAGATACCAACGATGGTGTGATCACTCACCTAGAGTCAGACATCCTGGAGTGTGAAATCAAGTAGGCCTCACTTGAACAAAGTGAGCATCACAAACTGAGGAAGCATCACGATGAACAAAGCTAATAGAGGTGATGGAATTCCGGTTGAGCTATTTCAAATCCTAAAAGATGAGCTGTGAAATACCAGCATATATTGGAAATATGGAATATACCAGCAAACTTGGAAAACTCAGCAGTGGCCATAGGACTGGAATAGATCTGTTTTCATTCCAATCCCAAAGAAAGGCAATGCCAAAGAATGCTCAGACTACCACACAATTGCACTCACACACTAGCAAAGTAATGCTCAAAATTCTCCAAGCCAGGCTTCTACAGAACATGAACCATGAACTTCCAGATGTTCAAGCTGGATTTAGAAAAGGCAGAGGAACCAGAGATCAAATTGCCAACATCCATCAGATCATCAAAAAAGCAAAATAGTTCCAGAAAAACATCTGCTTCATTGACTGTGCCAAAGCCTTTGACTGTGTGGATCACAACAAACTATGGAAAATTCAAGAGATGGGAATACCAGACCACTTGACCCTGTTTCCTGAGAAATCTGTATGCAGGTCAAGAAGCAACAGTTAGAACTGGACATGGAATAACAGACTGGTTCCAAATTGGGAAAGGAGTATGTCAAGGCTGTATATTTTCTCTCTGCTCATTTCACTTCTATGCAGAGTACATCATGCGAAATGCTGGGCTGGATGAAGCACAAGCTGCAATCAAAATTTCCGGGAGAAATATCAATAAACTCAAATATGTAGATGGCTCACCCTTATGGTAAAAAGCGAAGAAGAACTAAAGAACCTTTTGATAAAAGTGAAAGAGGAGAGTGAAAGAGTTGGCTTAAAACTCAACATTCAGAAAATGAAGATCATGTCATCTGGTCCCATCACTTCATGGCAAATAGTTTGGGAAACAGTGGAAACAGTTATAGACTTTATTTTTTGGGGCTCCAAAATCACTGCAGATGGTGACTGCAGCCATGAAATTAAAAGACATTTGCTCCTTGGAAGAAAAGCTATGGCCAACCTAGACAGCATATTAGAAAGCAGAGGCATTACTTTGCCAACAAAGGTCTGTCTAGTCAAAGCTATGGTTTTTCCAGTAGTCATGTGTGGATGATAGAGTTGGACTATAAAGAAAGCTGAGTGCCGAGGAATTGATGCTTTTGAACTGTGGTGTTGGAGAAGACTCTTGAGAGTTCCTTGGACTGCAAGGGGCTCCAACCAGTCTTTCCTCAAGGAAATCATCCCTGAATATTTATTTAAAGGACTGATACTGAAGCTGAAACTCCAATACTCTGGCCACCTGATGCGAAGAACTGACTCATTTGAAAAGACCCTGATGCTGGGAAAGATTGAAGATGAGAGGAGAAGGGCTCGAGAGAGGATGAGATGGCTGAATGGCATCACCAACTCAATGGACATGAGTTTCAGTAGGCTCCAGGAGTTGGTGATGGACAGGGAAGCCTGGTGTGCTGTAGTCCATAGGGTCACAAAGAGTCCGACATGACCACGTGACTGAACTGAAGATGGTAAAGAATCTGCCTGCAATGCAGGAGACCTGGATTCGATTCTTGTGTCAGGAAGATCCCCTGGAGAAGGGAATGGCCAGCCACTCCAGTATTCTTGCCTGGAGAATTCCATGGACAGAGGAGCCTGGCAGGCTATAGTCCATGGAATTACAAAGTGTCGGACACAAATGAGCGACTAACACACACACATATGTTACAGACAAAAATATCACATGAGTTCATGGTTAAGAACTGTACCTAGAACAATATGTTTGCCTCTTTCTTTGCCCTAAAACCAGTAAAGGTAATTATGGTAAGCAGAGAATCCAAAGGCAAATTTTATGCCCTATTTCTTTTAATTTCCAGGATGCTTCCATTTTTTATGGGTATGATTTCAAACCTCCAATTGTAATGTGTAGGGCTTTTGCTTTCATTTTTTAATGACATTTTTGTATCATTTTAATTTGCCAATTTAATTTTTCTTGCTGTACAGATTTTTAATCTCATAATACTTTAAAGTCAGCAGTGTGATACTCTCTTATTTTTTTTCCTAGCAAAAGTCTACCTATTTATCTGCTTGCTTAGATTCATTGTGGTTCTCTTTATTTTCTAGTTCATGGAATCAGAGCTATTTTTAGATGACTATACATTTTTAAAAAGTTCTGCCAAATCAGTTCTTACAGGCATTAAAAAGGTTTGGAAGATATGCAGGTGGAAAGGAGAAATGTTTTGATATTCCTATGGGATTTTCCAGGGAACATGTTTGCAATGCTGACCTTTTGTATCAAGTTTACCCACACAATAGGCTCTTTACTATCGACTTGACTTTTAAGAGGGCCTAAATGTTATCTAGAATAAAAATTAATTCCAATGATGCAAGCTGACAATTTACTAGCATTTTTGATCCTACATATTTTCTCATATTCCCGGACAGAACACAGCAAATAAGCACAGATACTGAAAGATGGGAAGAAAGAGGAGAACTGCCTAGAGACCTTGGGATTTGAGTCCTGGTATGGTGGTAAATTCTCTGGGTTTCCTTATTACCTCCCATGTATCCTGAACAGGGTTCTCCAGAAGCCTCTAATCCAAAATTTCCAATAGACAAATATAAAAGGGGGGAAATGTGTCCTTTTCCCTATCCAGAGGACCCAGAGAAGGGTAGTTTAACAATAACAAACTTTTTGGAAATACCCACTGTACTTCAGCCAAACACCAATGGAAAAAATCCCTCCCACCTCCAGGATTACAATGGGGCGGAGTGGGGATTTGATCTTCTCTACTGTACCTCACCCCACAGAAGCTGGTAGTAGCACTCTCATCCTCTCCTTCCTTTGGGGCTGGAGCTAGGCAAGGTCCTAATCTCTGAGTGGGAAGCTTATCTTCCAATTCCTGCCTGGTGGAAGAAGGACACACTCTGATTCCCCTACTGAGTAAGAGACATACTTCCCTGGTAGCCTAGCAGTTAAGACCCCATGCTTCCAACAAAAGGGATGTGGGTTTGATCCCTGGTTCAGGAACTGAGATTCCCACATACGGTGCAGCTAAAAAATTAAAAGAAAAACAGTTTTTTAAAATTCCCCTGCTGAGTGAACAGAGGTTGTTCAAGGGAGCTGATCTTCCATTAGCCACCTAATGCAACCAGCAGTGCTCCAGTTCCACTGCAAGGATAGTGTTAGCGAGGTTGAGCTGGGACCTGGTGTTCCATCCCCTGCCTAGAAGTCGCATGTGGTACTCTGATTTCTCAGCCAGGGTGGTGTCAGTTCTGAGCTGTGCCTCTACCTCAACCTGGATTCAGTGAGGCAGAGTGAGATACGAAGAGGTGGGGCTAGATGGCATCCTACTTCCTTCCCTCTATTTTCCTGGTGTTGGAGGAGTCCATTAGGAACAGTGAGCTTCTGCCCTCACCCTGCAGTATCAAAGTGCTATGATGAATAAGTCAACATCCTCCCTTATCCATGTCAGCAGGGCCCAACTGGAAGCTGAGCTTTCACTTTAGAGGTAATGAGATAGTGTGAGTTGATACCCCCCAACTTTCACCAGGAGAGTGTCAACACAGCCAAGGTGGGAGCTGAGCCTCCATCACACTTGTCTGCAATGAGGCCGTGTATATTACTGCCAGGATGGTTGTTGGGACCCAGTGAGGAGCAAAACATGCACAGCAAACTGTTCTTACACTAAACTTGAACATTTCCAAAATGTCCAGAATAAAACAGAAGATTACTCATTGTAGTAGAACCATAAAAGTCATAGCATGAATTAAAAAGGACAACTGATAATAACACCAAGATAAATCAGATCTTGACATTATCTGACAAGGATTTTACAGTTATTATTTTGTTTGTGTGATAAGAAAACTTAAGAGCTACTCTCAGAGAATTGTAAGTATACAATATAGTAATATCAACTGTAGCTACCATGTTGTACATTAGATCCCAGAACTTATTCATTTTATAACTGAAAGTGTACCCTTTGACCGACATCTCTTAGTCCCCCAATTCCCTAGCCATGGACAGCCACCATTCTATTCTCAAGTTATATGAATTAAACTTTTTATTTTAAAAATTTCATAGATAAGTGAGCTCACAGTATTTGCCTTTCCATATCTGGCTTATTTCACTCAGACAAAGATTTTAAACCAGTCATCATACAAATGTATAAATAAGCAGTTACAAATTCTCATAAAACAAAGGAAAAATAGGAAATTTCAACAAATAGAATTTATTAAAAATAACTGAATGTAAATCATAGAACTAAAAATATAATAATCAAAATAAAATGCTCAGTGGGTGGCTCATTAGTAGAGTGGAGATGACAGAGGGGTGGAATTAGTGAATTTATGCATAAATTATTAGAATTCACTCATTCAAGGATACATATATGTATATGGTTGAATCCCTTTGGTGTCCACCTGATGCTGCCACATTGTCAGTTGGCTATACTCCAATACAAAATAAAATGTTTAAAGAAAAGAATGTACTCATTCAAAGCATAGAGTTACACCATATGATCCAGTAATTCCACTCTTAGGTATATGCCCGAGAGGAATGGAAATTTATGTCAACACAAATATTTGTAAATAGATATTCGTAGTATCACTATTCATAGTGGCCCCAAAGTGAAAATAACCATCAACAGACAAAAGGATAAGCAAAATGGCTGGAGTACTGATATATGCATGATACAACATAGCTGTGTCTCAGAACCATTATGCTAAGTTAAGGAAGACAGCTATAAAAAGCCACATATTGTATCATTCCATTTCTATGAAATGTCCAGAATAAGAAAATTAGAAGTAGATTAGTGGTTTCCTGAGGCTGTAGGTGGGGAGCATGAGGAATGACTCTAATAGGTACAAGATTTCTTTTGAGAGTGATAAAAATGTTCTGAAATTGATTGAGGTGATTGATGGTTGCACAACTCTGTAAATATACTAAAAGCCATTGAATTATATGCTTTAAATAGGTGAAATTTATGGTATGTAAAAATATGTCTCAGAAAAACTAAACATAATATTAGTGTAGTAGACTAGGTTAGTCCATTTTGAAACCCTGCTTGACTTCTGTGTGTATATATAAATGGCTATTTTAAAAAAAACACATTCAAATTCAATTCTACTCAAATCCTATCTTTTTGAGCAACTGTGCCAGGCACTGGTTTCGGGGTGCTCTGAGGCATACAAAAATAAATAAGAAACAGGTCTTAACCTCAGAAAGCTTATTGTAGATAGAACCATACGTAAACACTTGTAATGTAAAATGGTCAATTTTCACATAATTTGTTTCATTTATTCAGATACAGCATATATAAGAACATAGCCATTAGTGACAATATTAGGAACCTTATACAATTAAACCATATTTTTTCATGTTGAGTCCCCCATAGCATTTATAATAAAGTAGCAAAACGTAAGCTTAATTCATGTCAACTATCATTCTTCATCCAGATACTTACCAATACTTAAAGACCTTTACTTTGGGCAATTGTTTGTGAAATCAACCTACTCGACACTCCTATATTAGAAACAATCACTATTTCTAGCTGTAATTCTTGACTGGGCTAATAATGTTTTGAATTAATTGACTAGCTTGCAAATGTGGAAGGATCTACTTGATATATCTGTCTGGGCCATTTTCTGTGAGTCTTGTTGGCTCATTTAAGATTCTGTGAAGAATATAATGATTGACAGAAAAGCTTCCCTAAAGCAGTATTTATTTTGGAGATACATTACCTTATACTGGTGAACTTGACAGTTCAACGGAATGTAAACTGATTGGAATTAACAATCACAAAGCAAGCTACTAATGTCCACATTAAGAGGGATATTTGTCCTATCAAATGCAGTTAATGATCTCTTGATAAATCACAAAGTTGAAGCTAAACTTTATGTAATCTGGGGTAGAAGAAAATGAAATGCACTCAGAAGATGGTTATCTCTTAGATCAAAGTCTAGCAGTGTACATTTATCCAAAATTTTTACTCTGTCTCCTCTCCACCCAACTCTGAGAGGGAATTTGTGAATGAGATCCATTTCTTGCAGGCCACAAAACTAACAGATGAATAGTAGTCATTCAAAGACACTAAATAGTATTGTTGTCTGTTCTAGAGCTTGGGTTCAAATCCCTCTTCCACCACTTAATAGTTCATTGAATTCAGGCAAGTCTCTGTCTCTGAGCCTTAGTTTCCTCATCTGTGTAATGGAAATAGAAATAGAACTTATCACATGGGGTATTTGAGAGTTTTTTAATGAGATAGGACAAAGTGGGTTTTTTATTATTAATTAATTAATCTTGGGCTGTGCTGGATCTTAGTTGCTGCACAGGCTTTTCTCTAGGGGCTCCTCTTGTTGTGGAGCACGGGCTCCAGGGTACACAGGCCTCAGTAGTTGTGTCTCCTGGGCTCTATAGCACAGACTCAATAGTTGTGGTTCATGGGCTTCATTGCTCTGTTGCATGAGCGATCTTCCAAGCCCAGGGATGGAATCTGTGTCTCCTGCATTGGCAGGCAGATTCTTTACCGCTGAGTCACCAGAGAAGGCCAACACAGAGTATTTATCATATTGCCTGGCACTTAGAAGCATGCTATATATATTCATAATTATTAATGTTAACCATTTTTTCATTCACAGGATGAAAGTTTGACAAATAGATGTATAACCACTATAAGTATGAGCGTGGACCATAAACATCAAGTTGGAAACTGGGTTTCTAAGGGCATTGAGGATCAGGTAAATGGAATAGATCGCCAGGAAAGTTAAAGATATGAAAAAGATAGTCCCACTGACCATACTCTTATTTTCTGAGGTACACTTTTATGGATAACTATACAGATACCAAAAATACCTAAAGGTACTCCACTCCCTCTTCAGGTGGTAGTGGTAAGATATACCCTTGATAAGTCCAAATTAATGCTCTTTGTTACATCTCTGCTAGGCAAGCAGAAAGCAGCTGAACTTGTTGCATTTATTTCTGTTTAACAAATGACTCCCATATTTAGTGGCTTAACACAAACATTTTATTTGCTTACTGTTTTGTTGCTAAGGAATTCAGGAAGGGCTTGACTGAAACATTTTCTCTGATCCCCCTGGCTTCTGCAGGGAGGGTTTGGACCAGGATGGGTTTGTCATTCACAAACTTAAAGCCTTGGGCTCCTTGTCTCTCACTGTCTCTACAGGGATCTCATTTTCCATGGCCTTTTATTGTGGC
>ML660679.1:1758494-1760994 GCA_007570785.1 Antilocapra americana | reverse complement strand
GCAACGAAGTGCTGACACATGCTGCAACATAGATGAACCTGGAGAACATAATGGTACATGAAAGATGCCAGACATAAAAGTCACATATTGTATGATATAATTCATATAAAATACCTAGAATAGGCAAGCCCCTAAAGATAGATTAGTGCTTGCAGGGGCTGGGGTGAAGAGATAAGAGGAGTAATTACTTAAAGAGTGCAGAGTTTCTCTCTTGGGTGATGAAAATGTTCTAGAGTTAGTGGTGATGGTTGCCCAACATTGTGAATATACTAAAACCCACTAAATTGTACACATAAATATAGTTTAAATGGTGGATTTTGTGTTATATAAATTTCATCTCAAAAAAAACTCTACCAAAAAGAGCAAGTATCTTAAAACCTGACTGATCTGAATTCACATCCAGATTTTGCTGTGTCCCAGAAGTATGACTCTGTGTCAAGTACTCCATCACTGTACATGTTTCTTGCTCTGTTATATGACTATTTTTAATCCCTAGCTCAAATCTAGGGGACACATTGCAAGGGACCCAGACATAACTTTCTGAAGTGCTTATAATATTTGTGTCACCCCTCCCCTCCATTTAAACTTAAACCTCTTTCTCAAAAGGCAAACCCTCTCCATCTCTGAACTTACTTGGACACTGGGTAGTTAACCAGAACAGTTCACTGCATCTTCAAACACATGCATACTTTTTCTACCCCATGTCATGACACCCAGTTTTTTCATTGAATTATAGTGTCACTTGGCTGATTCCTCTTTTCCTGCCTGCCTTTAAGTTTGGAAGATCTGGTTTGTATTCTCTCTGAGGAGCACTTAGTTTTTAGGGCCAAGTAGCTTCTCCCAGGATATTCATCCACATCTTATTTTCAACCACAGTATAAAGGATCTGGGTCTAAACATGCTATTGACTTGTAGGTATCTTCCATCGTGTATGACAATTCAACACCTCAAACTCAAGGTATAACAAATGAAATTCCTTCTGTTCCCAGTTTGAACCTTTCTTCAACTTGAATTTCATTTACAGAAAACTATCTACACAATTCTCAAGATAGAACCTGGGATACTGTGGTTTAGTCACTAAGTCATGTCTGACTCTTGTGACCCTATGGACTGTAGCCTGCCAGGTTCCTCTGTCCGTGGGATTCTCCAGGTAAGAATACTGAAGTGGGTTGATATTTCATTTTCCAGGAGATCTTCCCAACCCAGGAATCGAACCTGGGTCATTGCAGGCCGATTCTTTATGGACTGAGCTATGAGGGAAGCGGGACATGTTAGTAGACATTTTTCTGTGAATCACAATTACATCATATTAGTCATGTCTGTGTAGTTTTCATGTTGAATATAAAATTCATCTATCTTTACTTAGAGCTGCCAAAAAAATATTCACTTAAATATTAGACAGACATTTTAACAGAGGTTGAGAAACTAGATTCTGAAATCAGATAGAAATGACAATTTTACCACTGTAGTCCTATTAGTAACCTACCTGAATTTCAGTTTCCTTGTCAGTAAAATAGGATAACCCACATCGTACAGGATTTTGGTGAGGAATGAATAAGATGATACATATAAAAAATTAGCATAGCATAGTACCAGTTCATAGAAAGTAACCTTTACAGGAAATCTTGTACTTATTAAGTTTGACCCTTTCCATTGCAGAAAATGTTCTGAGTCTTATCCCTTTCTCTTGGTCTTAGATGTTCTTATATTATATTTGGTATATGGGAGGGTGTTTCCACTCAGGGTGATTAGGGAGGGACCAGGTAAAGTCCCGGTGGCTCAGTGGTAAAGAATCCCCTTGTCAATGTAGGAAACCCAGGTTCAATCCCTGGGTCAGGAAGATCACCTAGAGTAGGAAAATCGCCCTGTATTCTTGCCTGGAAACCATGGACAGAGTAGGCTGCCGGGCTACAGCCCATGGGGTTGCAAAGAGTCGGACATGACTTAGCAACTAAAACAAAAACAACAAGGCCAAGCCTTAGAGTGAAAGCAGTCTTGTTGAAGTCCCCTGGCAATGTGCGGAATACTGACCAGGCCAAGTCGTCATCAATGAACGCTGACTAGAAGAATGGCTAGTATAATATATCCCACTGACACAGCTCTACTGTTTCCCTGGGAACATGAACAGCACTCATCTCAGGGGACCTGAGTCTTCCTGGGTGGAGGTTTTTCCTCTTTTAGGACCTGCCACCACAGTCAGTTCTTGGTTTCTGGGAACTCTTATTAAATAGTATTCTTCAGCTTCTCCTCAAATATGTGATCTAATTTTAGACTGGTGTAGTGATTTTCAACCTTGCTTCCAAACTGCAATCATATGGGAAGATATAAGAAAGCCTGATGCCTGGCCTTAACTTCCAAACAGTTAAATCAGGATCTCTGGAAATCTGCAGATGGGACTCCAAAACATCAGTATTTTTTAAAACCCCTGAAGTGATTCAAAGATGCAACCAAGGTAGTGAACCACCAATCTACAGTCCTGCAAGAAAAAATGTGATCTGTG
>ML660679.1:1727224-1758394 GCA_007570785.1 Antilocapra americana | reverse complement strand
TGATTCAGAATCTACCATTTTCACAAGATACTTGAGTGATTTATATTTGAGGAGCACTGGTTTAGAACAATGATTCTCAATTCTGGCTACACATTAATATTAGTTGTAAGATCAGATGTTAGAACAGATTTGAGAAGACAGGGAAATATGACTCAGGAAAGAGGGCCCAAGGGAAGGAGATATGGGAGAGAGTCAGCATATTGAATGATTCAAAGAATCCAAAGATGTCTTAGTATATTGGAGGGTGCAGAGGATCATATTTTTTTTAATTTATTTATTTTTAATTGGAGGATGATTGCTTTACAATGTTGTATTGGTTGCTGCCATATAGCAACATGAATCAATCATAGGTATATATATATATATATATCCTCCCTTTTGTTTTTAAATTTATTTATTTTAATTGGAGTCACTTTCGATTTGTGGTAGACAACCTCCAAGTGGATTGCCAGTGATCTGTACCTCCTGGTATTTGGATCCTTATGTAATCTCCTCCCACACTGAATCAGAACCACAATGAAAATGATGATGCTAGTTTCAAGGTTGTTGTTCAATTTCTAAGTCATGTCTGACTCTGTGACACCATGGACTGCAGCATGCCAGGCTTTCCTATGCTTCACTGTCTCCTAGAGTTTGCTCAAACTCATGTCATTGAGTCAGTGATGCCATCCAACCATCTCATCCTCTGTCACCCCCTTCTCCTGCTTTCAGTCTTTCCCAGCATTGCTGTTTTTCCAGTGAGTCGATTCTTTGCATCAGGTGGCCAAAGTATTGGAGTTTCAGCATCAGCCCTTCCAATGAACAACCAGGACTGATCGCCTTTAGGATGGACTGGTTGGATCTCCTTGCAGTCCAAGGGACTCTCAAGAGTCTTCTCCAACACCACAGTTCAAAAGCATCAATTATTTGGCGCTTAGCCTTCTTTATATTCCAACTCTCACATTCATACATGACCACTGGAAAAACCATAGCATTGACTACAAGATTAAGTAATAAAAAACAACGCACCTTCTGATTTGGCCACTTGGACACCTTGCTCCTGGGAAAGCCAGCTGCCATGCTGTGATAACACCCAAGGAGGCCCATGGACAGACCCATGTGGAGAAAAACTGGTGTCCCATTCAGCATTGCTAGCCCTGGGAGTGAGTGAGCCATCTTAGAACTAGGCCTTTCAGCTCTGGCTGAACCTTCAGGTGAAGGCAACCCTAACCAGTATCTAACTGCAGCTGCCTGAGAAACCCTGAGGAAAAAATGCCCTTTAGAGCCCTGACAAAATTCTTTATATACAGACACTGTGGCACAGTCAGTGATTGTTTCACACCACTAAGTTTTGGAATAATTCGTATTATACCAGTAGATAATTGCAACAGGGTTTGGTACCTGGCAGTGAGATGCTGATACAACAAAACCCTAAAATATGGCACGGGATTTAGAACAAGAAGACAGGCAGAAGTTGCAAGAAACTTGAGAAGATTATTAAGGCCCTGGGGAACCCTGCCAGTAAGACCTTAAGGGAAAGTGAGGAAAACGTTGCTAGAAGTTAGAAGAAAGAGGTTCCTTTCTTCTAACAGTGATCCTTGTAATGTAATGGTAGCAAACTTTGTGCCATCACCGATGATAACATGGAAAGTCAAAAATGCAGCTAACGAATTGGATGATATAGCTAATGAGATTTCCAGACAGAATATTGAATGCACTACTAGACTTCTTTTCGATACTTACAGTAAAATGTAACAGGTAAATTAAAGGAACTACTATTAAATATAAAAGAGCTAGTAATTATTAAGTTTGAAAAAAGGCTCTCACTCTAAGATTCTTAAATTAAGAAAAGATTTCAGAGCAGACTATATCCAAAATGAGATTATAAGACACTTTGCTAAGAACTCAGAATGATCTAAGGTGGTACCTTTGAGGACCATTCTATCTCTCTGTTGAATAATAGGACTAAGAGTCTCACAATCTTTTTTTTCCCACAAAATTATTTATTTAGTGTGTACAATATATTTAAGACTGTGATTGGTGGGCATCTAACTATAAGAGCAAACAAAAGTAGAGAGAGGCCTCTTGCATTCATGGAGTTCACACAGGAAGAATAACAGTGAAGTGTCTAACAATCTTTAGGGCATTGTTCCACAGCAAAGTAGAGAGGACTTATCTTGAAGAGATTTACTGAGTATGGTTTTGTTGGGAAGATTATAAATTGATTGACAAGAAACGTACAATTAAAATATATATATATCACTTTGGACTGAAAGGGACAGAGAAAGCACTAAATGAAAAGACCATTTGATCTCCAAATATCTACAGGTAGGAAACAAGATGCAAAAAGTACAAACTGCAAATCCAGGGTACCTTTTTATATAGAGAAGAATGGATAACTTGGGGGCTGCAAAGGTGAAACCAAGAATTTAGAGGGTAGAACCAAGAATCATTGGGCTTCCCAGGTGATGCTAGTGGTAAAAAAAAAAAAAACCTGTCTGCCAGTGCAGGTGACATAAGAGATGCAGGTCTGATCCCTGGATTGGGAAGATCCCCTGGACTAGGGTATGTTAACCCATCCAAGTTTTCTTGCCTCGAGAACCCCATGGACAGAGAAGTCTGGTGGGCTACAGTCCATAGGGTCACAAAGCATCTGACATGACTGAAGCGACTTAGCACATAGGCATGCACCAAGAATCATTCCCAGGCGGTAGGACCAAGACGGAATTGAAGAACTAGCAACATGTGCATGGCTGGATTTCAGAATTGCTATGGACCTGTGACTCCAGTGCGCCTCCAATTTCTCCTCTTTTTGACCTGATGGGTCTGTAGTGACTCTCTTAAAATTATCCACTTAATGCATATTGGGTATATGGAGGGGGCAGATAAATTGGTTTGGGTTTATAGTTCGTCAAACTGAGAGAAACAGTACTAGAGGATCTGTACTTGATGAACCATACCTGAGGCATATCATCCACACCTGGACCTGATCTAGATAGTGAGATTCTGGACCTTGAACTTGGCTCTAATATTGTCATGGGACATATTTTGGCAATATATGAATGTGTATTGCACATGGGTGGGGTGCAAAATGTTATGGTCAGAGCGTTCACTGTGGCGGATGATACTTTCCATGTAAGGCTGCATGTATGCAGACATACTTTCCATATGCTCTCTTATGATGTGACCAACATTCCACCTGAAGAGGTGGAAACAAATATTTCTTCCCCATGAATCTGGGGCTGGTAACTGCTCCAGTTAATAGAATATGCTTGCTTCTGGGAAGAAAAGCTATGACCAACCTAGATAGCATATTAAAAAGCAGAGATATTACTTTGCCAACAAAGGTCCATCTAGTCAAAGCTATGGTTTTTCCAGTGGTCATGTATGGATATGAGAGTTGGACTATAAAGAAAGCTGAGTGCTGAAGAATTGATGCTTTTGAACCGTGGTTTTGGAGAAGACTCTTGAGAGTCCCTTGGAGTGCAGTGGGATCTGACCAGTCTATCCTAAAGGAAATCAGTCCGAATATTCATTGAAAGGACTGATGCTGAAGCTGAAACTCCATTACTTTGGCTACTTGATGCAAAGAACTGAGTCATTGGAAAAGACCCTGATGCTGGGAAAGATTGAAGGTGGGAGGAGAAGGGAATGACAGAGGATGAGGTGGTTGGATGGCATCATGGACTCAATGGACATGAGTTTGAGTAAGATCCGGGAGTTGGTGATGGGCAGGGAAGCCTAACATGCTGCAGTCCATGGGGTCCCAAAGAGTCAGACACGACTGAGTGACTGAAGTGAACTGAACTGAAAAGTAATACTGTGGGATTTCAAAGACTGAGTCAGAAGGTTTTATAGCATATCCTGGCCCTTTCTCACTCCCGGGAAGTTTATCTTTGGTTCTCAGCCTCCATGCTGTAAGAAAGCACAAACTAGCCATGTAGATAGAAAGACCACTTGAGGCTCCCAACCAACAGCATTAAAGCCAGACCTTTGACTGAGTGAGCCTTCAGATGATACCAGTCCCCAAATTCCATGTCTTCCAGCTCCACATTGTAGAGCAAAAACATCTTTTCCCTCTTATTCTCCATCCAAATTTCAGATCCATAAAATTTTAAGCATAATACATGGTGTTTTACCCCACCATACTCTGGAGTGATTTGTTACACACTCATAATAAGGAATTCTTCACTCTTTGTTTCTTTTGGGCATCTTGAGTCGAAACTCTAGGAAGTAAAGCATGACTGTAGCTTTCAGTTATAGCAAAGGTTCTTACCTGAACTCTAAAAATCGCTACCCCTTACTCAGACACTTACAATCATACAGGGGAGCTGAAATTATTGGGGGAAATAAGTTACTTGGGGAAAGAAATCATGTAATTAAAACTCTGGTCCAAATGACCTTGTGTTTTAGGTAATGAAAGAATGGAGCAAATAAAGATATTATTTTCATAAAGGGAGATCTAAGCAGAATAGGTGACAATGTCAGAATATGAAAGTAAGATTTAGCGTAGAGAAGGCTTCTTTCAATAATTTAGTGACGGTTATAGAGATGAAAGGAAATGTATAAGAAGCTTTTTTGTTTGTTTCTTTTTCCACAGAGGGCAGGCCATGAGGGAATGTGATGGAAACTAGAGCAGCAGGATTTGGGTCATAAATTAGGAAGCATTTCCTAACTCTAAGAGTTGTGAAATACTGAATATGTTAATCAGATCCATTGTGTCATCTAATAAAATTTAAAGAAACATTTATGTAGCTTTCTATTTAATTGAAAAATTACCTTGCAGTTCTATAACATTGAAATGTTGTCAAGTATATTTCATATAAAGAATTTACTGACAAAAATAATTTTAGGTTAAGGTTTTCATTCCTCATTAGTTTTTTGCAATGATGATCTGTACCCACACATCCTAGTCCATCACAGAAGTCTTGAATCTTTAACTAATTTTATGGTAAGTGGTATAGTGGAAAGCACAGTATGCACAGAGTCAAAAGTTCTAGTTTCTCCCTCTTTTGTCATTAGTGAGCTCTGTGATCTTGGTTAAATCATTTAACTTCTCACAATTTTGGTTTCTTTACACATAAAGCGTCAATAATACCTGCTCTATTGCCTCACAGGGCTGCTGTGCAAATCAAAGGAAATAATAAATGTTCCATGCTCTATGCATAGTAGACATAAAGGGAGAGCTGCTCATAGACTGGAGGGAAATCAGACTGGATGTGGCCTGAAAACTTAAATATCTTGATGATTAATTCATGATTCTTAAGACTGTATATGTCTTCTTTAACAGATTCACATCCAGCTTATAAATCCCTCAGTCACATTTATAGTCTGAAATAAGCACAGATTAGGAACTCTGAAAATATGAACCTGATGCTTATTTTTTCAGTGTGATTTGGGGACAAGTCAAACATAGTCTGTCATCTGAAAATGGGGGAAAGAATGGTGATACATGACTTACAGGGTTAATAAACAGTTTAAGTAATAAAACATATCTAAAAATCCCTCCCCAGTTGAACTGTGAATTTTATTTATAATTTCCTTGATATTTAAAAGAAGGGGAGCATGGTGTGTGTTGAAGCAGCCTGCTTCATTGGTGAACAGATGCCATCAGTGATAGGTCCTCAGATCATAACAAAATTAATTTTCCTAAAACTTCCAAGTATTGGTCTTTCTTCTGCCTCTTGGAGTAACAGTGACTAAAAATACTACTTCCTCCACAAGATAGTACTTCAAAATCTTTGGAGACAGCTATCATGTTTCTTTAGGCTTTCCTCTCAAGACAAAAATACCCATTTTCCTCAAAAGTTCTTTATGTAAATGGATATATCTAGATTTTCTTTGGATATTCTCCAGGATTCTTTCAGCCATGTCGTGTCTAGGATGGGGCAAAATTTTCCAGATGTGATCAGGCCAGTGTATATCACCTCCATTGAACTGGGCTGTAACTACCTTTTGTTTTGTTTAGATTTATTTTTGGCACTACAGCAATAATTATAGTACCATTAATGAATGCTTACTACATACCATGAAAGTGAAAGTGAAGTTGCTCAGTCGTGTCTGACTCTTTGCAACCTGTGGAGCCTGGGGGGCTCCTCCGTCCATGGGATTCTCCAGGCAAGAATACTGCAGTGGTTTGCCATTTCCTTTACCATGGAATCACTACATGCCATGCACACTACTAATTCTATTCTTTTAAAAAACTTTTGAACCAGGAATTGTTTTTCCTATTGTATCAACAGTTTAGAATTAATCTGTAAACCAATATGCATTCTGTCAATGTATTTGGATAGCACACTGATGAAATAGAGTTGATTGGAGAGACCACCAGAGATCTCTCTCCATGGTGACCAGTCCAGAAATTGATACCTCTTGGATCTAGTTGTCCAACCACTATAAATTCAACTTACCTGTATTTTCATCTAGCCTGTGTTCCTTCATCTTGCCTAGAACAATAACATGAGAAATCTTAAGAAATACCAGGTTAGAATTAGATAAATGATGTCTGTGATGTACTCTATTTCCAGTCTATTTCTAATGACTCATGTTGATTAATGGTTAATCAGATAAAGTGTTTTTAAATGACAACAAATGTATTAAAATTTTCATCATTGCTATAAAATCACAGAATACTTGCAAGATATTCAACTCCAGATATAAAATGCATTTTATTATAGAAATCATGTTTTAATTGTTACAAACTATAATCCAAATTCAGTGAGACTTCTGTTATTATAATTTTAACCATGTTTAGAAATTATAGGTGTGGGAGGCAATAACAATTTTCACTTTGTGACATTTTCATAATGATACTAAAAATATTTTCAAAAAGTTAACAGCATTATAAAGATGTGAAAATTCATGCAATTATGAAAAACGTGCTATGAAAATGATTAAATATTTTACTTATTAAAAATGTTGCATAAGTTTGAATTAAACATAACAGATCTTTTATCTTTCAGGTTTTGAACTCTTTTTGTCTGGACTAATCTATGCCTCTTTTGGTCTTTCATTCATTCATTTTTCATCTAGCAAATAAATGATATTAGCAAATAGTGTACTTGTACTTGGAAGGTCTCATAATGTATTAGACCTGCTTCCTGTCTTTATTAAGTGTCAGGAATATCCTATAATTCAGTAAGGAAGAGAAGTGTATAAATTATTTAAAGTAGATAATGAATGATAAGTTCTATAAAAATATTTTAGATTGAAGATAGAAAGATCACTTTTGGCCAAGATAATCAGCAATATTTCATGAAGTGAGTAGAATATAAGCTGAACCTGGAAATCAAGTGATATTTCAATATTTCAGGATGTGATGAAGAGTATCTAAGACTGAGGATAGTATCCCCATTCCAGTCCATTTTAATTTTGATGATGCTTATTTAAGCCCTAAAGGTAGCAGAGGAAAAATGTGATCCCTTTCCTGAACAAGAGTGGAATGGTATCTTAGTGAAATACAGAGCACATGGGGACAGTGTCTTTTGGAACACCTGGTTAAGTTCAAGATAGTGTGCTATAAATTGAGTTTATAAAAGAAAAGAAATAATCCTTGCTCTCTAAGAATCTATAGTATAGCCATGACTAAGGAAAATCTTGCAAGATGCCAGATGAAAGCACTTAAGTCCAGGTATTCTCCTACCTTGACCCACATTGGACATTATCCATTATTTTAATTCTAGCCAGTCTGACGTGACCCTCCAGGGATAGCTGGGTAGGTCTTTCCCCTAAGGTCAGCACATCAACCAAATTGGGAGACAGAACAGCATGCCACCTGAAAACACGGTGCCTCAGAAAACCGGACCAAAGAGTGGAAGGTCTGATTTGTTTCTGGTTTGAATTGAAACAGTGATGGATGTTAAGGGAAGTTTATTATTTAGGGTGGTGAAGGATCATGGATTACAGTAGTCATCTGTTGCATAATGTTTATGATTGGAAGGGAATCCCTTTTATTACACTGTGATCACTCTAAAACATGAAGTTTCCTCAGATTTTCATCCTTTGGAGGGAAAAATTTTACATGACCCCCTTTCCCCTGGTATTGTGTCATTTTGTCAAACAACATTGAAAGTATTTTCCCTCCTGTTCATCCAATCACCTGTGTCAATCATGTTCCAGTCAGAAGAGAAACCACACTAAGTATTTTAAACAGATACAATTTCATACAAAGACTTACTTAGAGGGCCCATGATGAACTGGGCATCTAAAGAGGGAGCATACGGCAATCTAGACCTTAGCAGAAGCAGAAAGGGCTGCCACACTGATGCTGACAGGATAAAGAGGGGGCCATTGATATTAAAGATGCTGATGCTGATGCTGGAAGCCAGAACTATAATAGGTCAGCCTGGTGGGAAATGGAGCCACAAGGAAAAGCCGCACTAGACTTCAGAGGTGGAGCAGAGGAGCTACTGCTGCTGCATGGCCCAAAGCAGATAGTAAGGGGAGGGAAGACCCTGGCTTCTCCCCTCCTTCCACTATCTCTTCATGCAACATTGCTTCCGATGTTGAACATATTTTGGAGACAGAGGAAAAGGGATACAAAGATATGTAGTTCCTTGTAATGCAGAGAAGGACAG
This sequence comes from Antilocapra americana, assembly GCA_007570785.1. Lineage (NCBI taxonomy): Eukaryota > Metazoa > Chordata > Mammalia > Artiodactyla > Antilocapridae > Antilocapra > Antilocapra americana. The sequence continues at coordinate 1,749,839 of ML660679.1, read as the reverse complement.
AGAGATGTGGAGGAAGGATCCAAGAGCAAAAAGCCAGCCCACAACTCAGACTATCAATGTTGACATAACTCCAGCTACTTTGTATGCATATATAAAATGTTTACACTAAATGAATGACATATAAACATATACTTTGGATTCAATATGTTGCTTCACACTTTACACACTATAATGCAGTTTCCTTTTTCTCTTTCACACATATTACAAGCATCATTCCACATTGCCACATGCAGATCATTATTTTTAACAACTGCATAATGTTCCATTGTGTAGACAGACTATAATGTATTTAACCAGCTCTCCTCAAGGATCATTTGGACTATTTTCAATTTTTCATGATTAAGATACTTGCAAAATTGCTGCATCACCAACTCAGTGGACATGAGTATGAGTAAGCTCTGGGAGATAGTGAAGGACAGGGAAGCCTGGCATGTTGCAGTCCATGGGGTTACAAAGAGTCAGAATGACTGAGCAACTGAACAACGACACCACTTATATCATAGGATAGATTTCTAAAAGTGGATTTTTTTGATAAAGGATGTGCACTTTAAAATTTTTGATAGCTATTTCCACATACCCTTTCTAATGTTGGTAGTAATTTGTATTCAAATTAAGATTGCATGAAAGAAGTTGTTTATTCATCATTTCATCCAATATTGTATATTATCAATCTTTGTCAATTTGATAAGTAGATATATGTACATGTGTATTGAAGTCTGTATCTATATGTGTTAGTACCTGTATCTGTGGAATGGCTATAGCTGTATTCATATATTATGTTTGTGTATGATTATGTTAATATCTATATATGTCTGTAACCATGTCTTTGCTGATATATATCTACATAAATACAGTGGAGCCTCATTATTCATGGATTCTATATTTGTGAATTTTCCCACTTGATGAAATTTGTTTGTAACTCCCAAATCAATACCTGCAGTGCTTTTCTGATCATTTGGGGACATGTAAAAAGTAGCAAGAAAATTCAAGTCGTGCTACACACATGTTCCCTGCTGAGATCAAGCAAGGTGATACTGTGTTCTTGTGTCAACTCTCACAGTGTAAATGTGTTCTTTTCACAGTCTATTCAGTGCCTTTTAGGTAATTTTTATCTTTTTTCTTGGTGATTTTGCTGCTCAAAATGGCCTCCATGCATAGAGCTGAAGTACAAGTTAGTGCTTCTAAATATGAGAAAGCTGTGATGGTGCCTTATGGAGAAAATATGTGTATTAGATAAACATCGTTCAGACATGCGATATAATGCTCTTGGCCATAAGTCCAATGTTAATGAGTCAATAATATAAAATAAATTGTCTTTGAACAGAAAAACTTATAAATCAAGGTTATGAATTTATTGGTTGATGAAAATGATATAAACAGAGGCTTGTAAGACCCTAACCCTGGATTTCCCTTAAGAGAATGCTAAGAGTATTTAGTAACTCATTACTTATGGGGACTTTACAGCTCATAACAAATGCAAATAATGGGAATCAATTAGATCCATATCTATGGCTCTATCAATTTTTCTATATCTTCAATTAAATAAATATTTATCAAGTGTCTCTTGTGAAATTGGCATTGGGGTTAAAATGTTAAATGAAGACACCAGAAGCACAAACAACAAAATTAAAAATACATAAATTGAACTACATCAAAAATTAAAAAAAAATAGAGTATTTCAAAGGTCTCTTATCAATAGAGTGAAAAGGAAACCCACAGATTGGGAGAAAATACCTTACCCTTGTGTACTACTGTTTGGGAATGTAAAATGATGCAGCCACTGTGGAAAACAGTATGAAGATCTCAGTTGTGTCCGATTTTGGTGACCCCCTGGACTGTAGCCCACCAGACTCTTCTGTCCATGGAATTTTCCAGGCAAGAATACTGGAGTGGGTTGCCATTCCGTTCTCCAAGACTTCTCATATGAATCAGCAATTCCACGTCTGAATATGTATTTCAAAGAATTAAAAGCAGGAACTCAAAAATGTATTTGTATACCCATGTTCATAGCAGCATTATTCACAGTAGCTAAAAATGTAAAGATAACAGACAATTTCTTTCTTCCCTTGTCCATGTTGGATAATGATAATCAGTCATGAAAACTAAGTACAACTTTGGAATTCTCCTTACCAGGATGATCTAGAACAGCAAACGTTTTGTTAAATGGTCACAGTGCATATTTTATGTTGGTGGACAGCACAGTATCTGTTGGAACACCTCATCTCTGCCATCGTAGTACATTTGTAGCACAAATGCAGACATAAACACTTTATAAACAAATAGGCATGACTGCATTCCAAAAAAATAAAATATTTAGAGAACCTGGTGGCCAGCCTTTAGGCCACAGCTTGTTGACCCTAGATCTGAAGAGCTACCACGATTCAATCAGAGTTAGCACATCAGAATTAACCTGCTTGCTGCTCTTGCTTTTCAGGCAGCTTTAATATGCCTGACCTTTTTCATGTTCAGTTTAACCACACAACTCAAGCTAAATGGATCTTCCACCTTCCAATTTCAGCTCATGGCTTTGCTAATTTTGTCATTCTGTCAGAGATAATTTTTACCGTTCTGAACCTCAGTTTCTCACTTGGTAAAAGAATCTAACAATACAGGGTTACTGCAAGAGTCGAATGAGAAAATGTAGATAAAAGCATTTGTAATCGTAAGACACTCAACTATTTGAATGAAATATATGTTTTAGGTAACGTGGCTCATAAAGGTTATTTTCAGAAACTTTTTTTTACAAGATAAAATTCACAGTATTTTTTTCATGACAGTCCACTTTTTTGTCTTTCTTTTTTAAAAAAAAACACCTTTATTGCAGCTAAAAGAGGCCTATCTAAAATTTAATGGAGGGAATTTTTGACCTCTTAAGGCTTTTATGATACTTCTTTCTTTAAAAACCTTGATCTAATGCAAGTTAATGTTGGGAAAATAAACCACTGTACCAAAATTCCCAGCTGGAATCCATGCATTTCAGTCCTAAATAGATTATCAAGTCAAGAAATATGTTACCAATGAAGCAAAGAGCAATGCTTGCGCTAGACTGAAATCCAGGTTATCTGAATGAGAACCCAACACAAATGTAATAAATGCATAAAGAAAATTTGGTAAGAAAGCTGAGAGTAATGATCTGACCTATTGAGAGAATGAATTTGTACATCTAATTGTCAAAACGTCTGCTAATTGATAGTTTCCAATCTTTGATTGATATGAATAGTGAACAAAGTAAACTGTTAGCTGAAGATACTTGATATGCTTAGTTAATGAGATCTACAATAATAATACATTTTCTGGATGATGGAAGGTTAACCTTTTATATAGCATTTTCAATTAAATCTTTAAATGGAAAATAGTTGAGTAAAGATCACCTTCCTATAATGAAGACTACTCCTTTAATGAACACAGTTTGAAAGTTTATTAATGAATTGCAAATCTGTGATTTACTGGCTTGAATCTCTTTAGGCCCTGATAGATGTATAGAAACTAAATTCTTGAATACCTTCCTGGCTTACTTTATAAGCATTTTTTGAAAGAAAACAGTTGAATCCCTATGATCTTTGAAGAGTATCACTGCATCATTGAAGCAAATTATAAAATATTTTCCTCCAAACTTATTTTTTCTTAGCTAAACTACAGTGATATCTCTTTTAACAGTAGTAACTATTTGCTTCTTTTTTGGTTTTTAACTCAGCTTCTCTTTTGTATTAATGCTTTGCTTTGGGGAAGAAGGATTGAGACTTCTCATGAGCACAGTATCCTGTTCTTTTCTAAGGGGAATACTTTTCATGAGCAAAACTCTGGAGCTGTTGCCATGAATGACAGAAGGCAAGTTATGTTTTTGCAAATAAGGAACAACAATTAGACTTTGTGTCTTCGACTCTTCCCAGGCTTGGTCTTTGACATTTTCTCTTCTGACTCCCAATTTCATCATGGTTCTGGAGAATGAAAGGTTCTAAACTTTTGAATTTCTGTTGAGCTTATCTTTAGTCCCTAGAGTGAGCTTTGCAGTGCTCTATATTATAGCAGAAAGAGCTGAAGACAGGATAGGTTTCTAATTTTAGAGACTGGGCAGATTTCTGAATGTCTGCAGGCCTCAATTTTCTTTTTTTTTTTATTGTTTTTGCCATACATTGTCATTATATCACCATTTTCTAATCTTTTAAAGAACAATGGTGCTAACCTTGTCTACCACACAAAGTTGTTATGTGTGTGGGGGGTGGATAAAAAGCAACTTTGCCAATTGCAAAATATACATATTGGCAGCATTTTAATTAGTAAGAAAGTTAGGCTATGGGCCTCAATAGAAATAACTTACACATAAAGGTGTTTTCTATTTTGTAAAGAGACTCTATCAATATTTAATTCTGATAAGGAAGGGGATAATTTATTCAATATGCAGTCTATAGAAAAGAGCAACCTTTTTGATCAAGCTAGGGGAAGGAAAGCAAATTCATTTCTGTAGATTGCCTTCTTGCATGTCCCTCCCTGTGCATTCTGAAGTGCTCTGTTATGGTTTAGTTTTGGAGAGGGGACATGACATTTACAAGAATAGAAAAACAAGAAGAGGCAAAAGCACAGTGAGATAGGGACTTCCCTGGTGGTCCAGTGGCTAACAGTATGTGCTCCCAATGCAAGGGGCCAGGGTTCAATCCCTGGCCAGGGGAACTAGATCCCGCATGCTGCAACTAAGAGTTCACATGCTGCAACTAATGATCCTGTGTGCTGCAGATAAGTCTTGGTGCAGCCAAATAAAGAAGGGTTTTTTTTTCTTTTTTTTTAAGATTAAGAAAGAAAAAAAATTGAAAAGGCACAATAGGATAAGTTAAGAAAAGATGAGAAGGCTGAGAGAAAACTGTGAGGAAAACCCATGGTATTTCATGTCATCACTAAAATTTTCACAGTGTATGAATCTGCCTTATTACACCAGTACTGGGGTCAGCAAGCCAGAATCTGTTGCCTGTTTTATAAATGCAGTTTTGTTGGAGTAGAGCCCTGCCATTTTTGTTTCTGTATTATCTATGGCTGCTTTTGCACTGCAGGGACAGAGTTGAGCTGTAGAAACAAAAGCCAGAGGACCCATGAAGCCTAAACTATTTACTCTTTGATCCTTTACAGAAAACATTTGCCCAGCGCTGCTCTAAGAGGAAATATAAGTGCTGGGCTGGGCCCAGAGGGAGCAATCTGCATCACTGCATCACTGTTGAATGTTTATTGTGGTTTTAAAATATTTATTTATTTATTTGGTCATGCTGTGCAGCGTGTGCTTATCTCAGTTCCCTGGCCAGGGATCAAACCTGTGCCCCCTGCCTTGGGAATGTGGAGTCTTAGCTACTGTACTGCCCGGGGAAGTCCCAAATGCTTTTTTTTTTCCTTTTTTTTTTTGTTTTTGCCATACATTGTCATGATATAACCATGGGTTTACATATGCTTCCCCTCCGGAACCCCCCTCCCTCCTCCCTCCCCCCCGGGAAATCTCGCTGCACCAGCCCCGAGCATCAATCCTGGGCTGGCGATTGATTAGACACATGACAATTAACATGCTTCAATGCCCTTCTCCCATATCATCCCACCCTTACCCTCATCCACAAAGTCCACGAGTTTTAACCTAGTTTTATTTTTTTTGAATTTGTTTTCAAAGAACCACTTCCTTCCCTCCCCTTCTCCCACTATACACAGATATATAGATGTATGTGTGTGTGTGTGTGTTTGAGAGAGAGAAAGAAATAGCTCAAGATAGGCGGTTGGTAGTTGGCAATGTTACACAGGCCAACACCCTTTTATGAAAGCAATGAGATTATAGTAAGCACACCATCCTAATGCCATCAGTTTGAGCTACTGTCCAGAGGAGCGGGCCTTTTCTTAGCTACAAAACAGACTCCATGCCTGCTTGTAAGTAAAGTTTTGTACAAAGAGCAACATTAGTTCTAAGACTTGATTTTATTGTTATATCAGATAGCGTGGAGGTAGTAAGGAAGTTGAATGAGCACCCTGATGCTTGCTGAATGACCAAGATGATTGTGGTCTGTTTTTCATGTGAGATGTGTCTGAGAAAAAAATGAAATGATGAGTGTCCAATCATTAAGATTAGATATACAGGAAATACATACTAATAGATATGAAAGAGAGAATCATGAGTTTAGAGCAGCGGTCCCCAAGCTTTTTGGCATGAGGGAGCAGTTTCACGGAAGACAATTTTTCTACAGATTGGAGAATGGTTTTGGGATGATTCAAGCGCATTTCCTTTATTGTGCACTTTATTTCTATTATTATTACATCAGCTCCACCTTAGATCATCAGGCATTAGATCTTGGAGGTTACAGACTCCTGGTTTAGAGGACTAGCTCTCAGAGTAGTAGGAAAATAAATTAATTACAGCTCAGGTAAATTACCATTATTGGCCTAGTTCACTAATCCCAGTGCTGTGTCCCTCTGGCAGAAGAAAAGAGTAGCGCAGTTCTCTTGTTAATCTGTTTACAAATAGAGGTCTTGGAGAATGTTTCTGTGCATCACTTTAGGATCTAGTCATCTCTCCCTGGAAATCAGTCCTGAATATTCATCGGAAGGACTGATGCTGAAGCTGAAACTCCAATACTTTGGCCACCTGATGTGAAGAACTGACTCATTGGAAAAGACTCTGTTGCTGGGAAAGATTGAGGGCAGGAGAAGAAGGGGATGACAGAAGATGAGATGGTTGGATGGCATCACCGACTCAATGAACATGAGTTTGAGTAAACGCCGGGAGTTGGTGATGGACAGGGAGGCCTGGCATGCTGCAGTCCATGGGGTCGCAAAGAGTTGGACACAACTGAGCAACTGAACTAACTGACATCTCTTCCAAATCTTTAGAATCCACAGGATAGCAATGGTTTGAAAGAAAGACTATATTTTTAAAGAATCTTATGGTTGGAGAAGGGGGAAAGACTTTCTTAGCTTAATAAGGTTCAGCAGCTCTACTAGCAGATTAACTTGGGTGTGAAAAAGTTTTTATCTTGCAATTTTGTTATTACTCCAACTTTAAATGTTTTAAAATTGAAATAATTTCAAGCAATTTAAAAGTGGTAATATTAGTACAAATAACTCTTATCTATACTTCATCTTCCCCCAGGTTCACTATTAATCATTTGCCACTCATGCTTCCTCTCTCCCTTTGTCTCTCTCTGTGTCTTTATATCTATATATGGATAACAATTTGCTGTTTATAGACATCATTCCTCATTTTCCCTAAACATTTCACATTTCACTGTGTGATCTTTATGATCAAAAATATCATCTTATATAATCACAGTATAATGATCAAAATCAGGATATATAACACTGATACTGTCCTGTCATCTAACTGCATTCATATTAAAATTACCCCAATTGTTTCAATAATGTCCTTTATAACAACTTTCTTTTTTCCTGTCCAGGATCCAATCCTGGATCAGATTTTGTATTCAGTGGTCATGTTTCTTTGGTTCCTTTAATTTGCACGGTTCCTAAGGCTTACTTTATCTTTCATGATACTGACATTTTGCAGAGTTAAGACCAGGTATTTTGTAGAGTGTCCTTCAGTATTCAGTTGTCTAAGTTTTCCTCCTGATTAGATTTAGGATCTGTATTTTTGGCAGGCATACTGCATGTGAGTTGTGTTTTCCTAGTGCATTATATGAGGAGACACATGATGTTGCTTTAATTACTGCTCATGTTGATTTTGATCACTTAAATATGGTGATTCCTGCCAGGTTTCTCTATGATATTGTTACTATTTCCTCATTATAGGTACTAAGTAATATGGGAGAGACTTTCAAAGATATCTGTGTGTCCTGTTATCTCTCAAAATTTTATTCATTAATTTTAGCATTCATTGATATTTTATTTGAATATTGAATACTTAAAACTGCCCCCAAATATTAACTTTCACTCCATCATTCTTCATATACTTATTAGTTGATATTCTAACATAAGGAGGCGCTATACCTTTCTTTCTCTCTCTACTATGATTATAAACCCATAACTACTTATTTTATTAAAAAGATTATTTGGACTTCCCTTGTAGTCCAGTAGTTAAAACTTCATACTCCCAATGCAGAGTGTGCCAGTTTGATCCCTGGTCAGGGAACTAGGTTCCACATGCCATAGAGTGTAACCAAAAGCATTTTTTTTAATTTTAAAAGTAAAACATTATAATATATTAGTGTTGTTGTTGTTGCATCTTTATTATTAATAATGCTAAATTGTGTGTATACATATACACACACAGAATGGAATATCATTCAGCCATACAAAATAATTGAAATATTGCTATTTGAGGCAAGATGGATGGACCTAAAGTTTATCATACTGAGTAAGGTAAGCCAGACAAAGAAGTGTAGATATTATATGGTAACAATTATGTGTGAAATCTAAAAACAGTCCAAGTGAGCTTATTTATGAAACATAAACAGACTCACAAACATAGAAAACCAACTTACAGCTACGAAAGAGGAAAGAGAGGGTAAGATAAATTAGGAGTGTGGGATTGACAGAGGTTGTTGTTGCTGTTGCCATCACCAAGTCATGTTAGACTCTTTGTGACCCCAGGGACTGAAGCAAGCCAGGCTTCTCTGTCTCTCACCATTTCTGAGAGTTTGCCCAAGTTCATCTCCTGTGAATCGATGATGCCATCCAATTGTCTTATCCTCAGTTGCTCTCTTCTCCTTCTGCCTTCATCTTTCCTAGCCTCAGGGTCTTTTCCAGTGAGTCAGTTATATGCATTAGGTAGCCAAAGTATTGAAGCTTCAGCTTCAGCAGCAGTCTTTCCAATGAATATTCAGGGTTGACTTCCTTTAAGATTGACTGGTTTGATCTCTTTGCTTCCTAAGTGACAAATTAACAGGTACACACCACTATATATGAAATAAACAACAAAGATCTACTGTATAGAACTCAGAACTATATTCAATATTTTGTAATAGACTATAATAGAAAATTATATATAACTTAATCACTGCTACATACTTGAAACTAACACAGTATTGTAAACCAACTATAGTTCAATAAAAAAGAATATTGACCACTTTTATAATATATTTTAGGAAAATAGGTAGCTTCCTTTTGACTTATTCTCATCATTCTTTGAGAATTGTCTTATACTCTGCCACAGAAAGAATTCTAGATGTTTTTTTTTTCTTTGATTCAGCCTTGGAATAAGATGTTTCTTGAAAAAGCCCTCTGTGAAAAGTTTTGATTAATTTTGATTATGTAGACTTACCTCTTCCAAAACTTCTCTGTGTTCTTAATCCCTCAATTCCCCTTCTCTCTGTGTGTTTGCTCAGTTGCTAAATCATGTTCAACTCTTTGCAATCCCATGGACTTTAGCCCACCAGGCTCCTCTGTCCATAGCATTTCCCAGGCAAGAAAACAGGAATGGTTTTCCAAGTCCTCCTCCAGGGGATCTTCCCAACCCAGGGATAAACCCATGTCTCTTGTGTCTCCTGCACTGGCAGACAGATTCTTGATCACTGAGCCACTTGGGAAGGTTTAGTGATTATTTAGATTTGCCTTTCATGACATAGGGGCTTATAACTGTTGAATTTATTAAATAAAAGAAGAAGAAATTTTTGTCATGATGAGTTGTCACAATTTTTTTCCACCCAAGTAAAAGCCTGTTTTATAACATCAAGACCAAATAATTGGAGACTAATGGTTGAGAGGCTGGATATTCAGAGCGACTATGGCCAGACCATGTATAAATACAGATCTCTGACCCACAATCTGTAGAGCAAGCAGTCCAAGAAGCAAAATCACATCTGCAGCAATTGGCCCCAAATAGTCAGGACTTGGTCAATAACCATTTGTTTCCCTAATTTTTGTCCACACTTACAACTTAGAACCAAGCAGAGAATGCTAAATATGTTCCAATGTCCTATCTCCAAAAATGTCCTACTTTTAGTTAGCTCACCTCCAATTTCCCCATGTTATTAGCCACAATCAGGGGATACCTAAAGACTTCCATTTTTTCCACTATAAAGCTTTCCCACTCCACTTCTGCCAAATTCAAATGATTTGAGCTAATTCCCTTGATAGAGAAAGCTCTGAATAAATAATGTTTACTTATTCTCCGCTGGGTGGTCTTCATTTATTTCCATGTGACTGTCCCTTTTTTGGGGACAGATCTCTTGGTACTTCCCACATGACCTGCATTAAAAATGTCTGCAAGAAATTTGAGTTTATAATTATAGTGTCAAGTTATTTATATTCAGCCTTTTATTGTTCACTATTGAAAGATTTGCCAAGAAATTGCCCTGTTTGAAAATATAATTAAGAGTAAATATAGAGATCGTCTGTATTTCTGGTTGTTTAAAATATGCACTGTGCTTTCCTATAAAAGCAAAATATTTCTCTCTAAATGGTTGCACAGAGGTGAGAGTCAGAATATGCACATATAATCAAACATTAAAACCATATTTTTTTCTGCAGCCTTGAAAACTAGCCACTGTCCGTAAATCATATACACTTGATCTTTGAATAAGATGGGGGTTAATCTGGGTGAAATTTATAGTAGGCTGCCTGGCCATTTGTATTTGGGGTTCCCTCCACATCTGCAGATTCAACTAACCGTAGATGATGTAGCTTTGTAGTATTTATTACTGAAAAATATCCAAGTATAAATGAACCCATACAATTCAAACCCATGTTGTTCCAGAGTCAACTGTAAGCATTTTAACCCATCTAACTGGTTGTATTCTGAAATATGGATGACCAATTTAAGTGATAAATCTTCTGATAAAGAGTCATCTCTGGACTCAGATATTGGAACATATAGGTAGTTTTCTTTTATGGGTACTTAGATTGTCTAATCACAGGTCTTCATGGCAATTGTGGACAAACACTACTGTTTGGCCACTGGGATCTAGCTACTAAAAAACAAAACACAAACCACCTCATGGTTCACAATTTCTATCAAATCACTAAGCATTCCCTTACAATCTTTCTGGAAAGAGTTGCCAGCAGTTAGGAAGGTCCCAGCAAATCCTTTCTTCTTGTCCATTCTTCCATGATGACCAATTACCATGCCCTATGTCTACTTCATCCATTCAAATGATACCATCTTTCAAGATAAAACTAAATTCCCATTTACATGATGAAATATTACAAAGTCCCATTTGAACTCAGTGTTAGTTTTCTCTTTGCAAAATCTGTAACCCTTATAATGTATGCCAAATAGCATTCCTATAATCCATTATTGGGCCAAATACTTCTTGAAGCCAAGGGCAATGTCTTGGTTTGTCTTTGGATCTCCTGTGGAATACTTTACAACTGTCTGCCAGCATATATGTTGAGCTGAGTGGAAATTTGTTGGGTTTAACTCTGTCTCATCCTTCTCTATGCCTCACAGTGCCTAGGGTGATTATTAATACAGGTCAAGTACTCACTGAAAAGGTCTTTTGACTAATTATTAGTTAATGCCCCACTTTCTTAGTCATAGCCTGGGGACTAAGAAAATTTGATAAGTAAAAATGATCACATAGTGAGATTTGTAATGTGTATGTTGGTCTTTATGTGCGTATTTTGATTCTGAATGTCAGTTCCTAGTATTTACTTCTCATGTTTCATGGTGGGACAAAGGAGAATGAATAAAGTCAAATGAACAGAGAACCTATCTGCTGACTCTAAGGATCTCATCTTATAGGTTGCTCCCTTTGGTTTGCTCCATTAAACACCGTCTTTCCCATCTGTTCCCTAGAGAGGTTATCAATGACTACTTGATTATGAAGGATAGCCATATTTTCATGGAAGATTACTGGTAAAGGTCATGTATGTGTGTATTAATCTCTTTCCTTGTTCATTTTTCTAGGGGGAAGTAATTGTTATGTGTAATTTTCATCATTTGTCATGATATGAGAGATTTAAAATCAGTTTTATGTTGTGGGAGAGGATTGGTCATAGGAACTGAGGAATTCACATTTATTGAATGTTTAATGCACGCCAATCATTGTGTTTTCTTATCTGGTCTTGTGAGGTGGAATTTAACATCTACTTTTTAAAGTTGAGAATATTGATAGAGAGGTTAAGCTATGTATAATAGGGTGCTTTCTTTCATTTATTGTGCTTGGTTAGATTGCACACATCTTTTAATGAAGAGATAATCAGTTGCTATGTGTATGTTTATATCTAAATAAATATGTGTACAAGAAGACTTAGAAATAAATATATTGTACAGAATTTCCCTTTTATGAGTATAACATTCACATCAAACAAACAGATTTTTCTTACTAAATCTCCCAGGCCTAATGAAGAAAAAAATCAAAATTATTTCCCTGCTTTTCCTCAAAGGTTCTAGTAATCCTTTCTTCAGTGATAACTAACTCAATTTTGAACAGCTTCACATAGATCATTGTCACACACAAGCATGCAAAGACACACTACAAAATCAGACATTTAAATAGCATGACAGTTCATAACTTCACTAACATATTAAACAAGTACTCATCAAGTCTCCTTAGCATGACACTAAAAAGGATTTTAGCTTAAGTGGGCCACTACCAACAAACTCAAAAGGTATACTGCTTATACAAGCCTGAAGAGGCAAAAAACATATATTACTGGAAACCTAGCTTATTTACAGGGTGACATCTTTCAAATATAAAGAAATCCTCAAGTCTTTGGATTTTAATTCTTAAATTATTTCAATATTAGTTGTTGTTATTTCATTATTCTTTATTGTATACACCTTTCTCTCTTTTATCTGGTCTCTTTATAATGTCAAGTAAAGGCATGGTCTATTTATTAATTTTTTTGCTTTCCATGGAGGGATATAATAGGATCTGTGGAGCAAAACATCAATGAAAGTGAATCCATGGCCCCTTTCCTTTAGGAGTTGATAACTATTATAGAGAAATAAAGCTTACTTTATATAGGCTGTGTAAAGTGAAAAACTGAATAAAAAGTCTTTGCTATGGAAATACAGAAGTGGGAAAGTATGAAGTACAAGAGAGGGATTTGATAGAAGGCCACAGAAGTAAAATACAATGTACTGGCTACGATACTGGACTCTTGAAGACTCTGACTCACTTGACTCATGTGTCTGTTGTATATTAGTTGTGCTGCTGTGATCAAGTTCCTGAAGTTAGCTAATGCTCACTCTCTTCATATACAATGGTGATTCTAACTAATAGTATCACCTCCTAAAGTTATTAAAAAGAAGAAATAAAATAACACATTACAAATCTTTTATTTATAGCACCTAGTAAACTTATAGTAGGGATAATATATTATTGCTATTGTAAATGCTGAGGAATAGAACTTGAAATAGACTTTGAAGCTATCATTAGATTTACACTAGATTGCATTAGATTTGGTAGAAAGAAAAGGGCAGGCAGTCATGGTTCCAATACAGTTTAGATCTGGTGTTTGTAGGGAACATTAAATGTGAAAGATAGTTTAAAATAATAACTTATCTTGATATGGCCCTTTACCATTGCAAAATAATTTTTATTGACATCACAGCTTGCAGTTTTTCAAAAGTTTTGTGAAGGAGGAACTGTTACCTCCAGTTTAGAAATTGGGAAACTGAATCAAGAGAAATTAAGTCCTGGGTCCAGGGCAACAGTGTGAATTCATACCCTGGTCTGACACTCTTTAAACTGAACTACAGTTTGCTAGTGTTTAGAGATAGAGATAAGTACATGATGATTTGATTGCCAAGGATGAATTGTTTCCATTTTATCTACTTATATATTGAAAAAAATTAATTTTATATTGGGGTGCAGTTGATTAACAATATTGCTGTTAGTTTCAGGTATACAGCAAAGTGGTTCAATTATACATATACAGGTATCTGTTCTTTAAAAAGCACTGTAGAGTTAAACTAAGTTGAAAGATGACATTAAGAAGATGGATTAGAACTTTGGTCATATATGCAGGGATGAAAACTATGAGAAACTCTGAGAATACGATCCTACTCCATCTTCTTCATTCTGCAGGATCTCCATAGGAGGAGCTCAGATATGTTTGTTGAGCAAAAGGACATTTGGTGTCAGGGAAATGGATAGTGGTCTATTAAAGTAATCTGATACAAAATGGATAGGAGGGTACCATTGGGAACAAAGACAGATGTAATCCAATTGAAAATTTAGATGATGAGTAGGAAAAGAAAGAGACAAGGAGAATTCAGGGGTTATTAGATGATAAATATCAATTGAACACATCTTAGAGACTTATGTTCCCAATTTCTAAGTAATAAGTGGAGTATTTTTTGCTTTGACAGGACGAGATCATTGAGTTGAGAAATGTACAATATGTTCCAGAATGTGTTTTTCCTTGGCTCTGACTCTCGAGTGAGGGGAAGTAAGTAGAAGAGGTGACTCTCAAGCTAGGTATCCTCAGGGAAAGTATCGGAATCTTTCCTCCCACATCACTGTCAACTCAGTTGGTGTTTGGGACCTGTCTGTCCCCACCTTCTCTCACTCTCCATTTATGAGCGTGGCCTAAATGGGGTAAGGCCAATGGGCAATGAGCCCAGAGTCAGGAACACAGAGGAAGAGTTGCAGGGAGAGAAGAATGCAGGCGCAGCTCCTATTTAGGTAGAGACCTGGTGAGCCTGAACTCACCAGTAACTTACGCAACTCCCGTGTGACTCTCAGATGCTGGCACAAATGGTACCCATTTAGCAGGAGGCCTGGTTTTCAGCAGACTCTGACCCTGGCTTTGGTCTCTCTGATCCAGACTCCCTCTGTAGAGCCCATGCAGCCCTCCCTAAGTCCTTTCCTTTCCCTTCCTCTCCATTGTTCCAACTGGCTCCTGCAAGGACACCTTGAAAAATTTCTCTAATATGGAGGAAATTTTTGCTCTCATTCATCATGATTTTTATTATTTTAGGTCATTTATAACAGTCTGAATTAAATGTGTTCTCTAGGAGTTCTCATTAAAAATTTTCTGAAAGGAGAATGCCCTCAAATGGGAAAAATGTCAGACTTATGATTATATAGGGGATATTATCATGTTTCTCACAAATGTTGGGGAAATCTATAATCATAGGGGCTACAGAACTTTATTATGAGAAATATAATTAAAATTATGTAGTGCAGTTGTTGCCCCTTCTCTGTATGTGGAAAGGGGTTGCTGATTTGAAAATAAAATAGACATCAAGCATTTCCCCATGCTTGCTTTATATAACACTGAGGTTTTAAATAATACATCACTTTATTTAAAATCTATTTACATGGTAATTGCCACTGTATAATGTATGAAAGATCACCGAGTTTAAATCTGGTTTGCAATGTGGGCTTGAAATATATTTTATTATTTTTAAAAAAAGCCTCTTAAATTATCCTTTGTGTATTTCTAAAATACAAGTCGCCATTTTTAGAAAAATAATCATGAACTCTAGCCATTGCTAACCTGTTTTGCGATCCTTTGCTTTCTAGATTCACTTCCCTCTTTGAAATTCCATTTTGCTGCTTTAGAAAGGTAGGCAGCAATAGGAGATTTAAATACCACCTAAGAGACTGGTTTTTTTTAAATCCTATTTCTAATTTCTAACATGATTAAGCAAACTTACAAAAATCCTGGTTTGTATATGTTATTACATTTACAGAAAAGCAATTGCTCTGAAGATTTTTTTTAACATGATTAATTACTTCTTCCTTACTGGGCCCTGGCACCCTCAGAATGGGGAATCATTGATGGTTGCTTGGGGTTCAGTGTTCATCTGTCTCCCCATATTGCTCTCTATTTCCCCCCTCTCTTCTAGCCTTGCTCCTTTAGAACTATTAACACCATTTTAAAAGTTTTCTTTTAAACTTTTGGCTGTACTGGGCCTTCCTTGCAGTGCAGGCTTCTCTTTAGTTGTGGTGGCGGGCTTACTTGCCCTGAGGCCTGTAGGATCTTAGTTCCCCAACCAGGGATCAAACTCACCTCCCCTGCATTGGAAGGCAGATTCTTAACCACTGGACTACCAGGGAAGTCCCCAACACCCTATAGTATGGGATTCTTTTCTAACCATCAGTTTCTGTGACCCTCCTGTGATCTTCACAGAGACCTAGAACACAGTAAGGACTAAATTAGTACCACTATGATTGGCAGTCAGAGAGGATTTTATCCTGATTGCATTAAGAGGGAAATTGAGAAATTGATCTGTTATGGGAAGGACCTAGTGGTTAACTCAACCAATCATGATGTTTTTCTTTTGTGCTGGAGTTTCCAGATTGTCTTTTTTTATCTTGAAAGATGCAGTCCATGGACTTCTTTTAACCTGAATCTGTACTCACATCTTAGGTGATCTCATCTGGACACCTAGCTTTAAATATGCAGATGATCCCCAAATGTATAGCTCTTTCTAGAACCCTCTCTAAACTTTTCTGTCATGTCCAATAGTCCTCCTCATATGTCTGTTTGGCTACCTAAAAGGCATGAAGGTGGAATTCATAACACAATAGAAAAGATATGAGTATAAAGGCTACAGTCTTAATTGATAATCTAACATATGTAGAAAATAAAAGGATCAATTCTGTTGTAATAAAATGATCATTTTCTGATGTAGGTAGAATGATGAAAGTTTAGTGAATGTATCTTTAGATTGAGTGTGTCTGAAAATGGCAAAAAATTTAAGCTTGTTTAAAAATAAGAATTTTACTGGCCCATGTAACTGAAAGTATAAAAGTTGGGTCGATTTACTATAGAAAACAATAGATCTCTATATTTCTTTCTGTGTGCATGCATGTGTATTTTCCTTTTGCCTTATAGTGTATGTTAACTTTGTGCTTTGTTTCACTTTCTCCATGATGGTAAGATGGCTGCCAGTAGCCTCTGGGGTAATATAGTTTCACGTTCACACCCAACAGATGAGAGAGAGAGAGACAGACAAACAGATACAGACAGAGACAGAGAATGATTTTCTGTGCCTTTCTCTTAAGAGTGAGTCCTCGCCCTACTGCCTCGCCCAGGAATGCCCTAGAAAGGCTTTTCTCAAGTGTCATTGACCCATACAGGTTTAAGTCTGCCCACATCTGAATTTGTTCAGGCATCAGCACTCTCCTATGTAGCCCATGGCCCACTGGGTGAGCTAATTCCAACCCTATTTCCTGAGGTGGGTTTATATTTATCTGAACGAATTAGGCAATATCCATTCCTTTGCCAGTAAGTAGGTTCTGAAATCTAGACTTAAGTCAATTAGCATGTGACATCATCCTAGAAACCAGGGACACAGTTCATCATTACAAAAGAAAGGACACATGTTCCATGCTTTTCAAGGAGTAAAAAAATGCCTGGAAGAGAATGAGAAGACCTATTACCTGGTTAGCTTTCAGAAGCCATTTTGTAATCCAGAGGCAAGTTTGCTGGTAAACAAAGATAACCCCATCAGTGGTGCATTGCTAGGACCCTTGCTAGGAAATTATGTCATAGCCAGGCATTGATCCAGGTTTTCTGGGGCCTCAAGATTAAACAGTTTATGAGGGGGAGTGGGGATGTCATCAAGAAAATTAATTAAAAAAATACAGAATTAGGTGAAGGGCTTTAAAAGGGGCAAGTGATAGCCTCTAAAGTTTAAGCTTGATCAGCTTCTCAATGAATCCACCTTTCAGGGGAATACTCCAGAGGCTCTTACCTTCCACCTTTCTAACTCTGGACTTCCTAGTAGTGGAGTAAGTAAATTCCATATCGTTACTAACAGATAAAATCACCCCAACGATGCAAAGATATGCATGAAAATAGAGTGTTCAAAAGTGACTCTTATGAACATTTGCTTCCTAGTGTTAGAGAACAGTAGTATATTATGCCTATTATTCTTAATTTTCTGAGACATACATAATTATAAATATCAGTATCTTGGTTCTAGTGTTTTTTTGTTGATGGTTGTTCAGCAGTTAGTCATGATTTTTGTGTTTCTGTAAGAAGTGGTGAGCTCACATCCTTCTACTCCACCATCTTGTCTCTTCTTAAATTTTAGGATCTTGAAAGTAATTGCCTTTTAGCAATAATGCTTTACAGTATTTAAAAAATAGTTTAATTCAGTGTCAATTAACTAATTTACCAATTTATTTTTTGGACAAGTAAAGGCTAGTCTACTTGAAGTCTGAGATTCTTATCATACCTCCCCTTGTTATCCTAGGGAAATTCTGTGCTACCTTAAATTATTCTTTGAGCACAGATTGCAAATGACAAACCTTGCTAGTGCTTTCATTGTACAGATAAGAAACTCAAAGTCTAGAGATGTGAGTAGATTTGTCTGGTAACTCTTCACCAGTAGATCTTTGAGGAAACCAAACTTTATGACTCTCCAATTATTCTTTCACTATTCAGCCTTTTTGATGTAGTTATTTTCCTACCATTTTTCTCCCACACAAAGAAACCAGGTCCATACAGAGCTATTTGGAAGTGAGTGATCTAGAGCTATTTGGGAGGTTCCATCCTTGGTATGTTGCATCCAAGTACACTCTGGTCATTGCTATCTTCCTGACAATGAGACTAGGGAAAATGAGTCCAGAAGCAGTTTCAATTTGTTATTTAGTCTTTTAATAAATTTAACAATGCCAGGCAGTAATTCCTTCCAGCATCATTTTGTGTGTGCTTTTCATTGTGGTAAGAATGTTTAACATGAGATCTACCCTCTTAATAAATTTTTAAGTGTTCAATACAATATTATCAATTCTAGGCAGTACATTGTATAACAGATTTCTAGAACTTAATCACCTTGTATAACTGAAACTTTATACACGTATAATTCCCCATTGACCCCTCCTCAGTCCTTGGCAACTACCATTCTGTTCTCTCTTTGTAAGAGCTTGGCTTTTTAAGATACCCCATGTGAGTGGAATCATGCAGTATTTGTCCTTCTGTGACAGACTTATTTCACTTAGCACACTGTCCTCCTGGTTCATATGTTTTCCCATATGGCAGGATTTCCTCCTTTTTTTAAAGACTGAATAATGTTTATATATATATATATATATATATATATATATATATATATATAGGTATATGTATCACATTTCATATGTGTGCTGTGCATGCATGTCCAGTCATGTCCAATTCTGTGTGACCCCAAGGACTGTAGCCCACCAGGCTCCAAGGATACTGGAATAGGTTGCCATTTCCTTCTCCAATTTCTATGTGTATATATACATAATTCAGACTTTCTTTATCCATTTATCCACTGATGAACACCTTCTTTGCTTCCATATCTTGGCTGTTATGAATAATATTGCAATGAATTTAGGAGTGCAGGTATCTCTTCGAGATCATGATTTCAATTCTTTTGGAAATATACCCAGAAGGCAGATCATTGGATTGTATGATATTCCTGTTTTAAAATTCTTTTTAATTCAGGAAAGCCATTCATTGAGCTTACTAATGTAATTCATCTAACACAAATGCTGTTAAAAATGATTTTCTTTTGCATTTTGATTGAATCAGAGTCCAAATAAAGTATTGTGATTAGCTATTATTTCCAGGTTCTCTCCCTTCTCTTTTTTTCCCTTGTATTTTATTTTTTAAAAGAGAATTTGGAATTGCTTTTTTTCTTTCAGTTTTATTGTGATATAATTGACATTCAGCACTGTATAAGTCTAAGGTATACAGCATAATGACTTACATGTATTGTAAAGTGGTTATTTTTAATTTTTTAAAGGAGCCTCCGTGCTGCTTTCCATAGAGGCTACACCATTTTACATTCTACAATAGTCTACAAAGGTTCCAATGTCTCCACATCCTTGCAAACACTTAATTTTTTTTATAATAGCTATACTAACAAGTGTGAGGTGATATCTTATTGTGGTTTTGATTTGTACTTCTTTTTCTGAATGAATAGTTATTCCCGTTATATTCAAAAATCTCTTTTTTTCATTGATTTAAAGCACAACTTGAAGAAAAAGGCTTGAGTTTACATGTACCAGACTAGGATTCATTGTTCTTTGTAAAATAATAATAACAAAAACAAAATTATGAAATTCATTAGAACCAAATATATAATGGTTTTCCCTAGGGTAGAATGATGATAATGTGGGCTCTCTCTATATTTGTAGTCTAGTTTCAACATAAGTGATATTAAATCTGAACAGCAAATAACACTTTTTAAAGGTTATGTCAGTCATATCCATGAACTAAAATGAAATATACAACTGAGAACTTTCAGAGTTTGCTTGTTCATTATGTTCCATCTTTATTTTTATGTTTTGGAGTTGGAGCTTTTATTTCTGAATTAATTCCTAAATTTGCTTCCCGGGTAGATATCCGGCACTCTGTGGATAAAGAAGAGGCGTGATGGGATGGCCTGTAAGAATGCTGAAAGTATAGCTTTTTATAGATGAGTAATTTGAGGCAAAGAGAAGCAAAATGACTTACTTGCTTGCGATAAAACAATGACTCAGGTTCCTAGCAGGAATAGAACATGAGCTCTGGATTTAAGGCTGCTCAATTTTACTCCAAGAAATTATTCTTTTCCCTGTACTTTCTTTAGTAATGTGCAATATACATTGACACTTGAGTGAAGATTTATTTTCTGATTGTGTTCCTCTTCTGTATGTATTTCACTGCCTAATTATCGTGTAAAGATTGCTCTTCAAAATTCTACCAACCTTCATTTATGTCTTATGAGCTGCTAATTTCCTAAGTTTGCTTTGACATGTGAGAAGTTTTCTCTGTATTTTTGTTGCTGTAATCACTTTTCTTTGTCAATCTTATGATCCTTTATATATAAACCAACATAAATATGGTCCATAACTGCAGACTGAAAGCTTAACATCCTTCCCCCATTTTGTCACTCTTTGCTGTTTTTAAAAATAATTTGATAAAGTTCTATTTACATTTGTGGGGTTATAGATTTTTTTCTGATTCTTTTTCCTTTTAGTTACACAATGACAGTTATAGGTTAAGGGACTTAACTTTAACCTATAAGGTTCTTAACAGTTCCATCCTTGTCATTTTCAAAGTATTTTAAAATTTCCATTTTGGGATATGAATATACATTATCATGATTCACTGGAAACAATAGTGTTACATTAAGAGAAATGCAAAGCAGGGAACGCAATCTTTAAAATTATCATTATCCAAATAACTATTTCTAAAAACCTGTTTTAAAAAAATTTTCCAAGATTAGATTTTTCATTTTGTGGGTGAAAGGGAAAATACATACTTTGCATCAAAAACCTACAAAATCCCAAGTACAAAATGACAGTGCTGTCGTTTAGTAAGGCCTGTTCACAATGTTCATGTGATGATCAAATGATGTAAAATTTTAAAGGATCCAGTAGAGAGCATGTGATACATGGTAGCTACCCAGTAAATCGTGCTTGTTTCCTCCTCTTCCCTTTACCTGCCCTTATTCAAGGAGGTTGTAGAGAGATTGACTTTTTCTGATTATAAAAGAAATTTATGTTCATAAATTTGAAATACAGAAAAGCTTAAGAAAATATGAAAATTCATATACTCAGCCCAGCTGGAGGCAAAACTTGTAATAACTTTGTGTTTCCTCTCCATATTTTACATATACATAATTATCTCCATATTTTCAAAATATTAAGGCCACTTTTTTTCAGTTCTAAGTTGTTATAGTGTAAGTTGTTAAAGATTCAAGATTTAGGTTGATATCAAACTTTACAAGGAAAATGGTAGGTGAAAGGAGACAATAATAAAAAGTTAAAGAAAAAAACTGAACCTAGAATTTTACCTCCACTGAAATATATTCATTTAAAAGTATTAAAAAATGGGAAGAAATTGTTCATAACACTTATTACTCAGACACACTATTTCCGAGTGCTCCTAGAGGAAGCATTTCAGTGAAAAAGAAATGACCAATATGGTTGGAAGTGA
Organism: Antilocapra americana; assembly: GCA_007570785.1. Classification (NCBI taxonomy): domain Eukaryota; kingdom Metazoa; phylum Chordata; class Mammalia; order Artiodactyla; family Antilocapridae; genus Antilocapra; species Antilocapra americana. Next base: position 1,728,065 of record ML660679.1, on the reverse strand, counting down.
ATAACTTAATATGGTTTGCTGTTGTCTGCAAATAATGATTTTTAAAACTGTATTTCTCAAACATTTGGAAACAAAATTCTACCCCAACAGTTCTCAAATATTTTAGTCACAGGATCTATCTACATTCTTAAAAATTAAGAATGCCCAAAGAATTTTTGTTTATGTAGGTTATATCTATCAATATTAACCATGTTAAAAACTGAACTAGAAAGTTTTAAACATTGTTAAAAATAACACTAATGAACCCAAAGCAAGTTAATGTAAATTATAAACAAAACCAATTTGGGACTGGCTTTGTTTCATGTATTTGCAAATCACTTTAAGGTCTAGGGAATAGGAAACAGCTTTATTCTCACCTGTGCTTCTGCACTGTCTGTTGTAATAAAATATGTCATGTGGCCTCTGCAGTCTGCCACAAAATCTCCTGTATGTTCATGAAAGAAGCAGTGTGAAAAAGACAAATGAATTCATTGTGTTATTGTAAAAATAATTTTATCTTATTTTTCCTTTTTTAAAGATTTTTTTGACTTCCTCTAGACTTTCAAAGTTGGTGCCATAGAACTATATGTGTTATAAAATTATCATTATTTTAATTTTCATCTGTGCTTGTTACATCACCAATTCTTATTCTTAAATTTACAAACAATGATTTTCTATGATTTCCCTATGTAGACTTATAAGACAAAAAGTAAACCTTGTTAAGATTATGCTTTTCCAAATTTCTTTATCCTTAATATTTTTAATTCATTTAAGCTCTTTTTTTTAAATTTTCTTTATTGTGTTGGTTTTGCCATACATTGACATGAATCCTCCATGGGTATACATATGTTCCCCTTCCAGA
>ML660679.1:1696773-1726382 GCA_007570785.1 Antilocapra americana | reverse complement strand
CCTGAAACTTAATTCTCTTAGAGCCTCAAGCACACTGTGAACAGGATCTGGAAGACAGACTAAGGTATTTGGAGCCTAGGGCCTAAAGATTTCTTCTCCAGCATAGGTGGCTGCTTTCCTTTCCTAGGGCTGCCTTAACAAAGAACCACACACTAGGGTGGCTTAGAACAGGATCAATTTATTGTCTCACAGCTCTGGAGGCCAGAAGTCTGAAATTAAAATGTTGACAGGGCCATGCTGTGTCTGAAACCTGCAGGGGAGAATCATTCTTCCCATCTCCCTGCCTCCTGGGAGTGCTGGCAGTCCTTGGCATTCTTTGATTTGTACCTGCATAGCTCCAGTCTGCCTGTGTGGTTACATGGAATTATTCCCTCTTGGTCTCTTGTCTTCAGATGACATTTTATTTTTTTTTTCTTTTAAAATTTGTTTTCTTTTCTTATTTTGGTTGCTCTGGGTCTTTGTTACATTGCACATGCTTAGTTGCTGTATGTGGGATCTAGTTCCCTGACCAGGGATCTAACCCAGATCCTTATTGGGAGTGTAGAGTCTTAGCCACTGGACCAATAGTTCAGTTCAGTCGCTCAAACATGTCTGACTCTTTGTGACCCCATGGACTGTAGCACACCAGGCTTCCCTGTCCATCACCAACTCCCAGAGCTTGCTCAAACTCATGTCCTAGCAGTCAGTGATGCCATCCAGTCATCTCATCCTCTGTCATCCCCTTCTCCTCCTGCCTTCAATCTTTCCCAGCATCAGAGTCTTTTCCAAGGAGTCAATTCTTTGCATCAGGTGTCCAAAGTATTGGAGCTTCAGACTCAGCATCAGTCCTTCCAATGAATATTCAAAATTGATTTCCTTTAGGATTGACTGGTTTGATATCCTTGCAGTCCAAGTGACTCTCAAGAGTCTTCTCCAACAACGCAGTTCAAAAGCATCAGTTCTTTAGCACTTAGCTTTCTTTATAGTCCAATGCTCACATCCATATATGACTACTGGAAAAACCATAGTTTTGACTAGACAGACCTTTGTCAGCAAAGTAATGTCTCTGCTTTTTAATATGCTGTCTAGGTTGGTCATAGCTTTTCTTTCAAAGAGCAAGCGTATTTTCAACAGGGAAGTCCCCAGATAACATTTTCTTATAAGGACAGTTATATTGGATTAGGGACCTACCCTATTCTAGTATCAGCATAGCTAATTGTATCCTCAGTGTCCCTATTTCCAAATAAGGTTGCATTCTGAGGCAATTGGAGTGATGACTTCAACATCTCTTGTGGAAAGACATGATTCAACCCATACAAAGTTACAGTTTGATTTTTTTAGCCATTGCAAGCAAATGCATTGACTTTCTTCAAGATATTATTGTGTCTCTGGGCCATTAACTTAATTATCTGTGGCACCTATTCTACTGTGTATGTACAAGCACATCAACCCAGCCTTTATTTTTGCCATGTTCCTTTAGAAATCCTCTTTTTGGCTTCTACTGTGTGTTAGATATGCATCACCCTTAGGCTTTGATTTTGAGAACAGAACTTAAGGGTTGGGATCTAGTTCTATTGTCTACTATGGCAGTTGCTTTCTGAAATTTTTTATTGTGCAGATTCTTGTTCTTAATATCAAAATTGTTTACAGCTTCCCAATTGATATGATGTAGATTTTAGGATTCAGTTATTGGGGAGATAACTCAAAGCCATCCACGAGCCCACAGTCTAAATAGTGGGAAACACTATTTCAGCTTTATTTATAAAATTCTCTGAATAGCTTTGTCCTTCTCAAAATTCTCCTTAGCTGGAGATGCATACCCAGATATTCAAAAGTAGAGTGGCTGAAATTCAGTGTCACCAAGATTTCTACTTTTTCTAGCCTTTTCCAGAAACAGCTTTTTCTGGACTCTTGCAGCTAGTTCCTTTTTATTCCCTCCTCCCACCCAAGCTTTCTCTCCTGTGTTGTTTGTTTCCTCCTTCTTGCTTGTACACGTGTTCCTACTATGTATCAGGTAACTGACTTTTCTAATTAGGTCAAAGAAGTGACTCTTGTAAACCTCTAAATTTCAGCATGGTCTGGAATGTTCCATTCTGTTTTCTTTCTTGAATCAGAACTCTATTTAAACCAAAAACAAGTGAAACTTCCTACATGCTATTCACATGATTCATGGAAACTTCTCTGTTCTAGTATCACATCTTTTGGATTTGTTCCCTGGATTTTCAAATTAATTAATATGAGAAACATACTTTTGTTAAAGTAATAAATCATCATGATTCCAAAGGGCAATATATGGTGGTAAACAAGTTCTTCTACAGATGGTGCTCAATTAAATGATCAATAATCCCCACTTCAGATGAGGTAAAATGGGTGGTATCTTTGGAGGCAGAATGTCTTTTGGCATCTTTCCATTAAGTCTGCTCATACGTAAAGCCTGCTATGGAGTAACTTCTGCTATTTTAATATTGATGGGCTTCCCAGGTGGCTCAGTGGTAAAAAAAAACCCACCTGCCAATGCAGGAGATACGACCTTGATCCCTGGGTCAGGAAGATCCCCTGGAGGAGGAAATGGCAACCCACTCCGAAATCTTGCCTGGGAAAGTTCATGGACAGAGGAGCTTGGCAGGTTACAGTTCTTGGGGTCACAAAAGAGTCAGACACAACTTAGCAAATGAGCATGCATGCATGCATTTTAATATTGATATTCAGTTACTAAATATTTAATATTGAGTATACAGTTACTAAATAATAGGTGGACCAAGTGGGGAGAGGTTGAAGAGGAACTTGTTAGTTAACTTATTACAGTTGCCCCTTGAACAGCATGTGGATTCAGGGTGTAGAACTTTATAGGTGGCTGTCCATATCTGCGGTTCCACAGTTGCAGATTCAACCAAACATATTTAGTGAAAAAATTTGTGTATAAGTAGACCCCTACAATTCAAACCTGCATTGTTCAAGTATCCACTGTATTTAGAATCAGGTGAATGATATATTCTCCTTCAAATATTTTATATATAATTATAAAATTTTAATTGTTGTTTAAGATGCTATTTTTCTTCTCAACACACTGTTTAAAAAGATAACCCACTCACAAATTATTCTAACATGAGTTGTTCCAAAATAACATGTATTTGTTACTGTTGGACAATTAATACCTGAAACTGTGTGAACTAGTCTTTTCCCAATTGTCATCAATCTATTACAGTAAAGTCTGGTGTCCTAAAAGCTTTTAAAAACAATTTTGATAAAGAGAATCATTTCATATGTGTACAAAGTGGGTAATTCATCTTTCACAGATCATTAGAAATAGAAAACTAATGGTAAGGTAAGACTGTGTGGTTTTTGGTGAGATCCAAGTCCTTGAAATGAAATTAAATCTGCAATGTGATTCAAACTCTTTTTGCACTTTCCTCTTGGCAGAAATTACTGTAGCACTGGGTGTCTAAGAAAACAGTATGGGAACAGAAAACCTATGCATCAACCTACGTTTACTTAGGATTTTCTTAGGCAGCTATGATGATTCAAATAAATGAGCAATTCAGACTACTTCTCCATTCAACCTGATTTCACAGAGAGTGAACTGAGGAGATCAGAGATTCATTAGTCTTACTACTGAGGTGTGGTGACAATTTATAAGCCTAGGTCTGAAATAATAGCACAGCAACAAAGAAATTTATATTCTTTCATTTCACTTTTTCAAGTTCAATAAAAATATAGAATGATGTTTTGGAATGAACCTATGGGGATTTTACTAGGTAATAAAAGGGACATTTGTTTTTGAAATTCCCATATGATTTTTCAGAATCCACACAAATTAGTGAGAATACAGTAAAGAATATGGTATCTCTTGAAAATTCATTTTGAAATGTGCACCCACTTCAATGTGACTGATTCTCTATTCATTTGAGAGTCTTTGAACTTGCCTTATACTGTTTATATCCTTTTCTAAGCAGAAAATATGGTTTCTATGGTGAAGTAGTAATGAAGATACATTGACATTGTTTCTTAAAAATGACTTATGAAGAAATTTAAAGATTGTATTTGTCTTCATATCATAAACAACAAAAGGTATAGGTCATTCTCTTCCAATAAAATTATTGTGGATTGCATGAGCATATTTGTTTCCAAAATGAATTGACCTCACAACTTTTATATAAAAATATTACTTTACAATACTTCCTTTTGACTACCAAAAATTAAACTTATTTTAACACAGTGCCCTTTAAATAAAGTACAGTTGGTTTTACCATGTTTGTGGAAAATGTATAGCAAGTTCTTGAAAAAGAACTGATTTTTTTTCTCCTGTGGAGGTAATATGTCATATGCCACTTCTGAGTGATCAAAAGTCTTGCCTTAGAAATAGGTAGGCAGTCAGATTTATACTCAACAAACTAGCTATTGATCTTTAGAATATATTTACTGATGTTTACTGATTTGTATTCCTACATAACCCTCCCTTAAAAAGAACATGAATTAAAAAATATGCTCTATTTACCAACCATTCATTTAATAAATATTTACTAAGTGCATACTCTGTGCCAGGTTGTTATCTATGTTCTGCATAGTTAGTGCTGGTTCTTGTTGTATGTTCTGTGTAATCAGATAAGATTCCTGCCTTCATGGAACTTAAGATCTAGCAGGGCCTGAGTTAGTGGTAGATGTGGTTTGGGAAGATAGAAATGAAAAACTTATAAACATAAAATTACTTAAAGAATTAATTAGGAAAATGGAGATGAAAAGTTTTTTGAAGTGAAGAAAACGGGGGAATAGTGTAGATACCTTGTAGACTAGGTGTTATACTTTATATAAGGTAGAAATTATAATACTTAACATTTATTGAATACTTATCATGTACCAAATACTTCTCTGTTGACCATCACACAGATGAAGCTATTTCACAAACTAACAGTACAGGTACTGTTATCATCATAATTTTAAAGATGCAGATCCTGAGACACATTGTTTACTTCACTCTTTGAAGACTACACTATTAAGAAATTATGAAGATGGGATTTTAGCCTATGTAGTTTGATGCAGAAACAGTGTTATCAATCATTATGTTATTTTTGAGGAAATGACATGTTGCCTCACTGTAGACAGATGAGGTTCAAAGGAAGGGGCAAATTAGAGATCAGAGATAACAGCAAGTACAGAGCTCTTCAGACAAGAAAATTCATGATATACTTGGAGAACAGAAGGTAGTAGAGTTGGATTGTAGTGAGTAACTAAAAATGGCATGTAAAAATTGATTTGGGAATCACCTTGGAGTATATCATATAGGGCCTTGTTCAACCATAGTTAAGAAGTTTGTATTTTATTGTCAGAGCAATACAAAGCAATCAGAGCACATTAAAACACAAGAGATACCTGATTTGATTGACATTAATAGAGTCTACTTACTGTTTGGAGAATGGAGAGAAGTGGGGTATGGGAGCTAGGACAGTTGAAAGGCTATGATGGTGGTCAAGGCATGAAGTCAGGGCACCTTGAAGTAGGGAAACAGTAGTGGAAATTGAAAGAAAAGGATACATTCAAGATATCTTTTGGATAGGAAGTCAGTGATACTCGATTAATTAGCTGTGTAGGATTGAAGATAAGTAAGACAGCAGATTCCATTTTGAATGTGTTTCTTTGGAGATGCTTGTGGAGATATCAAATAGGTAGCTGGAGTCTAAAGCTCAGGGGAAAGGTCTGAGCTTGGGGTGTCTATTTGGAATCCTCAGCATATAATTGATGTTTAAAGCTGTGAGCCTAAATATTTTCTAGGACAGTCAGTGTTCCTCAATCCCGATTGTGCTATTGACTCATCTAGGAAGATTATGCTTTGTCTCAAGCCAACTAAATTAGACTCTTTGAGGAGATAGTCCCTGTACCATATTTTTAAAATCTCTCAAAGTTATTTGAAAGAGCAGCTAGGCTTGAGAACCACTACTCTAGAAGGAGAGAGTAGCTAGGCTGTGCTCTGGACCACTCCATTATGTGGAGGTAGAGAATGGGTGAGAACAGAAAAGGCGTGAGAAGCAAACAAACATGATATATTAAACAGTGATATAAAGCTAAGGGTCTGGATTCCAGAGAGGAAAGTGTTTTAAGAAGGATTGAAGGTCAGTAGAGTTGAAGAAGTTGAATAAGATGAGAACCTTTGGATAAGGCGATATGGAAGCTGTTAGCCTTGACAAATGTAGTCTTGAGCTGGCGGGATGAGTGGTAAGAAAGTGGAGGCATCCAAAATCACAATGTGTTTTAAAAGTCTTTATGTGAAGAAGAGCAGAGGAAATGAGTGTTGGTTGGAGGAGGATATAAGAGAGAGAATTCTTCCATTTTATAAATAGGGAGACGTGAAAGTGCTTTTTACGTTGATGTGGTTGACCTTGGAGGAACTGATCTTGAGAAGGCAGAAAGGATGGCACTCAGAGCTCAACTGGAAGTGATGGCTTTGGATGGGAGCAGAGGTGCTGTTGCCTTTAAAAAGAGTGAAAACACTGAGAAGTTCATCAGTGTGGAGGATGAAAAAGATAACCATCTGATTGCTTCCCTTTCACTCATGAAGTAGGAGGCAGACTCAGCAGCCGAGAATGTGGTGGGTGGTGAGAGTAGGAGATTTGAAGAGAATGAAGGAGCTGTAAACTGGCCATTTTGGAAAGTGGGAAAATAAACTCCCTAAAAAAAATATATTAAGCTTCAGTGTATTAGGCTTTCTTGGATTGCTGTTACACATTTAAAGTAGGAATGGTCAGCAAAGTTGTGTGGATTTTCTTTTTTTCCCAGAAATCTTAAGCTGCTTGGGTGAAAATAGTCAAAGATTATAGATCACTCTGCCAAGTGAGTAATTAAGACAGTGAGAGAGTCCAGGGGAGTTGGTAGCATTTTATAAGGAGCAATTGTAATAATGAACCATAGGATTCATGCTGGGTAAGGAGAGATGTTTGGAATGGACTTGCTTTTCCTTTTACTCTTTTTGAAATTGTAATTTTATTTCATTCTGGTCACAGTACAGAAAAGGTCATATTAAGATTTAGAACAAAATGCCTTCTCATTTCTTGGAATGGAGTTGAGTAGGGAGAAGCCAGCACTAGGTTTTATGCATGATTCATAGGAATAAGAGAGAGTCTAACCCCTCTGGGAAGAGCTGACGATTCAAGATCTAAGGAAGTCTAAAGAAGAAATTTCCTGGAGTGGCTGATTCAGTAGTGAAGGCTAGAAGTGCTCTAGCATGTCATGATCACATGATACGTAATTTTTTTTTCATTTTTCTGAGCTCTTTTTCTGCTGTAGGGGAGGGAAAAAATGTATTTTTCCTCTATTCATCTTAGGATCATTGGCTGGAGCCCTGAAAATTAGACTGAAAAAAGATGAACAAAGAAAAACACACAGAAATTTTTAAAAGAATGCAAGATATTTATACGTGGTAATACACTGTGATGAGTAACTCAACTGGATCATTAGAACTTAAACTTCTTTAGCATCTTATCAAAGAAAAATAATTTTGTATTATAGATGTGACAAGACAAAGTAAAAGGACTTTGAACTTCTAAGAGTGTCAAATTTTTGGAAGGCAAATATATGGGAAAACTAATGGTAGAGAAGGGCTAGTTTTAGCAAAGTTTGTTATAAGCATTCCTCTGATGTTATCTCTGGGCTGACAAAGGTCTAGAGTTGTCTCTGGTTATTAACTTGTGTATTTCCTGGCAGTGAAGGGAGAAAGGACATCTTCACAAATTTATGTCTTGCTTTAGGCAAATAAAAGGATGGCAGAGAGCTTTTCTTATATCTGCTTTTCCTCAAATGTCTGTGTTTCAAAATAATAATATGGCAAAGTGGCATACTTTGGGTAGGCATATTCAGCTACCCTTCATTACCAGGTTTCCATAAAATATAGTGCCTGCTAATAATACGTTCAAGAACTATATTGGTGCTTACTGATAGGAAAGAAAAGGAAGGGCCCCAGTGACCCAAGATATACTGGGCTATGAACGTTTATAGCACTGAAGGAAGTTCTCAATATATTGGTTAGTGAAATTTTGTCAGTTCTGCAGAGAAAACAAACTAATTTTTACATTAAAGTTTGATAAGTATCAATTTTATTATAACATATATCATGGTCTTAGATATTTTCATCTCTAAAATCATTACAGTGCTTCCTTTTATGTGCTGTACTGTAAATGTTATGTAAAATGTTTTACATAACTCTATCATGTGGGTGAGGACATGGTGAAGTCTCATTATTAAACCTCTAATACTACAGTTTCTTCCCTAGCCAATGACATACTGAGCTCAGTTCTCTCCTGTGTGTCTAGGAGCTTTTCTCTTCAGAATCAATGAAACTATGATAATTGAATAAATGGATGAATATTAAAAAAAATCAGTCCTATCAGTGTTTACAGCCCTTTAAGAGTTTCACTGCACAGTAAACAAGTGAGAATTATAAGCCAAAACACTGATAATCTATAATAATGATGTCTGGATTGGGTTTCATAGCAACAGTATAGAATTTGAGCATGTGAGAGTTGATTTTTTCAGGCATAAAGGATAACCAGGAAGATTATACCATAAAAGGCCTGAGGAGCAACTACATTTAGCCCATCAAAATGCATCTCCTGTTCTTTTCATTTGATCCTTGCAACAATTGTGGAATTAAGCTGAGCAGGTATCTTTAGTGAGAATGAGGCCCAGAGATAAGTAGATTAGGCAGGATCCATCCATCCAGAGTATATGAAATAAAAGGAAGAGGAAGTTAGGTAACAATGATACAGATTTGCCTGAGCACGACACTGATATTTCTGAGGTTGATCTATTTCAGCTGCAATTTATAGTATGCAATTTATATTATCTGGGATGCAATTTATAGTGTTATAAACAACACTAGACCAGTCTTCAATAAGGCCCAGTTAGCAGGAACTGTGCCCACTCCAGTATTCTTGCCTGGAGAATCCTGTGGATAGAGGAGCCTGGTAAGCTGCTGTCCATAGGATCACACAGAATCGGACATGACTGAGGTGACTTAGCATTCATGCATGCATTGGAGAAGGAAATGGCAACCCATTCCAGTATTCTTACCTGGAGAATCCCAGGGACAGAGGAGCCTGGTGGGCTGCATGGAGTCGGACACAACTGAAGCAGCTTAGCAGCAGCAGCAGGAACTGTCAGCTGACATTTTGGGAGTATAATTGTGAATGAGGAAAAGACCTTTGCCTAGGTCATCTACATGGTGAAGAGTTACAAGACTAGATTGGACCAAAAATCAGAGGGTAGCAAGCACCTTAAGTGAAGGTAAAGCACATTTTAAGGGAATGAACATTAATACTTAATCCATGGGTGACATATGCTACAATTAAGCCCATAAAGAGTATTAGAAAATTCCCCAGTTGGTAGGAGAACTAAGACTTCAATCCAGTGATATGTTTAACAATCTGTGTGTATTCCTCTATGTTACTGACAGTATTGAGCTTTCCCTGAACCCTCAGCTCTTGGAAAACAGTGACAGTTAAGTAATTCTGAGAAATAATTTGTTTACCCTTTGTTTACCTATAGCAAGACCAGCCACAGGCCCTCCAATTTCTCACTCTTTGTCTCATAAATGGTTAGCTGAACTGTTTGTCCCCACCGACAAATGGACAAGTACTTACTAACTTGACGTGATCAAACTCTAGTTAAGCCTCTCTCCCCTGAACTTTGGCCCACCTTTGAATTTAAGCAAGCATTGAATGTGTAACCCACTCCACTTCACTATCCCTTCTAGGGAATCAGCTGACCTCCAGAAAAACATTTCCTGCTTAACTACACCATTGTTCCTCCTGCTTATTCCATATCCCCACACCCAGCTCTTTCTAGACTTGTTTCTTCCTCCCTGGAAAAGAAAAGCCATGTGCCTCCCATTTGAGATACTTACAGATAATTTGGTCAATATTTTCCCTATAGTTGCCCTCCTCTTATTGCAAGTCTTTTTCAAATAGAGTCTCTCTTTACCTAAATTCACTTTTTTTTAATTTGACACCACACTGGCTCTCTGTTTCTAACTCAATGATTTCTTATAAATAAATAATGACATTTATGATCATAACCCTCTTTCCCCTATCTCTGCATTTTTGCACCACCCATTGAAGATAGGAATATAGCAAAAGAAAGAATCAGGGTAGACATGAAGAAGCATAGTCTAGGCATCAGTGGAGGATAGGAACCAGATATATCAAATAAAAATTTTCCCTCAGAAAACCTAGTATATATTTTAGTACTAGGGCCAAATTCAGAGGAACCTGGCTATAGTCCATAGGGTCGCAAAGAGTCTGACATGACTTAGCACAGCACAGCATAGGGCCAAGTTAATATATCAAAATTGGACACTATGGGGTTATCTTGAGTCTTTCTCAGACACTGACATCTTAGGTGAGCCTTTAATTTCCTTTTAGCCTAAATGTTAACCTAATCTTGGGCTTCTCTGATGGCTCAGCAGGTAAAGAATCCACCTGCAATGCAGGAGACACAGGAGACATGGGTCTGATTAGTGGGTCGGGAAGATCCCCGGGAGGAGGAAATTGCAGCCCACTCTGCTATTCTTTCCTGAAAAATCCCATGGACAGAGGAGCCTGGTGGGCTGCAGTACGTGGGGTCACAGAGAGTCAGACACAACTGAAGTGACTGAGCATACAACCTAATCTTACCAAAGTAAACTTGAATCCCTTGAGGCAGGTATATTATGTTTTAAATATGCTCTGTTTTTCTCTTAATGTGACATCTAGAAAACTCAAGATTTGACATTATTTGGTTAAATGAAATACTATTTCAGAGACCTGACCATGAATTGAGGAATAAGTTCCATTCTAAAGAAATATCATTCCTTAGTAAGTTTCTGGGCTTCCCTGATGGCTTAGTGGGTAAAGAATCTGCCTGCAATGTAAGAAACGTAGGGGATGCAGGTTCAATCCCTGGGTGGGGAAGATCCCCTGGAGATAGGCATGGGAGCCCACTTCAGTATTCTTGCCAGGAGATTCCCATGGACATAGGAGCCTGGTGGGCTACAGTCTACATGGTGGCAAAGAGTCAGACACAACTGAAGGGACTGAGCACAGCACGTTTCTATACAAGCAATATGATCCATGCAGAGCTGGCTTGTAAGAACATAAAACAACTTGTGATAAGACCTGAGGCATGAAAAAAATTATACAATGCTCTCTGGAGTATAAAACCTTGTTAATAATTCTTTTAAGTTCTGAAAGTTCTATTAATAGATTTTAATTTGAGGCTTCCCTCGTAGCTCAGCTGGTGAAGAATCCACCTGCAATGCAGAAGACCCTGGTTCAATTCCTAGGTTGGGAAGATCCCCTGGAGAAGATAGGCTACCCACTCCAGTATTCTTGGGCTTCCTTGGTGGCTCAGCTGGTAAAGAATATGCCTGTAATGCAGGAGACCTGGGTTCAATCCCTGGGTTGACGGCATTCTGGCTTGGAGAATTCCATGGACTGCATAGTATTTTAATATGACTTCACATTTTTGTCCAGATCTAGCCCTGGATGCATTCAGGAGGCCAAAATTCTATGAAATGACTTATATCAAAAACTCCTATGACTTTATGAAATATTTTTCCAGGCCACTCCAGAAAGTGGAGAACTGTTACTGTAAAGAACAGTTTTTCTCAAATATTGAAAAGTATGAGAAATCATTTTCCTTTGCAGATTTTAAAGTTATAATTTATTCATAAAAAGTCACTATTTTGGTGATGTATTACATGATGCTATATAATATATATATCAAAAAATGTTTTCCTTAAAACTTCAGATTGGTGGTAGTATTTTTTAAATTGTGATAAAACACACATAACATAAATTTTATCATCTAAATCAAGTTGAAGTATACAAATCAGTAGTGTTAATTATCTTCACTTTGTCATGCAACCAATCTCAAGAACCTTATCATCTTGCTAAATGGAAACTCCTTACCATTAAACACTTCCTCATTCCCCCCTCTGCTAGCCCTTGACAACCAACATTCTACTTTTCTATGGCTGTGAGTTTGACCACAGGGCTGTCTTGGAGATATTGTAGGTTTGGTTCTAGACCACTGCAATAAAGTGACTATCACAATAAAGCAAGTCACACAGTTTTTTTGGTTTCCCAGTGCCTATAAAAGTTATGTTTACGCTATATTGTAGTCTTTGGAGTGTTCAATAGCATTACATCTAAAACAGTGTACATACCTTAATTAAAAACACTTTATTACTAAAATATGCTGAACATCATCTGACAATACAAGGTTGCCGCAAACCTTCAGTTTGTAACAACAACAAAAAAAAACAATATTTTTGAAGTGCAATAAAACAAGGTATACCTGTATTCTAGATAACTCATATAAATGGCATCATACTATATTTGTCTTTTTGTGACTGGCTTATTTCACTTAGTGTAACGTCCTCAAGATTCATCCAAGTGTATCAGAAATTCCTTCTATTTTAAAACTGAGTAACATTCCATTGTATGTATATGGCCTTTTTTGTTTATCTGCTCATCTGCTGATAGACATTTGGGTTGCTTCCACCTTTCGACTATCGTGAATAAAACTGCTATATAGATGGTAGTATTTTCAACCAGAGGTAGCACATCCCTCAAGGGCAACTGCAAACCTGTGGGAGGTTTTTGGATGTCACAATGACTTGGGTGCTACTGGCATTTTGTGCCCAACTGGCAAGGATGCTAAATATCATGCAATATTTAGAATACAGATGATTCATATTAAATAACTGTCCTGCTCAAAAAATGCCAATAGCACCCCCATTGAGATATTCTAAGTAAGTCAGGTTGTTGCTAACCTACTGGGCTCAATTCTTCCACAGAATCCAGTGAATTTTAAAGCTAGAGTGCAGCTGGTCTTCTCCTAATGTGCATGATAATACTCTTACATTTATAGTTGAATCTAAGCCTCTGCTCCTTGTGGAGTAAAACTCTATAGCACAGAGCTTTAGGGCCAGGCTTGAGTGCATCTGTTACTGTATGATTTCTGTTGCAATGGTAGCATGTAATGTGTGAGGAAAGAAGAAGCCATTAGAATACTTCTTGACTAGGTAAAAAACATCTCTTCTATCCCTACAGATAAACAAAGAAGTATCAGACATGCATGGGATCTAAAATAATATAAAAACATGAAATTAAACCATGGTATCTGGATATGGGAATGGGAAGCAGCGTGTCTGTGCTGTTCATATGCCACTCCAGTTTGATGTACTATTTAAAAAATAATAATTTATCAGCAGAAATTTTTTTTCAGATAAGAACTTCTCAAAAAAAGAAACTTTTCTTATGTGTGGGTTTTATACTATCCTTAGCTGTCTTTGTATTAAATTTCATAGGATAACATTCATAAACAAAATAGTTCCACCTATTTTTAGAACTGTAAAAATGAAATCATGTTGAATATGTTCTTTTTTTATTTTTATTTATTTTTTTATTAGTTTTGCCATACAATGACATGATATCGCCATGGGTTTACATATGTTCTTTTATGTCATGTTTCTTTGCTCAATAATATCTTAATAATATTAATCCTTTTTAAAAAGATTTGTTGAGGAATTTTCATAATCAGTGGAAACAGCTCTCCTTTTTTTGGATAGGTTTAATATGTAACATAGGAGATTAGAGCCCAGTATTGAAGATGTAATTCTTACTTTTCACTCTAACTCCAATAAGTGGAGCATGGTGTATAAATCCAGTAAGAAAATTATCAAAGGAAAACAGGATCAGGATGTTACTGTAGGAAAAAGTTATCTTTCCATGGAAAACTATATATACTTCTAGGTTATTGGATTCTAGCCTTATTCTTACCTTTCAGCCGTTTTACAGGCTTTTAAGCTATAGGTACTAATATATGTGTACATTTTAGCCTCTGTGATGGAGATTTAAGTTACATCCTCATCCTCACCACACATATCCATACCCTCAGCCCTGGAAAAACTAGTTTTGCCTTCACTTGCAATTGAATTCCTCTACACCAGGGGTCCCCAACCTCTGTGCCACGGACCAGTACCTCCTGTCAGATCAGTGGTGGCATTAGATTAGAAATAAAATGCGCAGTAAATGTAATGCCCTTGAATTATCCCCAAACCCCTACCCCCTACCCCAGTCAGTGGAAAAATTGTCTTCTGCGAAATCGGTCCCTGGTGCCAAAAAGGTTGGGGATCACTGCCCCATATAAATTTGTGCTTTCTGACTTTTCTTTTGAGCTAGTTGAGATTTCCTGGTGACCCAGACGGTAAAGCGTCTGCCTACAATGCTGGAGACCTGGGTTCAATCCCTGGGTTGGGAAGATCTCCTGGAGAAGGAAATGGCAACCCCCTCCAGTATTCTTGTCTGGAAAATCCCATGGATGGAGGAACCTGATAGGCTACTGTCCATGGGGTTGCAAAGAGTCGGACATGACTGAGTGACTTCATTTCATTTCTTCTTCACTTTGAGCTAGTTATAAAATCTGTCTGATTCCCTCACATGAGAAAATCTTTACCATGTGGTCATTTTTATATCCATATCAGAGTTGTGATTTTACCTTTTTCTGAACATTATCTTTTAACATTATCAAATAAACATAAACCATTAACTTTAACATCATGAGTAGGGGATAATTATATAAAGCACTCTCACCCTTGATAGGGCTTCCCAGGTGGTGCAGTGGTAAAGAATCCACCTACCAATGCAGGAGATGTGGGTTCCATCCCTGGATCAGGATGACCCCCTGGAGAAGGAAATGGCAACCGACACCAGTATTCTTGCCTGGGAAATCCCATGGACTGAGGAGCCTGGTGAGCAACAGTCCATGGGGTCACAAAAGAATCAGATACAACTTAGCAACTGAGCACACACACACACACACACACACACACACACACACACACTCATTCACCCTTGACAAGACTTGAGGAAGTCCTCATCCTTGTCTAAAGGCTATCACTTTAGGGAAGATGATACATTTCTAAGAAGAAGAGACTTAGCAACTATTTAAATCTTGTGCTTTGTAGAGCTGTATCTTCCATTCAGTTGGAATGAATGGAGCACTGTTAACAACCACATTCTTGAATTGTCAAATGCTAAAAGACTTTTATCATCAAAGCCACAACTTAACGAATTAGTGTGGATAGAATACTGCCCTATGACTTCCTGGTAAGATCCTCTTTCATCATCATAAACCATAATTGGCTCACAATATTATTAAATAAGTTTACTGGCATACTAGGAAAGGTATTCCATGACACACATCATGTACAGACTTATGATGTCTAATGGCCAGGGGAAAAAATCCCACATATAACTTTAACATTTCAATATGGCAAAAAAGAGAATGAAACTCTTAGTCCTTTGACCTCAGAAAGACTCAGCATGTTGTCCTGAAGTCACTTCAGTGTAGGAAGGCCTTACAAAGTTGTTAATTAATCTAGGGCTGGCACCCTTTGGGAAGAATACCAGAAAATTGGAACAAAAAAGAGGTGTAGCTTACCTCCCAGTAGGAAAGAAGGGACCTTTTAATTGGATTAAATCACATCACCACAAAATTTATGGATCCTGGCCACTATGCCAAAGAGGTGAGAAAACTTTAAATTAACTCATTAGGTTAGTTGGGAGGGGTAAAACTCTCTATTCACTCAGAAATTTCAAAGGCAAAGTTTATTAATGCAAAGGCATAAATCACAGTCATGAAAAAGATAAGTTCTTGGGAGTTTTGTGACTTACCCTAAGCTGTCCATTATGTCCTGAAAGAACACATTAAGGTTGGCTAGCATCTCTAAGAAAATTCCTAGGGAACATTTTCTCATATAAGTAAAAAGAAAATGAGGTAAAATACCACTCTATTGTATATTTTCTTACTAAAAGACAAATTCTAATATGGGTATAAAATATGTATTGTACATATGCATTAAAAAAACAGTATCTACACATGAGTCTTACATTTAATTTTTCATTTGAAATGTTGAAAAGATTTCTAACAGAAAATATTCATACTATGGAGCTTTATTATAAATCTGTATATTCAACTGAAGCTTATAAAATATATTTATATTTAAGATAATATAATGTTGTAAAAATTCATCTATCTTGAAAATATCTTGGGGAACTTTAAAAATAATACATTGTTATTAAACTAATTTTTATGCAATCAAGTCAGAAATTGAATTAATTAATTCATGTAGAGTCAGTTGGAGGGCTCATAATAAAACAGATTTTCACAAAGATAATTACTATTTGAAGAGCTGGAAAATAATTGAAGACTTTTGGTTATGTGGATTCTTATTTCTTCAAGGACTGACAGCTTACATTTTGCATTTCTTTGACCCTCTACTTTCTTACTTTTCATCATCCTTCCTTATTCTTACACATAAAGAAAATTTGTCAAATTATTTTAAAAATAAAATTAATTCAACTGATTTTAATGATATATGTATAGGTAGAAAAATGCCTTCCAGCATTTTTTGTTTCCTGGACTTAATGTTATCCTGTACTTAGGAACCAGAATAAATTGCCAGTTTTGAAAAGACTGAGATCTCCTCTTAGGGAAGCATTTCATCTTAGATGATTTCTTAAAGTTTATGGAGTGAGGACAAATACTCTCTTCTTGGGTAGCAGGCAAATTATAAAGTAATTGGCTGGAAAAGATACTTGCTAGTAATTTAGCACAGTATTAGTAAGTTCAAGGAGGAAGAAACTATATATACATCTCTAACCTGCCAACTTATATTTTAAGTTTCCATAGAATGATTTCCTACTATGAGACAATAACTTTGGTTTTTCTTTGCCATAAAACCAAAATAGGGTTTTCTAGCATTATATCTATATCTATATATATATATATATATGTATTGAAGTGTGGTTTCTATTAGCAATAAAATAACCAATCAGCCAATTTATGGAATTGAAAATCTGAAAAGTGGTCAAAGTTGATCACAACTTCTAATTAAAGAAGTAAGAAGAAACTGAAGAGTGTGGCCCATGGGTAAGCTTATAGTATTTCTTAAACTTATACTATATACATGACATGATATTAAGGGATTTGTAGTTTTATACTAGGTAGCACTTCCCCGTCTGATAGAGATATGGACATTCAATGATAATTACAAATAGATATAGACATTCAATGATAATTACAAATCAAATTGTAAGTCTAAGTAATCCATATTTATATTATTTAATTTTAATAAGCTGCAGAGATTTAAAGTGACAATGCTGAACTTTACTTTGTGTTTCCCCAAAGCATAAATGGTTGAGAAATCTCCCCACCATTTTGTTTTCTGATACACCTTTAAAGGACCACACTGCACCTGAATATCTGAGATAACATTTACTCCTTCTCTTCCTTAATGACTCGTATGAGACCTATCTCCATCCTT
Source organism: Antilocapra americana (assembly GCA_007570785.1). Lineage (NCBI taxonomy): Eukaryota > Metazoa > Chordata > Mammalia > Artiodactyla > Antilocapridae > Antilocapra > Antilocapra americana. Next base: position 1,709,047 of record ML660679.1, on the reverse strand, counting down.
CTTGATAGCTCCCATAAGATCTACTGATGGCTTCCTTGTTTACCTGCCTCCGTAAACCTAGATTTCCTTCTATTTCTTTGAGATGTGCCTCATTAATGAATGTGCTCTGTATTACAATAGCCTGAATAAAATAATCCCCTTAATTGTCCAGTTCATTTTGTCTTTCAGAGTTTGGTACCAAAGCCAGATGGAATTAGACCTTGCATCCTCTTTATTCCACCCAAATATAAAGGCTTCATAGAGCCCTTTGTAATCCGTTCCTGAGCAGTTGCAATCTGAAACATAGGATGAGTCTGATTCCTTTTCCTGTGCTCTGCTTTCTTGTCCACTGTGAAGATTTTATTTTGATTCTTTTTGATTACTGGTTTGATTTCTGGCACTGGCTTCATTTGGTTTCATGCTCTGACCATTTGAGATCTATGTAAATGAATTACTGATTTATAGAGATTTTGCCTCTGTTGGGTGAAAGATGATGTAAATCTGGTTTGTTAGTGTTTCCTATTTGTCTATTTGACTTTGTTGAGTCCAAGTCAGTGAAGAGTTTCATGTCCACCAGAAAGTGGGTACCTAGACTGATAAGGTTTCTGTGTTAATGCTTGATCTTTGGCTGGAATTTTAGATTTGAAGCTATATGCTTTCTTTGGGTCTGTCTACATGTTTGTGTGTCTGTCACTCATATAATTTACCCCTCATTGTGTGTATAATATATTCCTACCTCTAGATAGTATCCACAATAAATAAATAAACAAATAAAACTAGTTTCCTTATAGTAAAATGGCACAACATATTTAAAGTGATGAAAGAGAAGAACCTACTCTACCTAGCAAGACTCTTGTTCAGATTTGATGGAAAAACCAAAAGCTTTTTAGCACCACCAAAACAGCTTTACAACAAATGCTGAAGGAGAAGAAAAGCCCTACCTAAAGAAAATAAACCCAAAACAATTAAGAAAATGATAAGAGGATCATACATATAGATAATTACCTTAAATGTAAATGGATTAAATTCACCAACCAAAAGACAGACTGGCTGGGTAGATGAAAACTTATGTATGTATGCACTTCCACTTACCACATCACTCTACCGAATCCCCCCAAATTGTTTATAATTATTTTATATTGTTAGGTTAATCATGTTTCCATTATGACTTGCAGTTGCAATTATCTTTTATTTTTTGTCTGGCTGTTAATTGTGAAAACTGATCAATATCTTTTACTATTGTGATTATATAACTATTATTCACTTAATACCATTGTCTCATGATTGGTAAACAGAAAATAATAGAATTCTATATCACTAAAACTGCCATTTAATAGAAAAGCCTGTAATCACTTTTTAAAATCCAGATGCATATCAGAATAATCTTGGACTGTTTTGAAAACTGCAAATGCCTAGGTACTGCTTTCTTTCTCCAAAGCTCCAGATATGTTTCTAGTGAGCAGCCATGTTTAAAAACAACTGGACTATATGATGATCTTTACTTTTATCTAGTTTCACTTTTTCTATTTAATATTCATTGCTGCCATTTCATTTAGTTTATGTTTTCCAATTTCTCTATCTCTTTTTTTGAATGTTCTTTCTCAAGCCTTTATCAAGCATAGTATAAAAGCTTTTGTATGCATATATATGAATAGTATGTATATATTATACAAAACATATGAATTTTTGCCTAGCTAAAAAATTTGTGACTTTTTGATTCCACCTATTTGACTTAGTATGAATAGAATGCTAGATTTCTAATTAAAAAAAAGATACACAACAAGCAACAAAGGTTTACTGTATAGCACAAAAACTACAGTCAATATCTTCTAATGACTTATAATGGAAAATAGTATGAAAAATTATATATATATACATATATATATATCTTAATCACCTTGCTGTGTGTGTACCTGAAATATTTTAAGTCAACTATACATCAATAAAATATATATATTAAAATTATAAAAAGGTAACATTTCCTTATAGAAATCAATACAGAAATGCATTAAGAATTAAAATTTACATAATTTAGGTAAATTTTTGGCAAATGAGACTAACTTTACATTTTTGGTTTAATAAAAAATTGTATTTTCTCTGATTTGTCAGTGTTAAGTATAAAATATCCATGTATTACTTTTCTACTTGGGTTTGATCTTCCTGAAATTATACAAGCTTACTGATCAGATAAGCTAGTATTACTTCTTTTTCTTAATTGAAGAATATTTGGTTTACAATATTGTGTTACATTCAGATATACAACAAAATGATTCGGTTATTTTTTCAGATGATATTTTATTATAGGTTATTAAAAATATTGACTCTAATTCCCTGTGCTATACAGAAAATCCGTGTGGCTTATCTATTTTATGAAGCTAGAATTACTTCTATCAAATGTTTAAGATTATGAGAGAAGTAAATTGTGTTTAGCCAAATCATATCATTATTTTGACACACTGTATTTCAACAGCAATTATGTTTTATATTATTTTAACTTGAACGTAATTTCCGAGATTTAGGTAATTTAAAATCTTGTGCTGATACTAAATTGAACTAATTAATAGATGTTCACTAGATGTCTAGATAATTCTTGAGTAAAATGAACTACTGAGAAGCTGATTAGTTAACATAATTTAATTTATATACTTTTCTCTTATTTGTATATGCTATACTGAGATGATAGATATTTGAATCTACTAATGAACAGATTCACTACTGCCACTTTGAGAAGATAGTGTGTAAGGGAAATTTATGTAGATAGACAATTGCAGGAGATTTTCAGAAAAGGATTTTTATCTGTTGTGGTTAAAGCTAGCCAAGATATGATGGGTTTTTAAAACAATATATTAAATCAGAGCTTTAGCATCAGATATTATACTGATAAAAGATTGGAATTTGACTTTCTTTCTGTTAAGATGATAAAATTGCCTGGGATCTTTAGTCTGCTCTTAATAAGAAGTTGTAAAATATTCTTTTAAAATAGATATTTTTTATTGTGACATAGTTGACACATAACATTATGTTCGTTTCAGGTGTACACCATAATGGTTTGACATTTGTATGTATTGTGACATGATCATGAGAAGTTTAGCTAACACCAACCACCATACATTGTTACAAAACCTTTTTTTCTTGCGATGAAGACTTTTAAGATCTACTCTTCTAGTAACTTTCTTTTTTTTTCTCCTTTTTTTAATTACTTTTGCCATACAATGACATGATATCACCATGGGTTTACATATACTCCCCCTCCAGAACCCCCCTCCCTCCTCCCTCCTGATTCCCTCCCCCCGGGTCATCCTGGTGCACCAACCCTGAGCATCAGTCCTGGGCTGGCGATTGATTCTAGCAACTTTCAAATGTGCAGTACAGTATTATCTATAGTCACCATGTCATACATTACATACCAATCATTTAATTATTTTATAACTGCAAGACTGTATGTTCTGACCCCCTTTATCCATTTCTCTGACTCCCAACCCTTGCTTCTGGTAACTGCCAATCTATTCTCTATCTGTGAGCTTGGTGTAAGATATTATTCTTTATCTTTTAAATAGTCTGCCAAGACAGCAAAGATTCTGTGTCTTAACAGAATAATCTTTTATTATTTGTGTTGGTTTTATTAAATTCTTGATTATTTAAGAAAATGAAGGTTTCTCACATAGGAAAGAGCTAAGGTCCTTTACCTCCTATGTTTATTTTTTAAAATATTCATCACTTTGTTTTAAACAGATATCTAGGTATTTTTTCTTAGTAACATACGATCCTATCTTAATAGTTTTTGTTACTTTTGCCTTCCCAAAATGGATCCTAATTGATGTTTTTCACGCATACTATTCATTGCCTTTCTGTGGGCCCCTAGAAAATCAAAACGGATTTGCTTTTTCACCCTGGAAAAGTGCTCAATATAATTAGGTTTATGAGGTTTGATAGTTAACTATCGATTTATTTGATTGATGAGTTGCACAGGAAGCATTGTCAAATCAAAAGAGATGTTTCAGTTCAGTTCAGTTCAGCCACTCAGTCATGTCCAACTCTTTGTGACCCCATGAATTGCAGCACGCCAGGCCTCCTTATCCATCACCAATTCCTGGAGTCTACCCAAACCCATGTCCATTGAGTCAGTGATGTCATCCAGCCATGTATAGTCAAGGTATATACTATATAGTATATGCAGAGTACATCATGAGGAACGCTGGGCTGGGGGAAGCACAAGCTGGAATCAAGATTCCAGTAGTCATGTATGGATGTGAGAGTTGGATGGTGAAGAAAGCTGAGCACTGAAGAATTGATGCTTTTGAACTGTGGTGTTGGAGAAGACTCTTGAGAGTCCCTTGGACTGCAAGGAGATCCAATCAGTCCATCCTAAAGGAGATCAGTCCTGGGTGTTCATTGGTAGGACTGATGTTGAAACTGAAACTCCAATATTTTGGCCACCTCATGTGAAGGGTTGACTCATTGGAAAAGACTCTGATACTGGGAAGGATTGAGGGCAGGAGGAGAAGGGGATGACAGAGGATGAGATGGCTGGATGGCATCACCGACTTGATGGACATGGGTTTGGGTGGATTCTGGGCATTGGTGATGGACAGGGAGGCCTGGCGTGCTGCAGTCCATGGGGTCGCAAAGAGTTGGACATGACTAAGCGACTGAACTGAACTGAACTGAAACTGTTAATAATATTTCAGCAAGGATTTGCAGTATGGGAAGTTCCTAGAGAATTCTATAAAATTGTCAACACCCTACCTGTCCATAGAACATTTCTACTTATCTATAAACTAATACTGCTTGGTTTGATATTACACAGGAATAGGATATAATTGGAAACATTGGTTATACAACCAAGGTCGTGCCTGGAATGTCATAGTCAAGAGTGATACTTACATAATAAAATATGACTAGACACTTGTGATGAAATAGCATTGACTTTATGGAACCAATACTTAGAAAGCCCTCCTGAGAAACTAGTCTGATACCTGGCTTACAGGGTTTTTAAGTTTACAGATAAAGGCGAGTCACTTCCTGGCAGGCCCAGGAAACAGAAGGGAAGAATTTGCCCAAATCTATATTACTACAGGTGGATCCTTATTGTGAGTTCTTGTCTTAGCTTCTCTGCCTCAAGTGGCTTTGAAAAAGTACAATCCAATAAAAAAAAAAAGGTGTGGATCTGGCATACACACACAAACATACACACACACACACACACACTGGAATACCATTCAGTCATAAGAATGAGGAAATCCTACCATTTGTAATAATATAGATGGACCTATATTATTTAGTTATTATGCTAAATAAAATAAGTCAGAGAAAGGTAAATACTGTATGATCTCAGTTACATGTAGAATTTACAAACAAAGAAACCTTCTTAAAAAAAGTGAACTCACAGAAAAAGAGATCAGTCTTGTGGTTAACAGGGGTGTAGGGTGGGGGAGGAAGAATTGGAGGAAGGTGGTGAAAAGGGGTAAACTTTCAGTTATAAGATAAATAAGCACTAGAGATGTAATGTACAACATGGTGACTATAGCTACCACTGCTGTATTGTATAAAGAAAAGTTAAGAGAGTAATCCTGAATTCCCATTAGAAGGAAATTTTTTTCCCTTGTTTTCCTTTTATTTTTATTGTATTGTTACAAGAATATGTATGTTAGCTGAGCTTACTATGGTAATCATTTCACAATACATGTAAATCGAATCATCATGATGTACACCTTCGTCTTATACTGTGATATATGTCACAGTAAAATGGGGGAGAAAAATCCAATCTGAGTTTCAATAAAATCCAATCAAAATAAGTTATGAATATTTTTAGAAAAAAAACACAACTTTAAAAGACCTATAGGGTAAATGAACATTCTTGCTTCACCTATGTAAGCAATTAGGCCAAATCTAATGAGACCAATCTTACTTTGTGATTAAGAATAATCTTTCTAGGCTTCCCTGGTGGCTCAGTGGTAAAGAATCTGCCTGCCAGTGCAGAGGACACAGTTTTGATCTCTGATCTGGGAAGATCCCACATGCCACACAGCAACTCAGCCCATGAGACACAACTACTGAAGCTTGAGTGCCCTCGAGTCCATGTTCCACAACAAAAGAAGCCACCGCAATGAGAAAACCATGTGCCACAACTAAAGGGTAGTTCTCATACTCCATAACTAGAGAAAAGCCCAATCAGCAACAAAGACCCAGCACCTCCAAATATAAATAAAGTTTTGAAAAAAGAATAATCTTTCTTTGGGTATTCTCTGGCAGTCCAGTGGTTAGACTTTCACTTTCACTGCCAAGGACCTGGGTTTGAACCCTGTCAGGGATCTAGGGTTTCACAAGGTGTGTGGTGCAGCCAAAACAAACAAACGAACAACAACAAAAAAAAGAGTAATCTTTCTTTGAGGTTATTTTTTTAATTAATTTAATTTATTTATTTTAATTTCCTTTACATTATTGTGTTGGTTTTGCCATACATTGACATGAATCTGCCATGGGTATACATGAGTTCCCCTTCCAGAACCCCCCTCCCTCCTCCCTCCCGATTCCCTCTCTCTGGGTCATCCCAGTGCACCAGCCCTGAGCATCAAACCTGGGCTGGCGATTCATTTCACATATGATGATTAACATGTTTCAATGCCGTTCTCCCACCCTTGCCCTCTCCCATAGAGCCCAAAAGACTGTTCTATATATCTGGGTTTCTTTTGCTCTCTCACATACAGGGTTCTCTTTACCATCTTTCTAAATTCCATATATATGCGTTAGTATACTGAATTGTTGTTTTTCCTTCTGGCTTACTTCACTCTGTATAATAGGCTCCAGTTTCGTCCCCCTGAGTAGAACTGATTCAAATGAATTCTTTTTAATGGCTGAATAATATTCCATTGTGTATATGTACCACAGCTTTCTTATCCATTCATCTGTTGATGGTCATCTAGGTTGCTTCCATGTCCTGGCTATTGTAAACAATGCAGCGATGAGCAATGGGGTACATGTGTCTCTTTCAATTCTGGTTTCCTCAGTGTGTATGCCCAGCAGTGGGATTGCTTGGTCATATGGCAGTTCTATTTCCAGTTTTTAAAGGAATCTCCACACTGTTTTCCATAGTGGCCGTGCTAGTTTGCATTCCCATCAACAGTGTAAGAGGGTTCCCTTTTCTCCAAAACCTCTCCAGCATTTATTGCTTATAGATTTTTGGATGGCAGCCATTCTGACTACTATAAAGTGGTACCTCATTGTGGTTCTGATTTGCATTTCTCTGATAATGAGTGATGTTGAGCATCCTTTCATTTGAGGTTACTTTTGATGAAAAAAGTAGAGATTATAGGAGAAACTTTGTGTTTCAGTGGGAAACTATGCATTATCTCCATCAAATCTTTTTGAGTTAACCATTTTAAGTCATATGCATTGTCTTTGATCTGTTTTGCTCCTTCTTGTAAATTGTGGTAACTAATGGATACTTAAGTGTCTTGTCTAGTAGAGATTGTATTGACTTCTAGCATGGAAAAACTCAGTTTTGGTATCTGACTGCAAATTTGACTCTTTTCTGTTATCTTGCCCAAATTGTCAAACATTACCAAACTTTCAATTCTTCATGTTTCTGTCAATATCTGTTTATAATCTTCTAAACCAAGATTTCTAATTTTTCTCCCTGCCACTTGACTTGGAGTCACTAAGAACTAAAATCTCACTACCCATTCCCTTATTGGAACTGTAGGTTACCTCATAGCTGACCCTATGCTCCAAGATCTGAAAGAAGACTTGCTTGCTGAAGTTCAGTGACTTTGTGTAAACTTCCAGGAACTCCTCACCACAGCAAGACTATGTATGGAATATAAATCTCCTTGGGAAAAACGCTGTCTGGACTACTACGGAAGTCTGGCCAAGTGCTTGGGTCATGCATGTCCTTATATGAAATGTAGCCAGAATTGTCAACAACATTACTAAGAACATTGACCTCCTAGTTAGCTCAGTAAGTGGTGCTGCGTAACTGAAAAGTTTTACTCTACCAACTTGTTGGAATCCACTAGTCTAGTCCCTCTCAGAGTTCAATTTCTGGCTCTTTATTGCAGCCATTTATATATTTCTCCTTTTTCATTTAGACAATCTTCTTTCAAGATGCCTTATCCCATCAGAAAATTACTAGAGCTAATCAGTGAATTTAGCCAAGTTGCAGGATATAAAATCAATACACAGAGATAACTTGCATTTCTATATACTAACAATGAAAAATCGGAAAGAGAAATTAAGGAATCAAGCCCATTCACCATTGCAACAAAAAGAATTAAATACCTAGGAATAAACTTACCTAAGGAGACAAAAGAACTGTACACAGAAGATTATAAGACACAAAGAAATCAAAGATGACATAAACAGATGGAGAGATATTCCTTTTTCCTGGGTAGGAAGAATCAATATTGTGAGAATGACTATACTACCAAATGCAATCTACAGATTCAATGCGATCCCCCTCAAATTACCAATGGCATTTTCCACAGAACTAGAACAAAAAGTTTCACAATTCATATGGAAACACAAAAGACCATGAATAGCCAAAGAAGTCCTAAGAAAGAAGAATGGACCTGGAGAAATCAACCTTCCTGACTTCAGATTATACTACAAAGCTACAGTCATCAAGACAGTATGGTACTGGCACAAAAACAGAAACATAGACCAGTGGAACAAAGTAGAAAGACCAGAAATAAACCCACGCACCTAATGGATAACTTATTTTTGACAAAGACCCCAAAAATAAAGTCTGACACTGTTTCCACTATTTCCCCATCTATTTCCCATGAAGTGGTGGGACCAGATGCCATGATCTTAGTTTTCTGAATGTTGAGCTTTAAGCCAACTTTTTCACCCTCCTCTTTCACTTTCATCAAGAGGCTCTTTAGATATTCTTCACTTTCTTCCATAAGGGTTGGTGCCATCTGCATATCTGAGGTTATTGATATTTCTCCTGGCAATCTTGATTCCAGCTTGTGCTTCTTCCAGCCAGCATTTCTCATGACGTACTCCTTTTCCTATTTGGAACCAGTCTGTCGTTCCATGTCCAGTTCTAACTGTGGCTTCCTGACCTGCATACAGGTTTCTCAAGAGACAGGTCAGATGGTCCGGTATGCCCATCTCTTTCAGAATTTTCCACAGTTTATTGTTATCTACACAGTCAAAGGCTTTGGTATAGTCAATAAAGCAGAAGTAGATGTTTTTCTGGAACTCTCTTGCTTTTTCAATAATCCAGTGGATGTTGGCAATTTGATCTCTGGTCCCTCTGCCTTTTCTAAAACCAGCTTGAACATCTGAAAGTTCACAGTTCACATATATCTGTCCTTTAATCATCCCATGGGCAAAAAGGAAGTGGTCATCACTACAAGTAACTGAAAATTTGGCAGTAACCTTGGGGAAATAACCAATGGGCCTCCAGGAGGGTTTGAGTAGTGTTTGCAGGTCTCTCTAATTAGCTTTGCCCCTTTTTTTCCTAAAAGCATTACTACATTTTATTGAATAAAATATTTGCTAATGGCTTGGGGGAAAAAATGGAGAGACAGTAAAACAGAACATAGAAGAGGGAGTACAAATGTATAAATTAAAAATGTACATTAATATCTTCACCCCATAGTTTGTCCATGATCCTACTCTTGAACACCCTTCTCTGGCATTGCTTTTACTGCTTCCAATTAGGGTAACTCTGGTTCCTCCCTCTTCTGCTTCCAGATCTTAAGTCTTTCAAAACTTTTATCACTTAATTGCTAAAAATTTTGAAATATTACAAACACACAGAACGTAGTGTGAAAAGACAATTTTCAGGAAAGGTAAGATCATGACTCATACAGATATAAAAGTGAACACTTGTTAAATAATTTATTTTATTCATATGCTATGAGGGAACCAGGCAGATGTAATAATCAGCACAAAGTGTAATTTTATGGCACATATTGTATCAGTGGTTTCATGGGTGTATCTAGTCTCCAAAGGCATCATCATGATTTATACATTAAATATGTACAGCTTCTTATATGTCAATCATACCCCCAATAAAGTGGTCAAAAGAGGAAAAGTCAAAATAGCACACGTTGGGTGAGTTGAGGAGGGGGAAAAATTTCTGATTTTTATAATTTATAAGTCTTTGAACATTATTTGACTTCTAAAACTGTGTTTATATGTTACTTTGATAAAAATAGAAAATCAAAACTGAACATATAAAAATTATGGCTAGTGCAGTATAGCAGGAAGAGTTTTGAGTTAGGAATCAAAATTTCAAAAGCTACATTGAAGCATGTTAATTGTCATGTGTCTAATCAATCGCCAGTCCAGGATTGATGCTCGGGACTGGTGCAGCGAGATTTCCCGGGGGGGAGGGAGGAGGGAGGGGGGACCTGGAGGGGAAGCATATGTAAACCCATGGTGATATCATAACAATGTATGGCTAAAACAATAATTAAAAAAAAAAAATAAAAAAAAAAAATAAAAATAACACATTTACATTGAATAAAGTAATGCTGAGATTAATAGTAAATGGGGGCAAACTGTGGTTTTCATTTGGGGCTGTGGAAGAGGAAGTCAATTAAATCTTTATCAGCCATGTCAGTTTAATAGGCTACAGAAATTTAATGTGACATTGTTGAGCTTTATTTAAGCCCTGTATCTGTCAGTTACCTCCAGATTATGAAAGTTTTAAGTTAAAGTGTTTGTCACTCACTGATGTCCTACACTTTGTGACTCCATGGACTATATATAGCCCACCAGGCTCCATTGTCCATGGAATTCTCCAGGCAAGAATACTCGTGTGGATAGCTGTTCATTTCTCTGGGGGATCTTCCCAACCCAGGGATCAAATCTGTGTCTCCTGCATTGCAGGCACACTTACTGACTGAGCCATTTGGCAGAATCTACTTCCAGATTATAAAAGGTGAAAAATAGCTCAAAGGCAATGAACAGAGCTAGACTTTGATAACTCAGAAGAGAGTAATATATAAGATATATAGTTTTCCATTTAAATATTTTTTTGTAGTAGACATGCATTGTCATGTTGTTGCTCAGTCACTAAGTCGTGTCCAGTGCTTCACGACCCCATGGACTGCAGCTCATAGGCTTCCCTGTCCTTCACCATCTTCTGGAGTCCACTAAACTTCATGTCGTTTAAGTTGGTGATGCTGTCTCACCATCTCATCCTCTGCCTCTCCCTTTTCCTTTGCCTTCAATATTTTCCTGCATCAGGGTCCTTTCCAGTGAGTCAGCTCTTTGCATCATGTGGCCAAAGTTTTGGAACTTCAGTTTAGCATCAGTCTTTCAAGTGAATATTCAGGGTTGGTTTCCTTTAGGATTGACTGGTTTGAACTCCTTGCTGTCCACGGGATGCTCAAGAGTCTTCTCCAGCACCACAATTTGAAAGCATCAATTCTTCAGCACTCAGCCATTAAGGTCCAACTCTCACATCCAGACATGACTACTGGACCTACATGTAGACATGTATGTGTGTAACCTATTTAAAAAAAAAAGAGGTATTTTCTTTTTTTATTTTATTTTACTTTAATATTTTAGATCTCCATTTTAAGATCTTCTGGAGAAGGAAATGGCCACTCCAGTATTTTTGCCTGGAAGATTCCATGGACAGAGGAGCCTGGCAGGCTCCATGGGGTCACAAAGAGTCAGACATGACTGAGCAACTAACACTTACATTTATAAAGAAATAAATATAAATAGAAGAGAAAGAAATATATATTATAAAGTAAAGGTATAAATATGAATATAATATAAATATAAAAAGAAAGAAATATAAATTATAATAAATACAACTAAATTGTCAAACCATTCTGTTCCCATCCCCTTCCTATCCAAAAGTTACCACTGCCTTGAAGTAATTATATATTCTATCCAAACACCTTTTTGTACTTTTACTACTAATGTAAGTGCCTACAAAAAAATAGACTTTGTAATTATGTTTTTAACAGTTTAGAAAATTATATCAAGAATGTGAATTATAATCAGATTTTCTAATTTTAAGCTATCCTGTATTCATGATATAAAACAATTAAAACTTCTGAGTTATTTAAAAACATATAGCTAAATTTGATTTTCTAATTTTGGGTTTTCTTTTTTTTACAAACATGATTTGTCTTAATTTTTCTTTCTCATATTGCCATGGCTGATTTTGGCATGAAGGTTATACTCATTTAATAAAATGATTTGGATAATTTCTCTCTCTTCCAGTTTTCTGAACTGTTTGCCTAAAATAAGAATGACCTAGTCTCCAAAGATTTGTTAAACCGTCATGTGAAAACTTCAAGCTGATTTCACCCTCCATCTA
>ML660679.1:1660366-1696373 GCA_007570785.1 Antilocapra americana | reverse complement strand
TATATTCATTCTTTTTTAGATTCTTTTCTCATGTAGGTTATTCCAGAATATTAAGTAGAGTTCTCTGTGCTATATAGTAGGTCCTTGTTGGCTATCTATCTATTATATATAGTAGTGTGTGTTTTCTTATTCCAAGCTCTTGATTTATACCTGCCCACCACATTTCCCCTTTGGAAACCGTAAATTTGTAATCCATACCTGTAAACCTGTTTCTTTTGTAAATAAGTTCATTCGTATCATTTTTTAAAATTAGATTCCGCGTACTTCATGGGTCCATCCATGTTGCTCCAAATAGCATTATTTCATTCTTTCTATGACTGAATAGTAGTCCATTGTATATGTGTACCAAATCTTTATCCATTCATCTGTCAGTGGACGTTTAGTTTGCTTCCATATCTTGGCCATTGTAAATAGGTATTCCCTTTTTTGATTATCAATTTTATTGCTATAAAAATACATAATATAAAACTTACCATTATAACTTTTTGAAGTGTATGGTACAGTAGTGTTAAGTATATTTATATTGTTGTGCACCCAATCTCTAGAACTTTTTCGTCTTGCAAAAGTAAAACTTTATACTCATGAAAAAAAAACCTACCCATTTTCCCCATCCCCTAGCCCCTGGCAACCATGATTCTACTTTCTGTTTCTTTGAATTTGACTACTCTATAGATAATTCATGTAAGTAGAACCAGCCAATGTTTATCTTTTTGTAATTTACTTATTTCACTTAGCATAATGTCTTCAAGGTTCATCCGTGTTATAGCTTATGTCAGAGTTTCTTTCCTTAACAAGGTTGAATATATACCATTGTGTATTTTTGCTTATTCATTTATTCATTGAGGAACACTTGGGTTGCTTCCAACTCTTGGTTATTGTGAATAGTGCTGCTATGAACTTGGGTGTGCAAATATCCCTGAGATTCTGCTTTCAGTACTCTTGGTTATATAGCCAGATGTGGGATACCTGGATCATGGTAATTCTATTTTTACCTTTTTGAAAAACTGCCATTCAGTTTTCCATAAAAGCCACATCATTTTATAATATATTCCTCCCTACAGTGCACAAGATTCCATTTTCTTTACATCTTAGCCAATACTTATTTTCTGTTTTTGTTTGGATAGTAGCCACCCTAGTAAGAGTGAGTTGGTACCTCATTGTGGTTTTGATTTGCATTTCCCTAATGATTAGTAGAAAGTTATGACCAACCTAGACAGCATATTAAAAACCAGAGACATTACTTTGCCAACAAAGGTCCGTCTAGTCAAGGCTATGGTTTTTCCAGTAGTCATGTATGGATGTGAGAGTTGGACAGTGAAGAAAGCTGAGCGCCAAAGAATTGATGCTTTGAACTGTGGTGTTGGAAAAGACTCTTGAGAGTCCCTTGGACTGCAAGAAGAGCCAACCAGTCCATCCTAAAGGAGATCAGTCCTGGGTGTTCATTGGAAGGATTGATTGAAGCTGAAACTCATACTTTGGCCACCTCATGCAAAGGGTTGAGTCATTGGAAAAGACTCTAATGCTGGGAAGGATTGGGGGCATTGGAGAAGGGGACAACAGAGGGTGAGATGGCTGAATAGCATCACCAACTTGATGGACATGGGTTTGGGTAGACTCTGGGCGTGGTGATAGACAGGGAGGCCTGGCGTGCTGCAGTTCATGGGGTCACCAAGAGTTGGACACTACTGAGTGACTGAACTGAACTGAATGAATAGTGATATTGAGCATATTTTCTATGCTTGTTGGCCATTTTTATATCATTTTTGGAGATGTTCTATTCAAGTACTTTGCCAATTTTTTAGCTGGGTTGATTTTTGTTGTTGAACTGTGAGAGTTTTTCTATATTCTGTATATTAACCCCTTATCAGATATGTCATTTGCAAGTATTTTTCCAATTTCATAGATTGCATCTTCACTCTGTTTGTTTATTGTGTTCATGGTGTACCCTAATAGGCAACAAATTTTTCCATAACTACTGCAGTCATGTATTCTTTTTCACTTTTAATATTGGGTATATACCATCTTTCGCTCTTACTCACATAGACTCACACACACACACTCTCTTCCTTCATAAATTGATCAACCTTTTCATAGCTTTTTATATTGTTAGTCTATTTATATAGCCAACTTCTGTTTTGTTAATTTTTGCTATTGGTGTTTTCTTTCATCAATGCTTATTTTATTTGCTTTGCTCTGCTTTTCTTTTTGTTTTTATTTTTTCATACTCCTCCCTCACCTTTTTTCCAAAATCTTGACTTGGTTGCTGTGTATTTGATTTTCCTTCTCTAGTCTATGTGGCAGATTCATGTCAATGTATGGCAAAACCAACATGATAATGTAAAGGAAAACATAAATTAATTAATTTAAAAAATATGTGTTTAATTTTATAAATGTGCCTTTGGTTGTTTTTTAGTGTCATCCTCAAAATACTGATAATGTAGATTTTTCATTAGTGGCCTGGAATTTCATATTGTTCATAAAAGTGTGGAACAATTTTTATTTATTCTGCTCAGGACTTCTGCTTTTATTTCTAAGCATCAATATCTTCTGTGTATACTAAAATATATCTCAGCCATCGTCCTTTTAAATAATGCCTAATGGATAATCTCTCTACTCTTTTCTCCTTCAGGAATATATACTAAAAATATATTAAACTTACATTTCACCCCCAATTGCTCTTAAATTTTATTTTTCTATTTTCCATCTCTTTTTTTCTCTATATGGTGTCTTGAGCAATTATTCCTCACACCCATCATTCAGATCACTACTTATCTATTCAGCTGAGTCTAATTTGCTTTTGAACAAAATGTGCATTTAATTGTGACCATATTTTGGATATAGAAAAATTTTAAATCTGTTTTATTTTTATTCTCCCAAATCTGTATTTCCCTAAGGAACAGATTTTAACTTTTCAGAGCAGATTTTTTTGTAACACACAGTAGACTGTCAAAATTCCCTTGCTGGTTAGTGATTTTTTTTTCTGGTACTCACTTTAGCAGAGGACTCATATTTGTGGATATTTTCTGGGGCCTCACTTCCAATTTCCAATCTCATAGAAGTTCTGCATTTCTTTTCCTATGTGACATAAGAGCCAAAGACCTTGGATTTTTTACCCAATCACCCTTTCTCAAAGTAGCAGTAGCAATAATACATGAAACAATTAGTAGCAATTTATTTCCATCTTTATTTCTGAAAACTTGGATGGAAGATTACTCTTTCTTTCTCATGAAATGAGCTATGCACTAACTTTTTATTGTTGTTATAGCCAGCATCCCCAGGTGGTTTTAGAGTTTCATTTTTGATTTTGTTTTTGCTTAATTTTAGTTGTTAACTTTCCACAATGGGCTTAATGATCTTCCTCTTGAACTGCCAAAGAACTAGTTCTAAATTTCAGCTACTTGACTGTGCAGAGCAATTTTGTTTTCCTTTTGTTATATTTTCCAACTTCTAAATGAATCTTTTTCAAAAGCCTTATGAAGATAATCTTACAAAGAGAAGACCAGAAGATCAAACTGCCTTTCTCCCAGCTTAAAGTATAACCATTAAGTTGACATTTCTTTTCTCTAGTATATAGTGCGTTAAGCCAAGAGTTTAATCTAATGTATGCAATACCTATTTCAATCTTGGTGTTCACTGGTGAAAGGCAAACAATCAATGGTAGTGGCAGTCCTATAATATGCTATGTTGGGGAGATGTTCCTGGAACATTATCAAATGAATCAGCGTATGGGGCAGCAGGGAGTGAGGATGCTGAGCTCCAGAAGGGAAACCTTATAGGATATTCCCATTGTCTTCAAATGTTTTGTGCATTGCTTTGTAGAACATGAATTAATTTAACTTGTTCTGAAGTACAGTAGATGTTCCAGTGGGTACATTTATAAAGATGTAAGTTTTTGCTAAGTAGAATATGAACTGTCATATATAAAATGGCTTGTCTTTGGCAGTAATCAGCTTTGGAAGAACTTTAGCAGTGCTAGCTAACTCTGTTACAGGTGTTCTAAGATTTTGGCAAGTGGAGGAAGTTTGAACTAGATAGCTTTTCATGTCTCTTTCAAATTGAAGATTCTTCTTTTCTATGAAGCTCCCACATCTTGAAGCTTTGCTATATTGCATTTTAGTACTGTGAATTGGTGGGAGATTTGTTAATGATTAAAATAGACAGGTAGCTATAGATTTTTGAGGAAGTAGAATTTGAAGGCTAGAGAGTATAGATGAGCCAATCATTCTAATATTACTTTACCTCTGCCACTGTGCTATTCCTTATTACTAATTCTCCTCTTTGTTCAGATGGATATACCATCTAGCCTATGTGAAACCTAGGGCCACCAAATTTATGAATTTATATCCCTGCTATGTCATAAAATATTTTGGAATTCTAGTTTCAAACAAATTAAAACTTTTTGTTTCTGAAATGCCCCTTCCTTTTTTAACAACAGTAGGGCTTTTTCTCATCATTATGATCGGTCTATATTTATTTCTGGCTGCTTTTTAAAACTACACTCAAGCTTCAGCTTTAAAACTTATTTGACACTAAGTGCCCTAGGTTAAATTTTATATCCCTCAAGAATTCATATGTTGAAGTCCCAGTACCTCAAAATGTGATCTTATTTGGCTATAGGGTAGATGTGTTACTGAACAAAATTTGGGTCCACTCACTTATGTGCAGTAAAACCATTCTATTGACACCAGGTTGTGGTGAAGGAAAATGCAGGGTTTATTGTGAGGAGTCTGGGCAACGAATGCATAAAAGACCCAGACTCCCTGATGGATTTCAGGGAAGCATTTTTATTTTTTTGTTGTTTTGTTTTGTTTTGTTTTGTTTTATTGGTTTTGCGATACAATGACATGATATCGCCATAGAGCAAGGTGAAGGAAAGAATCCCAGGGTATGTGATCAACTCCTGCACAATTCTCTGATTGACTGATGGCGAAGTAACAGTGTGATGTCAGGGGGGTTAACATTATCAGTCTTCAGGCTTCTAGCTGATCTGGGGGCTACATGCTTCTAGTCATCATACAGTTAACCTCTTCCTTTGGGTGGGGGTTTTAGTATGTATAAAACAACTCAAAAAGGCACACCACTGTTATCCATGTCCTTTAGGGAGGAACTAAAGATTCTATGACTGCTATATGACTGATCCATTGTTAAATTGTTACCAGTTCTCCTGGCCCAACTGCTGTTTTTTGTTGCTACATGTTCACATTCTTTCAGTAATTAATTCTTGGGTCAGTTGTTGCAACTCAGGGGAGGCCCGGGACTCTAAAGCTTTTCTAAAAGAAGAGACAGGCAGAGGACCTGGGGATCTGTCCTGGGAAGGCCCGAGAGTGTTCTGAAAGATGACAATCCCCCCTTTCCTTGGATACCTCTGAATCTTGAGGGGAACAGCTGTGGGACAAGAAAGGGAATAAAGTTTTGGATAAAGAAGTTAGGGTAACTATAGCATACTAGTACATCAAGAAATATGAAAAAGAAACTTGACCTTCCCACAAAATAAATTAGTGGGATTTAGTTTGCAATGTAACAAAAGGTACCCTCATTCCTTGTAATGATCTTGTGAAGTTCCAAAATAGCTTGAAGTCTTAAAAGAATATACTGAAGTCAAGCATTTGGTAACAAGAGAGCATGAATATTTTATTAACAAATATTTCAATAAGGGTGCATTAGTATGCACATATTTAAATTGTTTCCATTTAACCATACATTTGCCCTTCCTGTTCCTTGCCAGTGACAAGTATCCAGTCAGAAAAGCTCTTAACTTTTCATTAACAAACGAAATGTTTTTCAGTGAAGCAGTTTTTCCTCATTAACAAAAAGACTCTTCAAATTTACTTCTCAAAGTAAAACTCTCAGAGAAATTATAAAGTAACCCAAACTTAGAAATTTGTTGCCTGCATAAAAATTAGGCCAATGTGAAAATAGATTAAGCTGAGTGCAATTTTATAATAATAATAAATATGATTCATAGGACAATTAAAACAAGTTCTTCCATGGGTCAAAATTTGAAAGTTTGTTCAAAAACACCAGAAGAGCTTTCAGTTACTGAGAGATTATTAGGCTAAAATCCAGAAACATTAAAAATTGAGTTAAGAAACATTTGACTTCTAGTTAAAGTAAGCTATAGTAGAAACTTCTATCACTTAGAACTAGAGAATATTTTTCACCCTTGCCTCGAGCCTATAAATCTTACCTGTAGACTATTAGATTTGCGAGTTGAAAGAGTGGTATCAAGGAGTAAGACAGACTTTAATTAAGTAATGTGCATAATGTACATTGGAGGCAAAAAAGATCTAGGGTCACATCCCAGCTCAACCACTTAAAAGCTGCAGACAAGCTATTTAAATTTCTCTGCCTTGGCCTCAGGTAGGTAAGGAACTACTTTGAAAGACTTTAATGATTATGAAAACTAAATGTAAAATGCCTAGTACAGTTTCTAGCTTGTAGTGAAAGTGAAAGTGAAGTCGCTCAGTAGTGTTCGACTCTTTGCTACCCCTTGGACTGTAGCCCACCAGGCTCTTCCGTCCATGGGATTCTTCAGGCAAGAGTACTGGAATGGGTTTTCTTCTCCAGGGGATCTTCCCAACCCAGGGATCGAACCCAGGTCTCCTGCATTGCAGGCAGACGCTTTATCCTGTAGTAAGAGGTCAATAAATAGTAGTTGTTATTTTTTAGTAGTTATTATTATTAAGTTTACTTTCCTTCCAACTAAATCTGATATTATAATCCTCTTCCCCCCCCCCATCTTGCTATAGTTAAACTTTGTTGTTGTTCACTCACTAAGTCATATCCAACTCTTTGTGACCCCATGGATTGCAGCACTCCAGGCTTCCCTGTCCATCACTATCTCCCGGAGTTTGTTCAAACTCATGTCCACTGAGTCAGTGATGCCATCCAACCATCTTATCCTCTGTTGCCCACTTCTCCTCCTGCCCTCAAACTTCCCCAGCATCAGAGTCTTTTCCAATGAACTTGGTATTCCTATTTCTTCCCATAAGTGAACTTTCCACAGCCCATTTTAAAAAAGAATGGCTATGGCTATAGTAACTTCAAGGATAAGGTAGTGTGAAGCTTGAAGAGTGATCCTCAGATGTGTCCACATCCTCATCTCCAGACTCTGAATATGTCACTTTATATGGCCAAAGGGACTTTGAAAATCTGACTAAGTTCAGGATGTTGAGATGGGGGATTATCCTGGAGAATCCAGATGAGCCTGATATACTCACAGGAGTACTTATCAGAGGGGCACTGGAGGAGACAGATTTTGAGGATACAGTAATGTGATGATGGAAGCAGAGATTGGGGTGATGTGCTCTGAAGGTGGAGGAAGGGGCCAGAAGCCAATGAATACAGGCAGCCAGCAGAAACTGAAAAAGGCAAAAATAGATTCTCCCCTAGGGCCTCTAGAAGAGACCAGCCCTGCCAAACCTTGACTTTAGTTTAGTGAAACTGACCTCAGACTTCTGCCCTACAGAACTGTCAGAGAACACAGTGTTGTTTAGAATGACTAAATTTGTGGTTTGTTACAGTAGCAACAAGAAACTAATACAGGTATAAAGTCATTTGTGTTCTGCATCTGTTAGCTAGTGTTATGTCATAAACTGCTCTAAATCAATAACTTAAAATTAATACAGTGAATTAAAATTAAGCTCACAAGTGTTGGATCAGCTGTAGAGTTCTGCTGATCTAGCCTGGGATTGGCTGATCTCAGATGGGCTTACTCATACATCTCAGATCAAATGGCCAGATTTGCTGTGTGTTGGCCAGTCTAGGGAGGCCTTAGCTGGAGAGGGAAGGTTAAACTCTGTTCAACATTCTCCTAAGAAGAGCTGGCTGAAGCTTGCTCACATGGAGGGTGGAGAGATTTCCAAGAGAGAGAACAAGGAAGGATGTTTGACTTCTTGAGGTTTAGGCTCATAACTGACATGGCATCAGGTGGTGCAGTGGTAAAAGAATCCACCTGTCAATGCAAGAGACATAGGAGACATGGGTTCAATCCCTGGGTTGGGAAGATGCCCTGGAGAAGGGGATGGCTACCCACTCCAGTATTCATGCCTGGAGAATCCTGTGGACAGAGGAACCTGGCAGGCTACAGTCCATGGGGTTGCAAAGGGTCAGACACTACTGATCAACCAAGCATGCATATATACTACATTCTCTTGGCCAAGGCACATCACAGGGCTAGCCCAGAATTTAGTGGCTAGTGAAATAGGTTTCACCTCTTAATGGGAGAAGTTTAAGAGTCATATTTTAAGGAGTAGGGATATAGAGAGAGGTGAAAACTTTGAGATATTTTTGCAGTGTACTACACAGCCTGTCTTGGAAAAACATAAAGTGAAAGTGAAGTCGCTCAGTTGTGTCTGACTCTTTGCGACCCCATGGATGTAGCCTGCCAGGCTCCTCTGTCCATGGGATTTTCCAGGCAAGAATACTGGAGTGGGTTGCCATTTCCTTCTCCAGGAGATCTTCCCCACCCAGGGATTGAACCCCATTTTCCCGCATTGTAGACTGACACTTTACTATCTGAGCCACCAAAGCTCTTGGTTTTTACCTGGTTCCAAGCTCCTGCATTTGGCCATCACTTTAACCATCTCATAATTTCCTCTTTCTGCATAATGTTCACATGCCAAGGAACTTGTGATAACCTGCTGTTGGCTGTTAGTTTTCAAATGATCTGATCAACCAATTCACTTGATGACATTCAAGCTATTTGTCAAGTGAAATTTGCACCCTTTATATTAATCTTTTAATGGCAAATGTCTAACAGTTTTTGTAAAATTGCTTTTTCAATATGTGATTCCAGGTTCAGCAAGTGTCATCCTTGTGAAATTACTAATGAAGTGTTATTTCAAGACTTTTTTGAGCTCTTTCTAACACAGCTCAGCTGAGGACTAAAAAAAAAAAAAAAACATATGTTGCATGCTACTTTTTCTACATAAGATCTTTCCATTTCTTTAGCCAGGTGTTACATTTTTTGAAGAAATAATGGTATAGCCATATATGTAGATGCATATTAGAGTAAAAGAAGTTATTGAATTTGTGTCATGTAAGTTCCACAGTCCAAATGGCTTTGTGTGGCAGCTGTGACTTGATCAACTGTGAAGATATTCCTCCCAGGAAGTCTTGACAACACGACCAATTCCCCAAGATCCATCTGGGTTATGCATTCTTTAACTGAAGTGTAGTTGATTTACAGGGCTTCCCAGGTGGCTCAGTGGTAAAGAATCCACCTTCCAATGCAGGAAATGTGAGATGTGGGTTCAGCGCCTGGGTCAGGAAGATCCCCTGGAGAAGGAAATGGCTACCCACTCCAGTATTCTTGCCTTGAAAATTCCATGGACAGAGGAGCCTGGTGGGCTATAGTCCAGGCAAAGAGTCGGACACAATTGAGTGTCTAAGCGCGCGCACACACACACACACACACACACACACACACACACACACACAGTTTACTTAATGGTACTGTGTTGGTTTCAGGTGTATAGCAAAGTGATTCAGTTATGTTTTCAGATTATTTCCATTATAGCTTATCACAAGATGTTGAATATAGTTCCCTGTGCTATGCAGTAAATACTTGTTGCTTATCTGTTTTGTGTGTAGTGTATATCTGTTAATCTCAAACTCCTAATTTATCCCTCCTCCCTCCCTTTCCCCTTTGGTAATCTTAAGTATGTACTCTATGTCTATGAGAATGTTTCTGTTGTATATTTAGAGTCATTTGTATTATTTTTTGATTCCATGTATAAGCAATACTATTAATATCAGTATTTGTTTTTGTCTGTCTGACTTAATTCACTAAATATAATATTCTCTAGGTTCATCTATGTTGCTATAAATGGCAATATTTCAATCTTTTTAATGGCTGAGTAATATTTCATTGTATATGTATATGTGTGTGTATATAGATATGTATATATATATAATAACATCTTCTTAAACTAGTCATCTATTGATGGGCACTTGGGTTATTTCCAAGTCTCGGCTCTTGTAAATAGTGCTGCTATGAACAGTGGGGTGCATGTATCTTTTCAAATTAAAATTTTTGTCTTTTCCAGTTATATGCCCAAGAGTGGGATTGCTGAGTCATATGGTAGCTCTAATTTTTGTACCTTAAGAAAGCCGCATAGTTTTCCATAGTGGCTGCACCAGTATATGCTCCTACCAACAGTGTAGGAAGGTTCTATTTTCTTCACACCATTTCCAGCATTTATTTATTTGTAGAGTTTTTAATGATGACCATTCTGACCTGCATGAAATGATACCTTATTTTAGTCTCGGTTTCCATTTCTCTAATATTAGCAGTGTTGAATATCTTTTCTTGTGCCTATTGACCATCTGGATATCTTCTTTGGAGAAATGTCTGTTTGGGTCTTCTGCTTATTTTTTGATTGTTTTTATATTGACCTATATGAGCTGTTTGTATATTTTGGAAATAAAACCCTTGTCAGTCATATCATTTGCAGATATTTTCTCACATTCCTTAGGTTGTCTTTTTGTTTAGTTTATGGTTTCCCTTGCTACACAAAAGCTTATAAGTTTGATTAGGGCCTCACTTGTTTATTTTTTTTTATTGTGTTGATTTTGCCATACAATGACATGAAACCGCCATGGGTTTACATATGCTCCCCCTCCAGAACCCCCCTCCCTCCTCCCTCCCGATTCCCTCCCCCTGGGACATCTCGGTGCACCAGCGCCGAGCATCAACCCTGGACTGGCGATTGATTTCACATATGATAATTAACATGTTTCAATGTCATTCTCCCATATCATCCCACCCTTGCCCTCTTCCACAGAGTCCACGAGTCTGTCTTGATTTTATTTCTTTTGTCTTGGAAGATTGATCTAAGAAAGAGTTGCTATGATTTATATCAGAGAATGTGTTGCCTATGATTTATTCTAGGACTTTTATGGTGTCATGTCTTATATTTAGGTCTTTAAACCATTTTTGAGTTTATTTTTGTATATGGTATGAGTGAGTGTTCTAATTTCATTGATTTAGATGTAGCTGTCCAACTTTCCCAGTGCTCCTTATTGAAGGGTCTGTTTTTTTCTGTCTGGCTTCGTTTTCATTTGTTTGTGATTTATTGTTGTTCTTCTTAAGATCTTGTCAAATCCAAAAAGCAAATGATGAATGAATGGATGAAGCTCACTCATTCCCACTTTCTTTGTTCAGTTCATTACCTCT
Organism: Antilocapra americana; assembly: GCA_007570785.1. Classification (NCBI taxonomy): domain Eukaryota; kingdom Metazoa; phylum Chordata; class Mammalia; order Artiodactyla; family Antilocapridae; genus Antilocapra; species Antilocapra americana. Next base: position 1,685,194 of record ML660679.1, on the reverse strand, counting down.
TTTAAAAATTTTTGACAATTTTATGTGTAAATAAACAGAGAGTAATATGGTCTATAGTTCTACAAATTTTAAACTATACATAGATTTGTGTAACCACCACCATAATCAGAAAACAAAATAGTCCCATCTGTGTATGAATGTTGAAAGCAGCTCTATCCACAATCTCAAAAAACGTGAGGCAACCCAAATGCCCTTTTGTGGGTAAATGCAGAAGCAAATTATGGTACATCCATACAATGAATACTACTCTGTAAGAAAAAGGATTGAATAACTGGTACAAGCAACAACTTTGGTGAATCTCACAATCACTATGCTAAGTAAAAGGCTAGTTTCAAAAGTTGCATGTTGTGTGATCCTATTTGTATAACATCATCACTCTTTGCTTCAGCTTTCTAATCCTTTCCTATTCGATTCTAGTTCAAAGTTGAATCAGTTTTAATTTTGAAACAAATGGTCTTTTAAACATAAAAATCAAATCATACCATAGAGCTGCTTGAAAGACTTCAGTGGTTCTGAAAATTCCTGAATATGATTTAGGAAGTTATTTATGATGTGAATCTTGCCTCCTTCTCCAGACTAATCCCCTGCCTTGCCTATCTGATGACCAGTGTTCACCATATTACTACAGTTCCTTGAATGCATCATCCTCTCTAGTTCTACCAGAGAAGGCAGTGGCACCCCTCTCCAGTACTCTGGCCTGGAAAATCCCATGGACGGAGGAGCCTGGTAGGCTGCAGTCCATGGGATGGATAAGACTTGGACACGACAAGCGACTTCACTTTCCCTTTTCACTTTCATGCATTGGAGGAGGAAATGGCAACTCACTCCAGTGTTCTTGCCTGGAGAATCCCAGGGACGGAGGAGCCTGGTGGGCTGCCGTCTATGGGGTCGCACAGAGTTGGGCACAACTGAAGCAACTAAGTAGCAGCAGCAGCTCTAGTTCTGCTCTATCTTTTCCTCTTGTTTGAAAATTCCCACACCTCCTCGACCATCTCATTGTCGTTCTTAGCACAAATTCTTAAAGTTTTAAGTCAAGCATTCAAGAAATGACTCTTCTGAAACAAAGTCACAGATTTTTTTTTCGGGGGATCATGGGGAGCCTCAAGTTTCTCAGTTTGTGTCTGTGATTATCGTTGTGGTTTAAAAAGGAGCCTGCCTGTGAATCAATTAAAATGATTTGGAAGGGGTAGGATTGGCAGGGGTGAAGGCTCTCTCTAAGGCAAAGTGAATTTCAGCTTCTTCATTTAAAGCTTATAGAGATCACAGTTTAGGTCTCTGCCCACATTTACAAATGGAATACACTGAGGAGGCATCAACACTTACTGAAACCCTTGTAGGAGCACATTTTGCCTGCCAGCAACTCTTTGCCAAGCAAACATTTTGAAAACACTTGGACGATCCTGGCTGCCCCAATGTTTTCATAAATATTTCCATCCGGCAGTCACAGAAGCCTAGCAGAAAAGGGTGGTCAACAGGAAAAACTTGAAATGGAAGAGGTTCAGTGAGCAGCTGCTGAGTTGTGAAAATGTATGCAAAAGCATATGGCTGTCTTTAGGGCCTTAAGGCAACATTTTAATTAAAAAAAATTTTTTTTTCTTTACCCTGCAAAGATCAAAACATACCATTCCACTTCAGAAGGTTTCCTTGTAAACAAATTCTTCACTTTGTAAAAGATTGCATAAATGTTGATCAGGACATAAATATTTGTTTATCTAAAAATATGTGTGAGATATAAACATTTGGGTATAATTTGGCCTAGGGTCAGCATGGATTTCTGATAATCTCTTTGGCATTCTTGTCTTGGTATGTGTTCACCTGTATTTGGGAAGATGTAACATTTACTTTTCTATGATTTTAAGCTGAATTGCAGAAGGATATCTAGGTGAAAAGTGTTTAGAATTTGATGCTGGTGCAGAAGGCTGCAATTTGCCTTCTTGAGTATAAATGCTGAGCTTTCAACACTTCTATATAGTCAGCTATGTTTTGCGTTTAATTCAAGTATTGAATTATATCTAAAAATATCTCCACTGTTAAGGTCCCAAATCTGCAGGTCATCCTTGTTAGGTATTGGGACAGTGTTGGTTTAGCCACTAGGGATAAATCCTCTGCAGGGTGTCCCTTTATGTAGGCAAGAAATTCCCCATGGTAATCCTTTTCTTCCTGTACTGAAAGGTCAGTTTTTCTGACATGGGCAAGAAATCTTCTCCAGGCATAAGTGGATTTAAATTATGATAGCTTTTCCTCCCTTTATTTTTATTAGGTGCCCACCAAGAAAAAAAACACTGTATGTGTGTGTGTATGTGTGTGTGTGTGTGTGTGTGTGTGTGTGTATTTAAGGGTCCAATTGCCACTTTGAGTTCAGCATTTCCCTTAGAACACTAGTGGAATATTGGAATATTTTATCCCAAATTTATTCCATGGCCAAATAAACTTGAGCAATTTTGCAACTGTATCAAACCTTGGTTCTTGTAGATTCTCAGTTCTCATTAACATGCTAAACCCCTAATTAGCATTGCATAAAGATAGCTCTTTTTCAATTCTTTAACCCACTGTTTCCTAACTTATTTGACAGTGGAATCCATTTTTTTTTAAACATGTAGCACTTATTACAATCTTAAGGAAAAGTTCTTGGGTAATTTTTTAAAACTTCCATGGAATTTTTCATAAGATGAAGCCCTCATCTAAATGTTCCCTTCTATAATGCTAGCTTTGTGGCAGTTGCCAGTTCTCAAAAATTCAAAGCAAATTAACGAAGTAACCAAAGGAAACTTACTAATCCAAATAATCACTCTTTTATGTATAACACAGCTAATAGTATTTATGACTTCTAAACCATTGGAAAAAGAATTTTTTAAAAAAATATTTTTTTATGTTGGGCTGTGGTCTTCATTGCAGCTCAGGCTTTCTCTAGTTGTGGTGATAGGAGGCTACTTTCTAGTTATGATGCATAGGCTTCTCATCGTGGCGGCTTCTATTACAGTGCTGCATGGGTTCTGTGGTGCTTGAGCTTCAGCAGTTGCAGCATGTGGGCTCCGTAGTTGTGGTTCCCAGGCTCTAGAGCACAGGCTCATTAGTTATGGTGCACGAGCTTAGTTGCTCCATGACATATGGGATCTTCCCGGTTCAGGGATCGAACCTGCATCTTCTGCATTGGCAGGCAGATTCTTTACTACTGAACCACAAGGGAAACCTGATTGTGAAAGGTCTTTTAAGCTAATTCACCTTCTTTAGATATAGATGGGACAACAGCTGACATGATGAGGTCAGTCAGTGAGAAACAAAGGTGGTAGAGGAATTAAAATGTCTGTACCCCCAATCCATCATTCTTTTGATTCACAAGATAAAGGCCAAACTTATCAATAGATGTTTAGAAATCATAGTGATCCTTAGTGTTTCAACTCCATTCTTAAGACCTTCCCAACACCATCTGTAACTCCATATCCTAAACCTCTATACAAGGATATACTAACATCTTTTAAGTTCCTCTTTTGTTACAGTAGTTCAAGAAACTTTAATTACCTATTTAGTTACAAAAATATGCATTTTGTCCTTTTTAGAGATGACTTACACTCATTCATTGGAGAAAGCAATGGCAACCCGCTCCAGTGTTCTTGCCTGGAGAATCCCAGGGACGGCGGAGCCTGGTGGGCTGCCGTCTATGGGGTCGCACAGAGTCAGACACGACTGAAGAGACTTAGCAGCAGCAGCAGCAGCAGCAGCAAACTCCATGAAACTTAGGCGAGTGTGTGTGTGTGTGTGTGTGTGCCTAACACATTTCTAAGTAAGAATGATTTTACAGTGCTTAATAGGTTCTGGCAGCAACTGAAATTTTATACATTCAAAAATACAGATTTACAAATGATTTTTTTTTTAAATTGGAAGATATTCGAAAAGACATCAGAAAGCTCAGTTGGAAGGACTTTCCCAGGGTAACACTCCAGTCTCATGGCCCACATCCATTTCTCCCCACTGGTTGATAATCTAACTTTTACTCCATGTTTTTTTAAATAAATGAAAGTAATTGGTTAGACACCCGCAAGCACTGGGTATTCTGTCTTGTTTCCTTCCCTCATGTGAGACTGTGTTCTTTGGTGTGTCTGCTGTGAAAAATTTTCGTAAAGCTATTGTCCAAAAGTCAGAATCGGAGAGAATGGAGTTAGAAGCACAGCCAGGGAGAGTTAACAAGCCCATTTGGCCCACACACCTCAACTTCACTGGCTAAAATCTTTATAAGCAACAAAGGGGACATTTTGTCAAAAGGAAAAAAAAAAGTAAAAAAGAAAAAGAAAACAAAAATCTCTGTTTAGAATTGAAAAGCCAAAAGTCTTTTAAGAATCATGGAGCTTTGCTACAATATTCCCAGGTAGCACAGTATTAAAGAATGTGCCTGCCAGTGCAGGAGACACAAGAGATGTGAGTTCGATCCCAGGATTGGGAAGATCCCCCAGACGAGGAAATGGCAACTCACTGTAGTATTCTTGCCTGGGAAATCCCATGGACAGGGGAGACTGGGGGCTAGAGTCCATGGGGTAACAAAGAGTCAGACGTGAGCTACTGAGCACAGCACGAGGCTTGAGTGTATACAGCGCATATGTCTCAGAGCTAAGAAGTTCCTCAAATATTTTCCGGTTTAAGGATCATTTTGCAAATTAAAGAAGAGAAGCAAAAAGCAAAGGAGAAAAAGAAAGATATTCCCATCTGAATGCAGAGTTCCAAAGAATACCAAGGAGACATAAGATCAGCAATCAATGCAAAGAAATAGAGGAAAACAACAGAATGGAAAACACTAGAGATCTCTTCAAGAAAATTAGATATAGCAAGATGGGCTCAATAAAGGACAAAAATGGTCTGGACCTAACGGAAGCAGAAGATATTAAGAAGAGGTGGCAGGAATATACAGAAGAACTATGCAAAAAAGAACTTCATGACCCGGATAATCAGGATGGTGTGATCACTTACCTAGAGCCAGACATCCTGGAGTGTGAAGTCAAGTGGGCCTTAGAAAGCATTACTACAAACAAAGCTAGTGGAGGTGATGGAATTCCAGTTGAGCTATTTCAAATCCTGAAAGATGATGCTGTGAAAGTGCTGCACTCAATATGTCAGCAAATTTGGGAAACTCAACAATGGCCACAGGACTGGAAAAGGGCAGTTTTCATTCCAATCCCAAAGAAAGGCAATGCCAAAGAATGCTCAAACTACCACACAATTGCACTCATCTCACACACTAGTAAACTGGTGCTCAAAATTCTCCAAGCCAGGCTTCAGCAATATGTGAACCGTGAACTTCGAGATGTTCAAGCTGGTTTTAGAAAAGGCAGAGGAACCAGAGATCAAATTGCCAACATCCACTGGATCATCGAAAAATCATGAGAGTTCCAGAAAAAACATCTATTTCTGCTTTATTGACTATGCCAAAGCCTTTGACTGTGTGGATCACAATAAGCTGTGGAAAATTCTGAAAGAGATGGGAATACCAGAACATCTGACCTGTCTCTTGAGAAACCTGTATGCAGGTCAGGAAGCAACAGTTAGAACTGGACATAGAACAACAGACTTGTTCCAAATAGGAAAAGGAGTACATCAAGACTGTATATTGTCACCCTGCTTATTTAACTTCTATGCAGAATACATCATGAGAAACACTGGACTGGAAGAAGCACAAGCTGTAATCAACATTGCCGGGAGAAATATCAATAACCTCAGATATGCAGATGACACTACTCTTAGGGCAGAAAGTGAAAGAGGCGAGTGAAAAAGTTGACTTAAAGCTCAACATTCATAAAACTAAGATCATGGCATCTGGTCCCATCACTTCATGGGAAATACATGGGGAAACAGTGGAAAAAGTGTAAGACTTGATTTTTCTAGGCTCCAAAATCACTGCAGATGGTGATTGCATCCATGAAATTAAAAGACACTTACTCCTTGGAAGGAAGGTTATGACCAACCTAGATATCATGTTAAAAAGCAGAGACATTACTTTGCCAACAAAGGTCCATCTAGTCAAGGCTATGGTCTTTCCAGTAGTCATGTATGGATGTGAGAGTTGGACAATGAAGAAAGCTGAGCACCGAAGAATTGATGCTTTTGAACTGTGGTGTTGGAGAAGACTCTTGAGAGTCCCTTGGACTGCAAGGAGATCCAACCAGTCGATCCTAAGGGTGATCAGTCCTGGGTGTTCATTGGAGGGACTGATGTTGAAACGGAAACTCCAATATTTTGGCCACCTCATGTGAAGAGCTGAGTCATTGGAAAAGACCCTGATACTGGAGAGGATTGGGGGCAGGAGGAGAAGGGGACGACAGAGGATGAGATGGCTGGATGGCATCACCAACTTGATGGACATAGGTTTGAGTAGACTCCGGGAGTTGGTAATGGACAGGGAGGCCTGGCGTGCTGTGATTCATGGGGTCGCAGAGTCAGACACGACTGAGGGACTGAATTGAACTGAACTTGCCAAATTATGTAGTCAGAAACTGAATGAACTTTGAGACTAGGGCTGCTCCAACTCTGACGTGAATATGGATCACCTGGGGATTTCGTTTAAGTACAGTTTCTGTTTTAGAGGTCAGAGATTGGGCCAGTTCTAACAAGCTTATAGGTGATGTTCATGATGCTGGAATCATTTTGAGAAGCAATGGCCTAGAGAAGTGCTGAAGGGACCACCTGGTCTCAATGAGGCCGAAAGAGGTTCCCGGTTGACTCTGAAATCTTTAAGCCCTTCCTTAGGTAAAATAACTCCTGGTGCTTTTTCAGGTCTTGGTTTTTATAAGTTTCCTGGTGCCACAGTTGCCTCTTTTCTGTGGATCAAAGGACTGGAAACAAGACAAAAAGCAAGTCTCCTGGGACCAGAACCAGAGCCACCTCACTCCCTGACCATCACGGTAAGTTGCAATTTACATTGTTACTCTTTCTGCTCACCAACAAAGTAGGTCATTGCATTAATTTAGAGAGACTTTACTTGTGCATAGGAGCAGGGGAGGGGCATGGTTAACTGCTTCTTTGAAATCTCCCAAAGTTTGATATGTAAAGCTCAGTGAAGGTATATCTCAGGAGAAGGTTTTAAAATTGTAAGAGCAGAGAGACAGAAAAAGAGGTATGAAGGAAGGAAGAAGCATGAAGGAAGGAAAAATTGACAAAGGAGTTTTCTTAAGTAGCACAATGGACATACTGAGATGACTAAAATCAGAGTATATAGGTTTTAGGTCTCCTGTATGTTTTTGTCAAGAGCCTGTTTGGTTAGACTTTGTGAGAAGGAATCAGCAATAATCTTGTTTATGAGTTTAATACTATGAATCACTCAGAAACGTCCTTAAACAATTTTCTGTCTTCTTGTTTATTTTGTTCTCTATCGGAGGTAACATGCAAATGCATGTAGTTAATTTTCTGGGATATTTGGATTAAAAGGCATCATCAAGTATTTTTATGATTATAAGCTCACATTCATTGCTCTGTGATAGAATTATCATTAGTAGAATAGAGCACTCTCAGTAATTCACCTCCAGGATACTTTCCACCCCCCCTGGAAAATGCTTAGTTTCAGTTTGGGACTGAAAATATCAAAATTTAAAAAGGCTCTCTCCAGCATTCAAATGAAGCAGAATGTAATTGTTTGCCTTTCTTGCGGCAGAGAGTGTTAGTAGAGACTAACCAACAGAGGAAACATTCAGTGGCATTATGTAAGGATGAATTCTGATACCTCCAGAGCCAATTACCTGTAAGCTAGCCTTATGCTAAGAGGTGAGGGGGTGGGGATGAGGATGGTAGTGGAAGCCATTTATAAAAAAAGATTCCTTTTCATGTGTATTTATATACATTCTCTTATTGTTAGCATCTTTCAATTTTGGGGGGAGAGGTGATATGCATTTTTCCCAAGCATGTTTACCAACTCAAAGCCAGAATTGTGTTTTAAAACATCAATTTAATATAACTTAGAGTGGTAGTGTGTTGTCCCATTCCATTTATGTTGTGCAGAAAAACAGACTTCTGTGTGCTGAAAGTGTGTTCGGATGAAAGCTTTAAATTGGTGGGCTAGTAGCCCAGTTATGAAAAACTTGGCTCCCTGCTGCTCCTTGGTAATGTGTTCTACAGGCTGTTGTTTTCTGCTGATCGCCTATTTACAGTGATTTACTTCAAATATGTGGGCGTCTTAAGTATATGGGTGTTGTCCAAAAAAAAAAAAAATTCAGTTTATTCTAAGGGATGAAATGAGAAGCAACAGACAATAGCTTCTGTTGATCCCCTACTAATTCTCAAATTGAGAAAAGACCTGCCATAGAGGCTTGGAGGCCAGCAGAGAAATCATCTAAGAGGGAGGGAACCCACAAAAACCAAAGGGTCACCTCAAAAGGGCCCACTGCACTCTCACTGAAGGTATAACAGTGACATTAATGTTGTGGGGAGAGAAGAGGTAGATAAAGCCTGAACCTTTAAGAAATATTATTAAATCTAGTTGATGAGGCTGAATACCATGCAAACAAAATGATGAGCTCAGTTGCAAATCAGAATAAAAAATGACACTGTACCAATTTAAAATGTTATGACACACTGGCAGAAGATAAGGCAACATTTCTTGCTAAGATTAAAAATTTACTCAATTAGAGTGAAAATGCCTGGGGTGATTCTGTGATTTCTCTCTAGTTTATATAGATTGATTCATCAGTGCATGTGAGATTAATATTTTTCAATTACTTATGAGTTTACCTAGTATGTCATAATTCAGTATCAAATACTCAGATCTTTTTGAGCATACCTACAGTATGCCAAGCATAGTACTAGGTCTTGATGTTATATGGAAAAATAATGTTCGTTGATATTCAGAAGCTCCAGATGTTGGGAGATGAGGGACAGGTATGTCAGACTGTAACCACAAACTAATGTGATAGTAATTATCATATAAGAATAAACCAAATGATACAGGAGCCTAGAGGACAGTGATCATGTTTACTGGAGGGATCCAGGACGGGAGGTTACATGAGGGATTTTTGTCAAATGCTCTCTGAGACGCAAGTACACTGTAAGTTTGGGATTATACTAATTTTCTAATGGAAGGTCTCCACCAAGAAATAAAGTTAGCTTGCCATGATACTCATTTAGTAATTCTATGTAAACTTTGCCTGATCAGTTTTGTTCTATTTTAAATGAACACAGCTTAATTTATTATTCTAGAGTTTTGCTCTGTCTTGAGTTTGAAGCTACAAGCCAATGATTTGAAAGCTTACCATTTTTCCAGTTCTAATTTTCTCAAAAGTTGGTGTGTATCTTTCTAGTTTCAATGTAGTGAAACTGACCATTCTAAGTATTTTAAGCAGAAGGGATTTAATATTGGGACTTAGGTGTTTGAAATGGAGAAACAAAGTTAGCAGCATGTCACTGGGCTCACTATAGCTGAGATTCGAAGATGCTATTGGCACCATCTGCTGAGTCACATCTACCTCTTCTGTCCATGAGCTGATGATGCTTGTCACCAGGACCCTGAGTCAGGCCACAGACAGACATATCTTTATGAATGCTTTGCAAGCAGTGACAAGTAGTCATAGGAGGAAAATGGCCTCCAAGCCATTTGATCCTCAGAGTGGGTCTCACTGATGGAAACTAATTATCATTCAGAGACCTAGAATGCAGAGAATATCAGAATGTAATCTTAGTTTTCTACATTGTGGAATTTGAAGGTATGTACAAAGGAATGGAAATAAATGACAGCTACCCATTAACTGTTTTGTTCTCACTTTTGTTCTTAATTGTTTTGTTGTCACTTTTCTTCAAATGCTACTAACACTTTCCTAGGATTTGATGAGCCTTGACAATAAGTGGTTTAACCATATTAGCCTAAATATGCAATATATTTTATTATCAACTAACTCACCTTACTCATTAAACAAAAATTTCCTGAAAACTCTGTGCCAGGCAAGTTCCCAGCTGTTGAGGATATAGCTGTATATCGAATAAGCTATGGTGCCTGTCCTCAAGGAATTTATAGTCTACTGGGGAAGACAGGCTATAAGAAATGACCACCCCAAAATGTGTACTTAAAATTATTGTAGGGGAAAGTATGATAAAACGTCAAAACAAGGGAGTATACTATTGATTGAGATGATCAAAAAAAGTTTTTTTTTCCTCCCTGAGAAAAGTAATATGACCTGCAAGCTTGAACAGGAGATGGACTGAGGGAAAAAGGGTTGCAGACCAAGAGAAGATGAGCGATCAGTTCAGTCGCTCAGTCGTGTCCGACTCTTAGAGACCTCACGGACTGCAGCCTACCAGGCTCCTCTGTCCATGGGATTTTCCATGCAAGAGTACTGGAGTGGGTTTCCACTACCTTCTCTGATAAATTGTATAAAATTGTATAAATTGTATAAATACAGTTGACATTTTGCTTATCCATTCATCAGTGGAGAAACACTTAGTTCGCTTTCACATCTTGGCCATTGTCAGTAATGCTGCTGTGAACATGGATGTAGAAATATTTGAGACTCTCTTATAATTATTTTGTATATATAGTCAAAAGTGGGATTACTGGATCACATGCTAGTTCTATGTTGAGTTGTTTTAAGAATTGCTGTACTGTTTTCCATGATGTTTGCACCATTGTATATTTCTACCTATAGTGCAAAAGGGTTCCAATTTCTCTACAGCCTAAACATTTTTTTCCTGTTTACTTGACAATAGTCATCTTAATGACTGTGAAGTGGTTTTGATTTGCATTTCTCTGATGATTAATAATGTTGAGCTTCTTTACATGTGCTTATTGGCCATTTATATGCCTTCTTTGGAGAAACATCTATTGAAGTCATTTGCTTATTTTTAATTGTTTTTATAGGGGTTCTTTATATACTTTGGATATTAATTCCTTACAAGATACATGATTTGCAAATATTTCCTTCCATTTCTTGAGTGTTCTTTTCACTCTGCCATTTATGTCCTTTGAAATATAAAAGGTTTTAATGTTTATATAGTCCAATTTATCTCTATATAATTTTGTTGCCTGTGCTATTGACATTGTATCCAAGAAATCATTGCCAAACGCACTGTCATGAAGATTTTCTCCTATCATTTCTTCTAAGAGATTGAATTTTAGCTCTTAAATTTAAGCCTTTGATCCATTCAACTTAATTTTTATGGTGTAAGATCCTACTTCATTCTTTTGCACATCAGAGTCCAGTTTTTGCAACAACATATGCTTGAAAGACTGTCCTTTCACCAGGGTGAAGTTTTTTATTTTACAATTAGTATAAAGGTTCTTGAGATAGCCTCCCTTTTATTTATTATTTTTAGTTTACATACATATTTCAAATATGCTTATAAATAAGATTTCAGTTTGTACTTTGAGCTGTCCAACACTGTTCTTAGAGATGCTGGTCACCTGCTTTTCATCATTCTTAGAGCATTCTCTTGCCATTTATCTACTTGCTCCTTAATGTTTTCTTGTCTATTTTCACTACCAACATGCGCAAATGCTTGGGGAACAATTCTTCCAACATTCGTTTTACAACATGGCATTTGTTTCATTACACTGAATCCCTGGTGGCTCAAACAGGAAAGAGTCTGCTTGAAGTGCAGGAAACCCAGGTTCAATCCCTGGGTTGGGAAGTTCCCCTGAAGCAGGGAATGGCTACCCACTCCAGGATTGTTGCCTGGAGAATTCCATGGATAGACCCTGGCAGGCTACAGTCCAGAAAGTCGTACAGACTCAGACACTACTAGATGACTAATATGCATTCCACTGAATGTGCTTTCCTGAATTTTGTTCCTCATGGCTTCTCTGAGGAGTTTTCCTTATGTGGTCTTAATTCTACTGCATTTGACCATGACTCATTTGTTCCTAAGCAGTTTTCTACACCCTCTCCCCATACTGACATCCTGATGTCACGTTTTTATAATTCATTGAACTTTAATTCAAAATGACTTTTAATACTTCTCTTATTATGTGTATGAGATATAAATAAAATATAGTGCTCCTTGGGCTTCCCAGGTGGCTCAATGGTTTAAGAATCTGCCTGCCAAGCAGGAGTCACGGGTTCGATCCCTGGTTAGGGAAGATCCCTTGAAGGAGGAAATGACAGCCCACTCCAGTGTTCTTGCCTGGAAATTCCTATGGACAGAAGATCCTGGTGGACTACAGTCCATGGGGTCGCAAAGAGTTGGACATGACTTAGCAATTAAACAACAATAGTACTCTTTATCAATAATTTTTATACTCAGATTCTTCCTATGCTGCCTCCCTCACTAATTCTTCCACTTTCTCTTGGTACTTCTAGTATAGTCCTGTTATCTGTGCTGTTCTTTGTACCTTTTCCCCATATTATGATTATATACATTCCTTCCTTTTTCTGATGAGAAGGAACTGGGACCTGAATGCCTGAGTTTCTAGTACAAAGCCATGCTTTTACATAAGAGTGGATACTAATATACATGACTTGAATTATGTAAAGTTTTTAAAGATCAGCATAAAATTTATAATAGAAAAGAAGGTTAAAAAAAGCAACCACTAGTATGCTAGAGCAGAAGAAAATGATCTATAACATCAAGCTTAAGGAATGAAAATAGACTAGGATGATATTAAATAAGACTTTATCTACAGATAAGAGAATTTTTAGAGACTTATTTCTGAATCCAAGGCTCAAAATTAGAAAAACCAAGGCTTTGAGAATGAATAAACCATTCAGAAAATCATCACAAAGTTTTGAAAATACAAAGTCCTGTACTGAGTTTTAGAAGATTCTTCATACAACCTTAAGTAATTATTTAGCTTCTATATTCACCTACCTTCTTTAGAGAAAGGTGCAATGAAACATGATGTGAGTGGATAAAGGCAATGTTTTAGGATTTAGAAGTTTATGACATTACTAAGCATTAATTACAAGGTTCTTATAGGAATCAGGATGGGAAGGGAGGGAAAATGGCTGATGGAATGATGCATGGGAGACAGTGTATGTTTCTGAAGAAGTTCATGTTGACGAGTAATCACTGGTGGTTATATAATAGCATTTAGGCAGGAGACAAGATCAAGTGGTTTAAAATATAGATTTTTTTTTCCTGTATAGGCAGATAATGAAATGTTTAATATAAAAAGTGAGCCATTAATGAAAACAAAATAAGTTAATGTATGTTACAGATTTTATATTATAGCTTCTATAATTTCAACACAGAAAAAAAAATTCTGAGTGTCCTCTGAGTCTATAATTCCCTTTTGGGAAAAGCAAGAAAAAGTAGCTTCTTCTGCACAAACCACCATGCTTTGTGTCATGTGACTTTATTGTCATAGACAAAGCTAATTGAATCTGGGTAACCAGCTAAAGAGTGGACCAGGAGCTAAATAGGTAGCCTATCATAAGAACTCTACCCAGTGTGGGTATGCTATACTGGATGTTAACTGCCAGGCTCAGTAGAATCCTTTCCCTTAGGGAGTTTTGTATGTGACACACAAATACACACAGTCAGGGATACACAAACAAAAGCAATAATAACAGGTTTAAGGGACATATAAAATGAAACAATGATATAGAAATGAGAGAGAAGAGTGGAAGCAATGTAAGTGTCCAAAGATAGGTGAATGGGTAAAGAAGATGTGGTGTATATACACAGTAGAATATTACTCAACCATAAAAAAATGACTTTTGCAACAACATGGGTGAATTTGGAGGATACTATACTAAGTGGAATGAATCAGACAAATTTTGTATAATATCACTTATATGTGAAATCTAGAAAATAAGACAAACTAGATTTGAATAAATTGTGGTATTTATAACTTATATGTAATAATGAATATGTACATTAAAAAAGGGAAGGCAAGAAAGGTAAAATCATTACAGAAGAGAATAAAGGCCTACTTTTTGTGGAATGGTGTACTGATTCCTCAAATCTGGTTTGGTTTCTTGTCCAGAGTTGTGGAGGAATATTGTCTTATTAATGCCTGAGTCCTGAAAGGAAGCTGTTGAGAAAGGTTTTCTGTGGCTCTTCATTTCATCAGGCACATATCATAATACCATTTTATTACATACATAAATTTAAGCATTTCTTATGGCCAAAAGATTCTAACACAGGATCATAGTGTGATTTTTTGAAGCTTCTTTTTATATATATCCATGAATTATTAAAATCTTATTGAGTGAAAATGAAAGTCTCTCAGTCATGTCCAACTCTTTGAGACCCCATGGACTGCAGCCTGCCAGGCTCCTCTCTCCATGGATGTTAGTATATTTCAAGAATATCTATTTTTCCTGGATGCATAGTAGTTCTTCTCATGGGTATAGAATATTTTATTCAAATAATCCCCTTTTCTTGGATATTTAGATTGTGATTATAGATACTAAGTAATGGGATGCACATCTTGTGGTTATAGTTATTTTCTTAGGATAAATTTCTAGGAACTTTCTATGTCAAAAGACGTTACCATTTTTAAAGAAAAATTTCTCCCTAGAAAGTTGTACTAATTTATATGCTTACCAGAAGTATTAATATATAAAATTACCATTCACTTTTATTCACATCCACATCAATATTGGGTAGTAACATTGCATTAAAAAAATTAACCATATGGAAGATAAATAAATGACCTTACTGCTTCTGTTGCAATTTATTCAATAACTGGTAAACTTAAGACTGTTTTTACATTACTAGCATCTGTATTTACTTTCTTTCTGGATTACCTATTCATATCCCCTTACTATAGTTCTACAAATGTAATTTTTCTCCATTTTTATCAAAACATTTGTATTGTAAACAAATAACCCTTTTTCTGTCCTAATGTTCATTTTTTTTCTCCTAGGGTTATAATTCACCTTTCATTTAAAAATAATACAGCATATAAAAAAGTATTAATTCTTACAGCATATAGGCTTTTTATAAATTTTTATTTAAGACTTTCACTTTATATTTTGAGATTCTTTGTAGATTATATGATTCTGTTAAGTGATGTTAATCTCTTGGGGAAAGTTTTTTAAATGTGTTCTCATTTGGTAATAAGAAATACTGATTAAAGATTAAAATTCAGATAGCTTTAGAAAGTTTCACATAGTACTACTATACATGTTTGAAAGTTTCCTAAGCTATCTGAATAAAAGTAAAAGTAGGTAAATATGAGAACTGATCCTTTTTCCAAATTTTATAGCATGATTCTCTTGGAATCACAAATATGTTATTAAACTCTCAAGAGGCATATCGTTTGATATGTTCAAAATGGGATGAATGCTGTATTTCTGCATGCTATGTGTAATTTTATGCACAAAAGTATATATTCAGATGTCAAATTACTTAGAGAAAATAAGTGGGAAGAAAGAAAATTACTAAACTAAATCACATGGAGCCAGGCTATCAAGGAAATCTACATATGCCCTTGATGTCAGAAAAACCTTTTACAGTAGATCTGATAAAAGTTATTTTTTACTTGGTTTTCCTTTCACCCATTATTTCCTCTGGGAATAGCTCAGATGATGCAAGAGCATTACTGCAGACAGGATGGCTCTGCTTACTGTAATGCTGAATTCATCACAAGTTTAAAAAAATAGCTTCAAAAATTTTCAAGTAAACATTTGTTGTGAGAGCTTTAGTGGAATAATTAATCATGATCACATATTTGAGAATTATTTCAAATATATTGGTACATGTCTTCCTTATAGATCTGCATCACTCTGATTAATTTATATTTGTTACTCTTGACCATAGAATGCTCTAGAGTGTGCATATTGCATCTTTCATCCTACAAAATTAGCTGGAAAAAACCTAGAGAGGAAAGAAAAGAGAGTAGAAATACACACAGGTACACACACTCACATAATGACAGCTACAGTATCTTCCATTTCATAAACTAGTTGTAAGTACTACTTTTCACCTTAAAAAATATATGGGGAAAATATATGCGAAATTGTAGAGTACTTTTCTGTGCCATCATTTTACTAACTGATTATAAATTTATAATGTTCTATTTTCTCCTTAGTTGAGAATTGTAGTCCTCTGTTTTCAACTAAATGGCAAATTCTTATACTTCATTATATAATCTGCATAAACTAGCATATTTTTAAAAGGAGGTGTATCAGGTGCCATTTATTTCACTTGGTGAACAATCCAATTATCCATGTGCAGCCCATAACAAGTATTAGAGACATTTTACTCTTAGTTACCTTATATTCACTGGCCAATATATCTTGAAAGCATCTTTTCAGAGTCTAGTTGGGGAGTCCAGTTACTTGTACTCCCTTTATTGAAGAATATGCATCTTTAGGTAAGATGATCCATTTTGTTCACTTAATGTGTAGTTGATTACCTGTAAAACTAGATTATGTGAAGCCAGATTTCTTTTGCATCAATATCTGATTAAATCCTAAGGATAAACTGTTGGTTTGGTATTTTCTAATCACAGTTCACAGAATGAACTGGGATTCAGAGAGGTTAGTTTGCCCAGGAAAACGCAATAGTAAGGTGGGTTCATATTTCAAGCTAATGTTATTCTAACTCTGAATCCCATGCATATTGTTTCCACAAAACCATGTCGTTAGATCACTGATGCTTGGAAGGATGAGGAAACCCCTTCACAGAGGAGGAGACATTGAAATGGGGCTTGTAGCATGAAGATTACTGGGCCTGAGTGCAAGGGCATTTCAGGCAACGGACATAGCATAGATACATGACATTCTCAAAGACTCAGATCTACATGGTAGTTCCATTCTCTTGGTAAGGCTCAGAATTTCTGAGTCTCTATACTGTTGACATTTGGGACTGGATAATGATTTGTTGTGAGGGCCTGTCTTGTATACTGCAGGGTCTGTATCAGCTAGATGCCGTAGCACACCACCCCAGTTGTCACAATCAAAAATGTCTTTGGATATTGCTGAATGTTCCTGGGGAGCAAAATTCCCCAGGTTAAAAACCATTCATTTAAAGTGTAGAATATGGTAGGAAGCAGATGGGTCATTCAGTTCAGTTCAGTCGCTCAGTCGTGTCCAACTCTTTGTGACCCATGGACTGCAGCATGCCAGGCTTCCCTGTCCATCACCAACTCCCAGGGCTGGCTCAAACTCATGTTCATTGAGTCAGTGATGCCATCCAACTATCTTGTCCTCTGTCGTCCCCTTCTTCTCCTGCCTTTAATCTTTCCCAGCATCAGGATCTTTTCCAGTGAGTCAGCCCTTTGCATCAGGTGGCCAAAGTATTGGAGTTTCAGCTTTAGCATCAGTCCTTCCAATGAATATTCAGGACAGATTTCTTTTAGGATCGACTGGTTTGATCTCCTTGCAGTCCAAGGGACTCAGGAGCCTCCTCCAACACTACAGTTCAAAAGCATCAATTCTTCAGCATTCAACTTGTCATTAGAGCCATGTCTATTGAAGAAATAGGGAATGGAAGTGGAAATGGCTACACAAGGAGTTTTGCGATCAGATTTTCATTCTGGAATTCAGAGTAGCAGTTAGACAACTATAGAACACTCCAAGGAAGAATTAATGAGGGACTCTTCACTAGAACAGTGCCTGTAGGACTGGAATGGTTGGAAGAAATCTAACCAAAGTCTGAGCTGATGAGACTTCAAGGTTGGTGCTGAGGTTGAAAAAAGTGAAGCTGTTTTGGTGAAATAAAGAATCCTATTTTGTGTATATATTGATAGATTTAGAGGAGCTAGTAGTATATCAAGGAAGAAATACCTAGTGATATTTCTATATCTTGGAAAAGCATTCCACAAGTAAACAACGTTGAAGTGGGAGTCAATTCTATGG
Organism: Antilocapra americana; assembly: GCA_007570785.1. Classification (NCBI taxonomy): domain Eukaryota; kingdom Metazoa; phylum Chordata; class Mammalia; order Artiodactyla; family Antilocapridae; genus Antilocapra; species Antilocapra americana. The sequence goes on along the minus strand of ML660679.1, from coordinate 1,667,483 downwards.
GAAAAGATGAGAAGATGAATAGAGTGAGAAAATGAGATACTTAAGGAGAGAGTAATGTGAAACACTAACATGTAAGTTAAGAGATCTTAGGATAGGAGGAGCCATAGAGAAGATTAGAAAGAGTCGCTGAAAAGGTAGGAGATGATGTTGGGAACAACAATGCCAACTGTTGATGAATATTCATGTAAGATAACTCAACATGGTTTTTGGTCTTTGGTAGCATGGAAGTCTTTAGTAACTTTAATGAGAGCTGTTATAATAGAGTGAAAAGGATAGAATCCAATTCACTTTGGGCTACTCAGAAGCCCAGGGAATCTAAGCATGAAGAGAGTGAAGCAGTACTTTCTCTGAGCCCATGATAACACATGCTCCTGTTGTTTTGACCGTGAGATATAAATGGACTGTTACAAACAGGCATGACATATGAGAGTCTGGAAGTAATTCATCCACCACACTGTGTGTTAATAGGACCCATGTAAGAACACTTTGTCCAGGTTTGCTCACATCACCTTCAGATGAACTTGCAGACATGTGTTAAAAATGACCAAACGTGCAGAAAATAACTCCTATGGAAGAAAACTAAGTTTTTTGGTTATTTTTAGCCTATAAGTGGAAAATTTGTAGTGTGACTTAATTGCAATTTCTAGAATATGAGAATTTGTATGAACAAGATGCATGTTGGATATTCCAATGCCCACAAAGAAATGGATTTAAATAAGAAAGATGTTCTGGAAATGGCTCTCAAGGGAAGTTTTGTGATTCATATATTTCAGATGATAGTGTGCATTATGTAATGTAGGAACTATTCCATTAAAAAAGAAATTTACCAAGGACAATGCATTTCCTTGATTTATTAATATTAACTTTCAGAATTCTGATTTACATGCATTAACTTCCAAGAATCAGGTACAGAGCTTTGATTTATACGTCATGCATATAGAAGTTGTTATTAATGAATCCTAAATTTTAAAGTTGTGATTTAGTATGTTAGTTTATAAATCTTATCTTTAAATTTCCAATTTAGTGCTGTGATTTATGGCTGACAAGTTTTGTGCTATTTATGAATCATAATGTTAAAGTTCTGATTTAATACAGTAGTTACTGTAAGAAGCATTAGTACAATAAAATGGTCAATTCCTAAGAGACTAAGATAAAACTGATCGATATTCCTATATGCAGCACCCTGTACATCGGTTCAGTTACAAAATGATTCAGTGGTACATTTTGAATAGAATGCTAAGATAAGGCTAGAAGAGAACTCAGTAGAGTTATAATAAATTGTGTTGAAGGAACTATTTTCCCTTTTAATTAGACCCTTCATTGTAAAAGTGAGCAGTTTCAAGCTGTTATATCTCTTATGATTTATTTTATTAGGTAGGCAGCAAAAGATATTCTCAGCTTTTCCTTATGATCAATCAATGTCTTAGAAAGATGGTCAAGTTTTCTTAGGAGACATAGCTACATCTTTGGTTCATGTGGTTTACAGCCAACCCTGGAAATGATTCTCTTTTATCAGTCAGCCTGCAAACAAGTATTTGGTCACAAAATGACATGAATACCAAACTCATCTTCCTCATCCTCCACTCCTTCTCCAACGATATGGTTGGTGACCATCATCCGTATGTGACGATGGAGCGCTTGGAAGTGTGGCTGGCTGGGCAAAATTGACATAGGCTAGAAATGGCAAATACAGATTAGATTTCAAAGAGGGAAAATGTATCAATAAAATACCTTGACAGTTTTTATGAGTTATATGGAATTATACTATTTTAGATATATTAGACTGAATAGAATAAACTTCACCTGTTCATTTTTAGTTTTTTAAATGTGGTTACTAAAATGTTTAAAATGTAGCCTGCACCTATATGGCTCATGCTATATTTCTTTTCAACAACAGGGCTCTAGTCCTTCTACTCTTTTTCAGAATAAAAATGCCTGCCAGCTGCAATCCTTTCCCAAAGGTTCACTCATGATGTTATGAACAGCATACTAAAAGGAGAAACGGTGGTCAACCAAGAATATCATTTGTCTCCAGTTACCCTGACCAACTTGATTCTCATTAAGTGAAATATATAACCTAGAGCCAAACATTTTTGTTGTTTACTGCATTCCTGGATGGGTTATAATTCCCTTTAATCTTTCTAAGTTAGCATCTAACTGATTGCTTACTAAGACTTGAATTCTTAGGTGAAATGCTTTCTCTCTATAACAGTTCATTGAATCAGCATCACAGCTCTCTAAAGCAGGTACTATTAATACATTGCTTCTATTAACAGGCACTCTTGAGGCACAGATAAATAATATGATAAAGATCACACATTGGCAGACTTCAAACTTCGAATCTGCTTTCTATACTCCATACGTTAAACAGCCGTTTGAGGCAGACATTTGGATTCTGCAGCTGTGAGCTGTGCCCCAACTTGTTTTCTAAAAAAGGATATGTAAAGCGGAAATGTCAGGATCTCAGCCCAAACCCCTTACTTTCTACTTTACTGTTCTTGCCTTTCTTTTTGACTAAAGATATGTTAGGAAAACCAGCCAAGGCAAGTCTGAGCAAGCAGTAGGTTTGTCAGGAAAGCTATCTGGTCATGCTGGGCTCCAACAATGGGGCTCCAGATAAACTCAGTGGATCACAAAGGAACTCGGCATCCTGAAGCCATGATGAAGCTGCTTTTTCTGTTTTCCTAACAGAAATGCCATGCATGGCCTTTGGGGATCTAGGCCTTAATTAGAAGAAACCACTCAGGTGATGGTAGTTTATCTAATCCTGCCGCACATGTTTCTGAAAAGGAGAGCAGGAGGTTGGCAGCTTCACATTTTTAATTTGGTGGTGTTCCATGTATCTTTTTAAACCCCAGCCTTTCTGCTTTGCTCTACTACAAATCCAAAAGCAAACTCTAACTTTGCTTTGAATGTTCCATTCTCAAGAGACAATATGTAGAGTTCAGAGAAATCCACTGAAATATTTAATAATAATATACTTGGAATTGGAAGATGAATCGAGTTTAGAATTTAAATCTGAGCCAGAAAATATCTTTCAAGCTCACTAAAGAAAAAAGTAGCAGCAGAAGCACCTTGATGTGGCTTGTCTATAACAGCACCCCATTCCAAAAAAAAAAAAAAAACCAGCCAGTCAAACCAATACACACAACAAAAAATCTGTTATTGAAAACTAAAACACTGCATGCTGACAAAAGGTAAAATTTAATAACATTGCCTTGTTCTTGAAGTGAAAAGAACTGTATTTAAAAATTCTACTAACAAAATAGAGATAATGCATGCTGTTTTTTCTTTTCCATAGATGTAAAAAATAAAATGATAGATGTAGTATCTCCCACACACAAACGGAAAGATAAATTGTCAGCAAACTATGATTCTAAAGACATTTTAGTGTCTTCTGAGTTAAATTCCTTGAGGCTGTTAGCAAGTAAAAATTTAGTTGTTGTGTGCAATGTCATAGCTATTCCTTTCTTGCTAGCTAGTGCAAAAGCACTATATAACAATGAGTTTTAAGTGTTCTTTTCAGACATTGTCAAGGATCATTCCAGGACCAATAATTTCACCATCACTGAAAGCTTTAATTAAAGCAGGAAAAAATAAAAATGGCAATAAACATTATACTAAACTTCAACTCTGTATGCACATCCTAACAACTGACACACTTCTGAGAAAGATGCCTGGAACAAGGAAATGAATCCCAGTGTTAATTTTATATTCAAATTTTAAGTTTCAAAATATTATTTCTGGGTTAGTCCTCAGGATACATTAGATAAATATCATTGATATCTGCTGAAGGAAATAAACATTAAATCAAGTGTAGATAATAGATCAAGATACCAGAGTGAGACTAGGGTTTAGTCATTTACACATGCACTGAGCATTTTGACTTTTAACATTTCATATTCTCATCAAAATTCACACAGCTCCCCAAATCTTCTTACCATTTTCCTTTGCTAAACTGTCATTTCACATTTGTCAATTGTCTGTGGTTCCCAGTTTTTACCTGAAAATTCAGCAGGATAGTAAGTTTCTGGAGTGTCTTAGGCAGAAAATATGTATTAGATTGCATTCTTGCTTAGAAAATCTTCACTCATCTCCATCACTCCATCACAGGTGGAGTGTACTTCACTGCCTCTTTGATGATGAGTTCACCATATCATTTACTCTGACCAGTGGACCAGTGGAATGTGGAGGCGAATGACAACCTGCCAGTTCTAAGTAAAGGCAGTCCTGAAGGCAAGTTTTAAGAGGCACTAAAAGTTTCTGTCTGCCCTATTATACCTAGCCCTGTGTGAGAATACTTCATTATAAATAGAATGAGCCAATGAGATTTTTGAGTTGAATATTAGAGAATTATCATAATAAAAGCTTTTACAGAATGTAAGGAGATTGAGGGATGTCAGGCTAAGGGCAGTCTTGGGATTTCCACAATCAAACCAACAATTGCATAAGAAGATAAGAATTAGAACTTGAATTTGTCACATTAGTGATGTTTCTTCATAGGCTGAGTAAAGTGGAAATAGTTATGAGTGGTATGAGGTAGGACAGCAGCCTTGCTATTTGACTATGTCCGAGCATTTAATAAAACATCTAGATATCTCAGTATGTCTATCTATCAATCATTTATCTGGTTTCAAAGCCCATAAAAGTAAATCACAAAGGAAGCAAACGCTTGGAGGGAACTCTTTGGTAACTCCCAGAGTATAATGATGGATGTATGTGGACAGAGTCTCTGAGTATGTTTCTCCATGGGAGAACAAGTTGGTGCTGGAGATAAAGTAGGGCCTGAAATTCTTATATGCTGTATCTGCTCTTTTCAAAATTAATTATTGATTTGGCTGCATTGGGTTTTAGTTGCAACACTTGGGATCTTCATTGCAGCACATGGATTCTCTAGTTGTGGCATGCAGGCTCAGTAGATGTGGTGCATGGGTTTAGTTGCTCCAAAGCATGTGGGATCCTAGTTCCCCGACCAGGGATCAAATCCATGTCCCCTGCATTGCAAGGCAGTTTCTTAACCACTGGACCACCAGGGAAGTCCCTGTACCTGATCTTGACTCACAACCCCCCATGTTTTTCAGAGAGCATCTTGAATGTTGGACATACACATTTGGACATGTAACTCCCATGATACTACATGCCCTTGATTTTAGCTGAGGGTGTTTTTCAAGTTCTAAGGCAGTCATTGAAATTCAAATGAAATTTCACAGGTCGAGAAGTTGCATGCTGGAGAGTTTTCTTGACTCAGTAACAATCTTGATTAAAAACCCGGGTTAAGAACATTTCTCTGTGCTTATCTCCCTGTGTGCAATTATTTATTTGAGACTATATTAATCAGCATGGAAAGGATTAACTTCTAAGTTATGGTTAAGGCTTTTGAAAGGAAGAAGTAATACAAAAATGTATTACAATTACTAAGTAACAAAGGTTACTAACTAGATGGGGTTTTTTCTTTAAAAAGATTCAGTGATAACATTTAAAATATATTTTGACTGGCTCTCCAGTGATCATTGGTTTCTGTTGTATGTAGATGTTGAATCCTCAAAGAGAACCGAAGCCAAATGTTTGATATCTTAGAAGTGCTTACAGTTTAGTGATGTGTTCTAGAGTTTAGACATTTCTTTAAACCGAATCTTAGCATTTGGTAACTTTGTCATTTTATAATTTGAAATCATACATAGTCCACAGTTTTGCCACCAAATGTTCTTAATATCAGTGATATAAAGTCAATCAAATTCTAAATCTTTTGGTTGAAAGTAACAGAAAGTAACTCTGGCTAGTATCTCCAATAGATGGTAATTAATAAACAGGATGCAGAGAGAGCTTAGATCAAGACCATGAAGCAGAGTGGAGTCCTGCAGAAAGAGTTCAGGCATCTAATCAATATGGGTATTTCAATTAGCATAACTCACCTAATTCCCCTGGAGAAAGGGACAGCCTACCCACTCCAGTTTTCTTGGGCTTCCCTGGGGGCTCAGCTGGTAAAGAATCTGCCTGCAATGTGGGAGACCTAGGTTCAATCCCTGCATTGGGAAGATCCCCTGGAGAAGGGAATGGCTACCCACTCCAGTATTCTTGCCTGCAGAATTCCATGGACAGAGGAGCCTGGCCAGTTACAGTCCATGGAGCCACAAAGAGTCAGAAATGACAGAGCGACTTTGACTTTCACCTAATTCCTACGTTCTTTCCCTCTTGTGATTGCCAGGGGGAAAGTGTCTGGTTGGCCTAGTTTGGGGGCCTGATTCCACCCCCAGATCATTCAGGTATTACTAAAAAGCTGAGGCCACAAAACATGGAGGAATTTCCCAGCAACCAGGCAAATTGTAGAGAAAGGAAAGTCCTTGGAAGCTGGACCATGCAACTACTATAAGAAATGTTTCTGTTGTTCAGTCACTAAGTTGTGTCCAACTCTTGCAACACCATGGACTGTAGCCCACCAGGCTCCCCTGTCAGTGGGATTTTCCCAGGCAAGAATACTGGAGTGGGTTGCCATTTCCTTCTCCAGGGGATCTATCCTGACCCAGAGATCAAATCTGTCTCCCTGATTGGGAGGCAGATTCTTTGCCACTGAGCCACAGACTATGCATTTCAAATTCTCTACTGCAGGCTCTGCTTTGATTGGAGGTGGTTGTTTGTCTAAAGCTTAAGTATAATAAAAATAGACTTGGCCATCAATGTCAGAAACATATCCAGTCATTTAAAATAGTAAAATATGCTTTTTAATGTAAAAAAGGGATATAAAGTTTTCCTCCTTCCCTCCTTTTCCCCCTTTCCTTCCCCATTCTCTTACTCCCTCTCCTCCTTTACCCTCCCTCCTTATCCCCCTTTTTTAACCTAAGGCCTGGTGATGGATATAGTATGCATATATGCATGTGCAGCATAAACACACAACCGTTTGCTAAGCTGTTTTGTACTGGCTGCTTTAGAATGTGAATACAATCTGAGCTGTCATAATGAGCTGGTATCTGCACACAGGTCACTTGCCTCAGCCCCACTGTTCTACTCAGTCTGAAATCTTCTCTTTCTCAAGCAGTGACAATGCTGTAATCCCAGTGCTCACTGTTTATTCCAAATTCCTCTATTGCTATCCTTTTTTAAATTTTAGAAGGCTTTGGGG
>ML660679.1:1584014-1657966 GCA_007570785.1 Antilocapra americana | reverse complement strand
AGCAGTTTGTTGAGCCCTTAAGATAATAAAACTGTACAGTTTTAAGTGACCTAGTTTGTTGTGATTGGTTACAGCAGCCATGGGAGACTAGGGAAGAATTAGAAGATAAAAGGGAGAAAACCACAGGCACGGTAGAAGATTTCAAACATATCAATAAGTTTTGAAAGATCATATAACAAGGAAATGCAGGAAATAAATATGATAAATAGTTTACACAACAGAATAGTAAATGGATGTTAAACATAGCTATTCAGGCTCAGTGTTGACTGTACCCAAGAGGAGTTCCAAAATGAGCACACCATGTTTAGATAGAAGAAACTTAAAAAAAAAATGAATTGTATTACTTGTAGCCTTTCATCCACATATTTATTTTTAAAAAAAGATAATTATTGATGTTTTGCTTTTTGAACCCATCTGCTTTATCAGAGGAACAGATATGGGTGACATAAGGAGAAGAGAATATCTGAATTTACTTTAAAGAGCCTTCTGGACAGGCAAGAAAACCTCAGCAGAAATATAATATAGAAGGATAGTAGTAGTAATTCAGTCACTCAGTCGTGTCCAGCTCTTTGCCACCCCATGGACTGCAGCACACCAGGCTTCCCCCTCCATCACCAGCTCCCAGAGTTTACTCAAACTCATGTTCATTAAGTCAGTGATGCCATGAAACCATCTCATCCTCTGTCGTCCCCTTCTCCTCCCACCTTCAATCTTTCCCATCATCAGGGTCTTTTCAAATGAGTCACTTCTTCACATCAGATGGCCAGAGTATTGGAATTTCAGCTTCAGCATCAGTCCTTCCAATTAATACCCAAGACTTATCTCCTTTAGGATGGACTGGTTGGATCTCCTTGCAGTCCAAGGGACTCTCAAGAGTCTTCTCCAACACCACAGTTCAAAAGCATCAATTCTTCGGCACTCAGCTTTCTTTATAAGCCAATTCTCACATCCATACATGACCTCTAGAAAAACCATAGCTTTGACTAAACAGACCTTTTTATGGCAAAGTAATATCTCTGCTTTTTAATATGCTGTCTAGGTTGGTCATAACTTTTCTTCCCAGGAGCAAGCAACTTTTAATTTCATGGCTGTAGTCACCATCTGCAGTGATTTTGGAGCCCCCCAAAATAGTCGATCACTGTTTCCTCCTATCCTAGGAGGACAGGAAAGATGTTAAATGGACAAACGTGGAGAACCATTTACCAGCTTCACAATTAGAGTACTACCAAAAAAAAAAAGCCTGCTAGAGAGAGTCAGAGTTAAGTACTTGCCACACGCAAAGGAAACCAGTGACACACAGGTACTAGTCATGTGAAACCAAAGAGCCCTGACTGCTCTTGTCCCCTACCCCCTTACTGTCAGAGGAGCCAGATACAGCCTGAAAATGAAGAGAGAGGGCCAAAATGCCAGAAGGGATTTGTTATAAAAGAAAGAAAAATAAGCTTTGATAAATGAGTAATTTGCAGGGAGAAGAAATAACTTTCTAGCTCATACTACACACCAATTTCCAAGAGAAATAAGATTTAAATATATACTATACAACATGCACTATAATACAATCTCATATCTGATTGAAATGTATACAACTCGCTGGAGGACAATTTGGCAACATCAGCTATTTCTCTTTTTGGAACTTATTCCACAGATATTCTCACTATGTGAAAAGACTATTCATCCATTGTTTATAATAAATGCTAAATAAAATTAATATCTGTCAGTAGAATACTGATTAAAATATAATCTGTCACTAATTTGACAAACATTTTAGAGAATTCTTTGATAACCTGGCACTGGGGAACGTTTTATACCTTGTTCAAAATTTAAAAACCATACATGAAGAACTGATACTTAAACTATATACCATTAAAAAAAAACTGCATAGAAAAAAATTAAATCAAATGACAACATATTATTTTTAAAATTTGAGTATTTTTTTTCTCAAGAGGATATTCTCCCTGATATCTTAATACTAACCCTCCTCCCCAAATGGTTAATGGGCATAAACATATAATTGATTGAAAAGGAAATATGAATAGATATTAAATATATAGGAACTTATCTTTTTTATTATTAAAAGGACATGCAAATTAAAATGCAGTTAGATAACATTTTTTACCTCCTGGTTTGAAAAAAATAAAATACATAGTGTTGGCAAGGCTATTGGGTAATACACAGTTTCATTCATTTCTGATTGAAATTTATACAACTCTTTGGAAGACAATTTGGCAATATCAGCAATTTGTCTTTCTGGAATTTGTCCCACAGATATTCTCACTATGTGAAAAGATTTCATTTACCCATTGTTTACAATAAATAGTAAAAAAAAAAAAAAAGAATATCTGTCAATAGAATACTGATTAAATTAATCATGGTAAATCCATATATAAACTTGGATAAAAGGATAGAGAAACTCTTTAAATATTGATATAGTAAGAACTCTATGAAATCCTAAGTAAAAGCAAACTGAAAAACAGTGTATTGAAGTTGTTTTTTTCTGAAAGGAGTTGTTTTTCTAGCAAAAGGGATAATTTATCTTAGTATTTGCTTTTAAATATTTGCTAGGATACACAATAATTATTAATAGTGGCTACTCAAGAAGGAAGTGAATTGTCAACCAGATGGGAAGGAGAAAGATGTTTCACTATACAACTTGTTCCATATATAAATTTTAATTTTTGAACCCATGTAAGAAGTATTTATTCCAAAAGTTTTTATTTTTTAAATTTATTTATTTATTTATTTACATTATTGTGTTGATTTTGCCAGACATTGACATGAATCTGCCGTGGGTATACATGTGTTTCCCTTCCAGAACCCCCCTCCCACTTTCTTCCCAATTCCATCCCTCTGGGTCATCCCGGTGCACCAGCCCTGAGCACCCTGTATCATATACATTACTAAAAAGATAGTAAAATCCTTTTAGAAGAGCAGATGGTGATATGATAGAGTTAAATAATTTAGAAAATGAGAAATTAAGAGAACTTAGAACTTAAAAGAACAATAAATAAGAAAACAAACAAAACTCTGCCAATTAGAAACAAAACTCTGCCAATATTGACCTAGAACAAAGATCCAAAGATGAAGCACATGGGATTAGGAGTAAGAAAAATACATAATTACATATACAAAGGAATTTGTAAATGTAAAAAGCAATTACATGACAGTGAATGTGAATTCTTCTTTCTAGCAATGAAATTTTTCTGGGAAAATAAAAATTAGTAGAAAGGACTGAGGAAGACCCCAGAATGCAGAATTCTGGATTACAGAAGAAATTGAAATTTCTAAGAATTACCTTCACGGAATAGTGCCTGAATGGACATCCCTGGATAAGTTCTTCCCAGTCTTTAAGAAACAGATAATTCCAGTGGCATTGTAACAGTCTCACAGCAGAGAGCAAAGAGGCATTTCATATTTCATTTCATTGAGCTACTACCATATCATGATGATACACCTTACTAGTAAACAAGTTAAGTCCGTACTGGTGGTAAACATGTTAGTCCCTATGCTTTTTCCTGGCAATACTTTTATCAGTTGTATTCTCAGGTTGAATAAACATCTATACATTTTCCTACCATTGTGACTCCCTTTGCAAGCATTTTGTTTATGATAGCATCTTCAGTAGAAACTTCTGTTTACAGACGTTAACTGCCCTAGAAAATATATTACAAGAGGAATTCTAAGAAGTACAAGCATTCTTCATGCCTTGTAAAATTTTTTCCACTAAAATGATTATTTTCTGAGCACACAAGTTAAAGGGTTATCCTCTGTTTCCCCCCCATAAAACTCTCTGGTTTCATTTGGGAGCTAGTGTTTTCTCTTTTAACTCTAAAGTGAAAGAGTTAAGACATATGTGTTTTTAATTAATCCAAAGAAACAAGGGCTGCAAAATAAAGTTGACTGATAGGTATGTTAGTACATTTTAAGGCTTATCTTAAAAAAGTGATTCTGAATATATGTGGCATAACTATAAACTCAGAAATATCATTCATTCCATTAAAAATAATACCATAAGGAAAATACTATCTGTTCTTTCTTACTAAGAATAGACAAAGGGGAAATAAGGTACTATAAGAGCATGTTTATATGCACTGGAAGTATTTAAAATTAAACAGTTATGCAAATCAAACTCTCTATATATATTTCTAAAGTATGAAGTATTCTGACAAATTATTTCTTGATGAATAAATGTGCAGTATACATACAGAAATAGAAAACAATTCTGTCTATAACTAGTTTGAGCTTTGCTATTTGGCAGTGTCTGATTTGTAATACAGAGGATGATTGTAGATTTTTTTTTTGGCTCAGGGGAGTATAAATCTGCATACCCTCCATTTACTCTTTCTTTGGAATTTTCCTGGGTTTTTAAAAGACTTTTTTTTAAGAGTTTTTGGATCACAGCAATATTGAGGAGGAAGGTACAGAGATTTCTCATATACTCCCTGCCCCAGCACATGCACACACTCCCCTATTATCAGCATCCTCCACCAGAGTGGGACACTTGCTTTAACTGATTAACCTACACTGATACATTATTCCCCACAATCTACAGTTTACCTTAGAGTTCAGTTTTGATTGTATACGTGTAATGGGTTTGGACAAATGTAAATATCATAAAGATCATATCATAAAAAGTATTTCTATTGCCCTAAATATCCTTCTTAAAATCATGCCAAATCCTGTAGTGCTATCCAGTATTTTATGAACTCTGTGCTGTTCAAGAACCTAGTGACCTGATGTTTTTGTATATACATTTTATATTTTGACACACACATAAGATTATTTTGTATAGTCTTACTATGCTGTCAAATATTTAATGTTTGTTATACTTGTGTCCTAAAAATACTGTGGTGGAAATTTACTGAGTGTGGTATCCTATGTAAATTTTCTTTTATATACATTGCATTGCCTAACATTACTAGTTCTCTAAGTGTGGTTTCTGAAACCATGGCAGTGTCATCTTGTGGGGTTATGAACTAAACTGTGTTCCCCCAAATTCATATCTTGAAGCCCTAACACTCATTCTGACTCTGTTTGGAGATAAGACCATTAGAGTGGTACATAAATTGGGCCATAAGGTTGGGGCCCTAATCTGATATAACTGGTATCCTTATAAGAAGAGGAACCAACAGCAGAGATCTCTCTCAGAATGTGCCCAAAGTAATAGTCACACGAGCGCATATTGAGATGGTGGCCACCTACAAGCCAAGAGAAGACGCCGCAGAATGAAACCTACCTTACTGGCACCTTGATTTGGATTCCCCAGCCTCCAGAACTGTGAGAAGTAAATTTCTGTTGTTTAATCTACCCAGTCAAATGGTATTTTGTAATGGCAACCCAAATAGTTGGGTATACCAGGAAGCTTGTTAGAAATGCAAGTTTTGCAGGCTCACTCTGGACCTGAAACTCTGGGGTTGAAGATCAGGGGTCTGTGTCATAACAAGCTCTCCACGGGTTTCTGATGCAAACAGAAATTTGAGAACCACTGACTTAACACATTGCTAGTATGTGTATGTTAGTATACACTGAGGGATTTGAAGAATGCATCTGCTTTGTTTAGAAATGTGTCCCATATATAGGCTTGAATTGATATGAGTTTGATATTATACATTCTTTTTTTTAATTTTCTTTACTTTATTGTGTTGGTTTTGCCATACATTGACATGAATCTGCCATGGGTATACATATGTTCCCCTTCCAGAACCCCTCTCCCTCCTCCCTCCTGATTCCCTCTCTCTGGGTCACCCTGGTGCACCAGCCCTGATTCTTAAGCAAATTTCACTAGGCAAGCCCATTGAAAGTGAAAGTCGCTCAGTCATGTCTGACTCTTTGCAACCCAATGGACTGTACAGTCCATGGAATTCTCCAGGCCAGAATATTGGAGTGGGTAGCTTTTCCCTTCTCCAGGGAATCTTCCCAACCCAGGGATCAAACCCAGGTCTCCTGCATTGCAGCTGAATTCTTTACCAGCTGAGCCACAAGAGAAGCCCAAGAATACTGGAGTGGGTAGCTCAACCCTTCTCCAGTGGGAACACTCCTGAATGTGATCATTAAATCCTCATTTGGACATCGAAAATGCTCTGCCCTTCCAACTGGGCTTCATGTCTTCACTTCTCATTTGCCCCTCTCATTGTTGTTATTCATTTCTTATCTGCATTTCTGTAGTGTGGAAATGGCTGCAAGAGATTAGGATAATTCATTTCCCAAATAAATAGCTTCTGGCTTTAGTCTTCACATCCAATATTTAAAAAGCTTGAAGACTTTTTAAAGAGTCCATGAAAGTATGAAGAAAAGGTTTCAATGGAAATCTAAATGAGTTAGTGAGAAAATCTGCACCCTATTGATAGTGGCACTTTTGTTCTGAGGGTTTGGTAATATGAGAAATTGAAGAATGCCATTAGAGTTACTGACTTGAAACATATCCAGCATTACTTTGTAAAAGCGTTCTGTACTGTAGAAAGAATACATTTTTTCATCATCACTTTGCCATCTTCACTGCATAAATATGACTTTAAATGTTATAGAAAAGATGACATATAAACATGTACCATTATGTACACTTAAATAAAAAGAACTTGCCATTTGGCCTTCTTTAGCAATGTCTTCTCCTAATTATGGAGCACAAAAGTTGTATTTCCACAGTTTCTCATGGTGTGAAAGGAACTCAAGTAAAATACAGTCCTCCCAAACATTTAAAGATTTATAATTAAAGAGCTGTCTGCTGAACAATTGAGTTTATTCATGATGCAAGTCATTCACCTTCAAATGCCTTTTACCATGACAGATTGACAAAAAAAAGTAAAAATTAAGTATCCTCTGTAATTCAGATTACAAAATATACTAAATAATTGTACCAACTCATATTCGGAAAGTCCATGAATACCTTCGTTTAAAAAAAAATGTGACAGTGTTCATGAAACTCTAGGTTTTCAAAAAGTGAAAGTTTCTTTTTATATCAATACTTAAAAATCCTCTTGAAACAGTTTCTAGTATAGTGTGACCTCAGTTCCAATTAAGATGAACTCACTAGATTTCAGGAGATCCTGACTTCTTGTTGGCAGCACCCATGTCTTGTTTTTCTTTGTATCCCCCAACAGCTAGCATAGGGCCTGAAACATAGCTGTTTATAAATATAATTGAAGGGCTTTGATTTAATAGAGATACAAAGAAAGCTCAGTATAGAATCTCTGTGATTTGGTTGGGAAATGCTTGTTTCCTAGACTTGCATAAACTAGCATTTCTTGAGCAAGTGCACATAATTAAGTTGAAAGAATGAATTGTAAAAAGGGTTTCATTACCAAAAATCATGACATGGTTCATTGAATTTTCCAAACTGTCAATCCTGTATTATCTTACTCACTAGGGCTATCAACAGTGGATCAAAATTTCAAATCTATCTGCTAGTGTGTGTGTGTGTAGAAGATAGATGTGTATGTGTGTGTGTATATATGTGTATGCCTTAAGTAGGCCATTGTGTTTAATTTAGAATAAATGACTCAGACTATTCATCACTAATAATTATTTTGTCTTCTGAGTTGAAAGGTAAGAGTCAATTTGATGTTCCAGTGGATTACAAAGCATTTGAAGCTATTTTCTGGATTTAACATTTTTCTGACTGACAAATTGTTTTAAATATGTTTGCCTTTTCTGACTTTGGATATGAACTTTTTCTCCTACCTAGAAGGGTTTTAACGCAGACCTCTTCAGTCTGCCTTTGTGTCTACTGGGGACTCATTCTGGCAAGACCACACTTACACTTTTGTAACTCTCAATCAAAGCTGTGGATTATTTTGTGAAGATTGAATTTTTAAATGTAATCCGTCTTGTAAATGGTAACTTTAACTGTTAAAAAATAGTTTAAATTTTTTCATTAAAAAATTGACACTAGATCAAAATTTTTACCGTAAGTCATTTCTCTGTGAAACAAATCAGTGGAAAAGGAATCCCGAGACTGGGTGTGTGTTTATGTAGAGAGGTATTTTGAGTATGGAAACATTCAAGACTGTCTCTTTTACTCAGGTA
This sequence comes from Antilocapra americana, assembly GCA_007570785.1. Taxonomy (NCBI): domain Eukaryota; kingdom Metazoa; phylum Chordata; class Mammalia; order Artiodactyla; family Antilocapridae; genus Antilocapra; species Antilocapra americana. The sequence continues at coordinate 1,649,947 of ML660679.1, read as the reverse complement.
TATTTTTCTAAAAGAGGCAAAGGTGGTGCAAAATCAAAATGAAAGACTGAGTACAGGACAGAGACACAGGCAGGAGAGTTATAACAGGTAGTTTGCAAACTGACAAAGATATGACCATCAAATTCATTGCAATCCACTAGTCTAATTTGATGCTGTACTTCTAAAATCTTCACTATTTTTTCCTTACCAGCCATCAAGACTCTCAGTAGAGTCATAAAGCCATGAACCTCTGTCTAAATAGCTTTTATAGTCAATATCATTATCTTCTCTCCTCTCCGCCATTCTTCTATACACCAAGATATCATTGGAAAAATAAAAATATCTTCATTGGAGAAGTTGGGAGATTCTTTCTCCAAAGTAACAGAGTTAACCTGGGAAAGAGATTGTTAAGAAAAGTCTAAAGGTATTAATAGATTAAAAGAAAAAACAAACCTATAATTTTTATGATACAGTATTTGCTTATTGGATTTATGCCATAAAAAGTATATGTGGAATGAAAAAGGGTGAATCTGAGTTCAGACAAGCTTGGAAAAAGCCACATTAAAGCAAATTGAAGATATTCCATGGCAACAGAGTTTGTCAGGGCTAAATTACATAGATGAAGTGAAAGTGAAACTTGCTCAGCCGTGTCTGACTCTTTGCAACCCTATGGACTGTAGACTGCCAGGCTCCTCTGCCCATGGAATTCTCCAGGCAAGAATATTGGAGTGGATTGCCATTCCCTTCTCCAGGGGATCTTCGCAAGCTAGGGATCAAACCTAGGTTTCCCACATTGCAGGCAGATTCTTTACCAGCTGAGCCACCAGGGAAACCAGGAAAACTTTTGAAAAAGAGACAATCTTGAATATATTTCTATACTCAAACTACCTCTCTACATAAACACACACCCATCCCTGGGACTCCTTTTTAACTGATTTGTTTCACATAGAAACCTAAATTACATCGCTAGACCCCTCCTAATCAGACATGGAACATTAAGTGGTGGGGAGCAAATATCCTTTTTGTGTATAAGCTTTTCTTTTCCCCTAGAGCATCTCTAAGAGACAAAGAATCCACCTCCAATGCAAAAGACCTCAGTTGGATTCCTGGGTGGGGAAGATCCACTGGTGAAGAGATAGGCTATGCACTCCAGTGTTCTTGGGCTTCCCTGGTGGCTCAGATGGTAAAAAAAAAAAAAATCCACCTGCCATGTGGAAGACCTGGATTTGATCCCTGGGTTGGAAGGATCCGCTGGAAGAGGGCATGGCAACCCACTCCAGTATTCTTGCCTGGAAAATCCCCATGGACAGAGGAGCCTGGTGGGCTACAGTCCATGGGATTGCAAAGAATTGGACACAACTGAGTAACTAAGCATAGAAAATGTTAATCATAGTTATTTTAAAATCTGTCTCTGCTAAAACCAATATTATTTTTATCTCTTTCACCTGTATATAATTTTTTCTCTTGGCTTTTGGTCATTTTTGTCTTATTTTTTGAAATGTGTGATAATTTTGGGTGAAATGGCAACCTCTCAATGAATTAAATTTTTTCCACCATGCATTAGAATCAAAGCAGATCATCTTGGTTTCATCATATATTGATACGACTCAAGGCTGTGTTTTACGCTTTGGAAAAATCTGATTTACATTTGTTTGCCTTATTCCTACAGCATGACACTTCAGAGACACTGGAGTCTAATACTTGTCTCCCAGAACTGTGATACTGCCCAGATATCTGCTTGGCATCATAACCTCTTAGCCTCTGCTTATTTTAGTCATTTTTGGCCTCTCACTCCATTCATTTCTCAAGGAAAAGTTGAGTGCAGATCACCAACCCTGTAGATCTGCATTCTTTGATATTCCCAGTTCCAGAGTCTTGGCACCTGAAGTATTGATGGTCTTTGTAGCTCTGAACTCCAGTATTTGCCTCTACATCCTGGTGAGAGTGCTGCAAGCTGCCACTGTATTTGGTTAGGCTTCAAGACCCAAGCCTTCAAGACACAAAGACCTTTAGAGGGAAAATGTTGGCAAATGCCTGTCCAGTCTAATTTCAAGTCCCTGTTTCCTGGATCTTGATTCCTCTTTATGTTGGTTACTTTTGGGTATTTTCATAAAATTGTTTTCTCTATTTTATTTCACCTGTCTAGTTTTTAGGAAGGTTAGTCTGATACAAGCTATTTTGCATAGCCAGTAGGAGAAATATTTGTGTCTAGAATGTTTGAAAGTCCTAAATATTATGCAATTAATATATTTTCCTCAAATCCTTAATACTAGATTTTTCTTTCCAAAGATTGTGGTCTTGAAAAAAATTTTTCTGGGTTATTAACTACGTATTGAGTTGTTCACTAGGCCTTCCTTCTAGATTAAAAAAATACTATAAAACTCATTGATCATATTCTGAATCAAGATATAATTGCTTGGTATACTTTCCACTTTAAATTATAAATAGATAGTAAATAAGATTTAAGTTATATTCAACATTTCTGGGAGGTAATCCATTGTCCTCAAAATGCATTATGAATTTGAAGATGTAAATAAAATTCTTATCAACTCTTTAATATGGAATCAAATGCATAAAATTTCTTTGGAAGAATACAGTGATAATAGGCAATTGCAATGACTCTGGGAAGGGAGACTGGGGCACTGAGGGCAAGTTGAGGGAAGGAGTCTTATTTAAGGAGAATTTTCAACAGCGTGTGTCAACTAAAAAAAAATGAATCAAGTGCGAGTTAAGTTTTATTTGGGGCAAAATGAAGACTGTAGCCTATGAGGTAGCATTCCAGATAGCTCTGAGAAACTGCTCCAAAGAAGTAGGGGAGGAGGTCAGTGTCAGGAAAGGGGGATACTTGAAGTCAAGCCTAAATTTTGGCAGAAGATTGCTGCTAGTCACAGGGGGCGGATGTCTCCATTAAAGATTTTAGTGCATTTCTGGATATGAGCAGACGCAAGAATTGGCTTCATTAAGTCTTCTTCTGAAAATAACAATCTGAAGACCTGTTCGCTGATTTTTCCCAGAGCACAGAGGGTCTCATTCCTGATTTCCATTCTTCACCCCTTTCAGGGAGTGTTGAAGGTCAGCAGCTGCAGCAGCTCATGATTTAATCCTTCTAAAAATACATGGCAAGTGCCAATTTTTAGTTAGCAATGTAACAGAAGCTGAGTATGATGTCCTAGCCAAATCTGAAATAAGTGTGTAGGTTTGTTTCTTCATTTCCACAAAACAGTGGATCAATAAATGGGCAAGTAAAAGCCAATGCTCAAGGAACTGGGATGCTTTTTCCTTGATGTTCTGCATCTTTTGAAGTGTAGATCTAGTCTTTGTCATGACAAAGATGGCTACTCCACCTCCAAGAATTCAGTTTTCATTCTAGGCTTTAAATTTTGTCTTCCAGAAAATTGCAGACGAACGTAAACTTCCAAACTCAATCTATGAGGCCTCCATCACCCTAATTCCAAAACCCGGCAAAGATGCCACAAAAAAAGAAAACTATAGGCCAATATCACTGATGAACTTAGACGCAAAAATCCTCAACAAAATTCTAGCAAATAGAATCCAACAACACATCAAAAAGATCATACATCATGACCAAGTAGGCTTTATCCCAGGGATGCAAGGATTCTTCAATATTCGTAAATCGATCAATGTAATACACCACATTAACAAATTAAAAAATAAAAATCACATGATTATCTCAATAGATGCAGAGAAAGCCTTTGACAAAATTCAACATCCATTTATGATAAAAACCCTCCAAAAAGCAGGAATAGAAGGAACATACCTCAACATAATAAAAGCTATATATGACAAACCCACAGCAAACATTATCCTCAATGGTGAAAAACTGGAAGCATTCTCCCTGAAATCAGGGACAAGACAAGGGTGCCCACTCTCACCACTACTATTCAACATAGTTTTGGAAGTTTTGGCCACAGCAATCAGAGCAGATAAAGAAATCAAAGGAATCCAGATTGGAAAAGAAGAAGTAAAACTCTCTCTGTTTGCAGATGACATGATCCTCTATATTGAAAACCCTAAAGACTCTACGAGAAAATTACTAGAGCTAATCAGTGAATATAGCAAAGTTTCAGGATACAAAATCAACACACAGAAATCCCTGGCATTCCTATACACTAACAGTGAGAAATCAGAAAGAAAAATTAAGGAAACAATTCCATTCACCATCGAAACAAAAAGAATAAAATACTTAGGAGTATTTCTACCTAAAGAATCAAAAGACTTGTATATAGAAAACTATAAAACACTGATGAAAGAAATCAAGGAGGACACAAACAGATGGAGAAATGTGCCGTGTTCGTGGATTGGAAGAATCAATATAGTGAAAATGAGTATACTACCTAAAGCAATCTATAGATTCAATGCAATTCCTATCAAGCTACCAGAGGTCTTCTTCAAAGAAATAGAACAAATAATTTCTCAATTTGTATGGAAATACAAAAAACCTCGTGTAGCCAAAGAAATCTTGAGAAAGAAGAATGGAACTGGAGGAATCAACCTACCTGACTTTAGGCTATAGTACAAATCCACAGTCATTAAGACAGTATGGTACTGGCACAAAGACAGAAACATAGATCAATGGAACAGAATAGAAAGCCCAGAGATAAATCCACGCATCTATGGACACCTAATCTTTGACAAAGGAGGCAAGAATATACAATGGAGAAAAGACAACCTCTTTAACAAGTGGTGCTGGGAAAACTGGACAGCCACTTGTAAAAGAATGAAACTAGATCACTTTCTAACACCATACACAAAGATAAACTCAAAATGGATTAAAGATCTAAGCATAAGACCAGAAAGTATAAAACTCCTAGAGGATAACATCGGCAAAACACTCTCTGCTATAATCCAAAGCGGGATACTCCATGACCCACCTCCCAGAATATTGGAAATAAAAACACGAATAAACAAATGGGACCTAATTAAAATTAAAAGCTTTTGCACAACAAAGGAAACTATAAGCAAGGTGAAAAGACAGCCTTCAGAATGGGAGAAAATAATAGCCAATGAAGCAACAGACAAACAATTAATCTCAAAAATTTACAAACAACTCCTGCAGCTCCATTCTAGAAAAATAAACAACCCAATTAAAAAGTGGGCCAAAGAACTTAACAGACATTTCTCCAAAGAAGATATAAAAATGGCTAACAAACACATGAAAAGATGCTCAACATCACTCATTATCAGAGAAATGCAAATCAAAACCACAATGAGGTACCACTTTACACCAGTCAGAATGGCTGCCATCCAAAAGTCTACAAGCAATAAATGCTGGAGAGGATGTGGAGAAAAGGGAACTCTCTTACACTGTTGGTGGGATTGCAAACTATTACAGCCACTATGGAAAACAGTGTGGAGGTTCCTTAAAAAACTGCAAATAGTCCTGCCATATGACCCAGCAATCCCACTGCTGGGCATATACACCGAGGAAACCAGAATTGAAAGAGCCACGTGCACCCCAATGTTCATCGCTGCATTGTTTACAATAGCCAGGACATGGAAGCAACCTAGATGCCCATCAACTGACGAATGGATAAGAAAGCTGTGGTACATATACACAATGGAATATTACTCAGCATTAAAAAAAATTCATTTGAAGCAATTCTACTCAGATGGACGAAACTGGAGCCCATTATCCAGAGTGAAGTAAGCCAGAAGCAAAAACAACAATACAGTATATTAACACATATATATGGAATTTAGAAAGACAGTAATGAGAACCCAACATGGGAGACAACAAAAGGAACGCAGATGTATAGAATAGACTTGTGGACTTTGTGGATGAGGGTAAGGGTGGGATGATATGGGAGAAGGGCATTGAAGCATGTTAATTGTCATGTGTCTAATCAATCGCCAGCCCAGGATTGATGCTCGGGGCTGGTGCAGCGAGATTTCTCAGGGGGGAGGGAGGAGGGAGGGGGGTTCTGGAGGGGAAGCATATGTAAACCCATGGTGATATCATGACAATGTATGGCAAAAACAATAATAAAAAAAAAAAAAAAAGGAAAATTTAGGGCAAATTTGCCTGCTCTCTGAAACTCTTTCCTTTTTATCAGGAAAGTGATTTCCTGGAATCCCACCCAGTAACTTATGTTTTTGTCCTACTTGGGGGAGGCAAGTCACAAGGCCCTATTTAGCTGCCAAGGTCCCCGGGGGAAGTATGCATTCTTAAAGTGCCCATGAGTATCCTGAATAAAAGTTTATCTTTCCAAGAAAAGCATGAGAATCAGTATAATATAAATAACTAACATTGTCTACTTTTCCCCAGTATATACTTATGTAATGTTTGATTTTTTAACTGTCGTCAGTTAAAGCCATTTAAAATAAAGTATACATTTTAAACATAGATATAAACAATAACACGAAAAATCACTGCAGATATTCTGTATGCATGTGTATTAAAAGTCTTAGTTTTACAAAAGTACATGAAGCATATTTATGTACACATATGCCTTTTTTCAGATTTACAAATAACAAATATTTTAATATGTTTTATATAATATTTTTAACTATATATTTTGGAGAAAAGCTAAATAAACCCAGCTTATGTAACATTCACTGAAAAGCTAGTTGAGTCATGTGACTACAATGTTATGGATAGTGTTCTAAAAAGCCCCAAGTTTCTAGCAAAATCACTCCAATTTTGCAATATAACAAGTTGTTACAGTGACATATACCCAAATACATTTTAAAATTGGGGAATGTGGTAGTATTTTTCCATTGGCCTTGTAGCAGCATCCTTTTTCCTTTTCATCAAATATCTACCCATCTTTTAAAAAATTTTGTGGTAACTGCCTGAGCTGACATTGACAGATGATTTTAAGGACAAGAGAGAAAAGTAAGTCCAGACAAGAATGTATATTTTATGTGTTATGGCAGCTTCCAACTATAATGGAGATAAAGGGCATCTATGAAAACCCCACAGCTAACATCATACTTAATTGTGAAAGACGGAATGCCCTCTTCCTACGATAAGATACAAAACAAAGATGTTTGCTGTCATCATTTCTGTTCAGCTTTGCACTGGAGGTTCTAGCTAATGCAACAAACAAAACACAGCAAAGTAAATTCAGATTGGAAAGGAACTAGAACTGTAAAGCTGTATTGATTCACAAGTCTATATAGAAAATATTCTCTCTAGAGAACCCAAAGGAATCAACAACATCAACAAAAAACTTTTAAAACTAAGAAATAATATAAGGGTAAAATAAAACATGAAGTGTATTTCTATATCCTAAAACAACTCAAAAATGAAATCTAGAAAATGATTCCATTCACAGTATCATCAAAATGAATAAAATACATAGAAATAAATTTTAGCAAAGTAAGGGCAATACTTGTAGACTGAAAACCATAAAACATGGCATAAAAATTCATGCAAGATGAAACATAGATCTAAATTTCAGAGCTAAAATTATTAAACTTCTAGAAGAAAACAAAAAAAAATTGAGTTTGAATTAGGTAAGTTTTTAATATAACACCAAAGTTTGATCCAAAAAAGAAGAAAATTCAAAAACTGGACTTTGTAAAGCTTAGCACTTTTGTGCTAAGAGACCACTGAGAAAATGAAAAGATAAGCAAAAGGCTGGATGAAAATATTTGCAAATCATATAAAAGACTGATAAAAGACTTATATCCAGATATCTACTCTAACAACTCAGTCAGTACTAAGACAAAAGACCCACTTTTAAAATAGGCAAAAAAAATTGTAGACATTTTGCCAAAAAATATAGATGCTGATGAAAAGATGCTTATCATTGGTACTCATTAGGGAAATAAAAATTAAAAGCACAACGAAATATCACTTCACACCTTCCAGAATGTACACAGTGCAAAAGCCAGAAAATGCTACATGTTTACAAGGACAGACAGAAATGAGCCCTCAAGCTTGGGTGGTTTCCACTTTTTAGAAAGCAGTTTCTTAAAAAGTTAAATTTGCCGTAATCACAGTAGTGGCACTCCTAAGGATCTGCCCAAGGGAGAGGAAAAATGTCTGCCCAAAGGTATGGTAGTAGGTGCTCAAAGCATTATTCAGAATAGAAACACCAGGAAATAATCCAAGTATCTGTTGACAAGTGACTGGACAAAAAAAAAAAAAGTGTAGTATATTCATGTAATGGAATAGTACTCAACAATGAAAAGGAAGAGCTACTGGTACATGCAACATGAATAAGCCTCAAACACAGCACACTAAGTGAAAGAAGGCAGATGCAAAACACTACATATTGTATAATTCAATTTATATAAAATGTTTAAGAAACAAATTTATTGAAGACAGAAAACAGGTCAGTAGTTACCTAAGACTAGGGGTGGAAGTAGGGAGTACCTGCAAATGGAAATGAAGGAAACGTTGAGAATGATAGAAACTTCTAAAATTGAATGTGGAGATGGTTATACAGCATTGTCAATTTACTAAAATGATTGAATCATGTACATTAAATGGATGAATATTATAGTATGTAAGCCATAACTCCTTAAAGCTTTTACAACATAATGAAGACCATTTTGGGGAGCTATATATTAAGTGGCCATGGATCTTTCTGTGACCTTAAGATCATTAGTCTGCACAGTTATAAACAAAGGCCAAAGCACTTTAGGATTTCATCAGAGTAGTTTGAAGGTTTTTAGCTATTCATATTTGTATAGAATTCATATTCCTAAATGGCAAGTCCTATTAAGGGATGAAAATCATAGACCGTATTATATCCTCAATCACTTTGGGATATAAAATCCTTTATCCATTTAATGTTCTTTCTGTAAGCCCTTGTCTGGAGAGTTCTCAAAACTTTTGTGAGAACTGGAACTAATGAATAGAGTTACATCTTATTCTTGCTCCTTTAAGAGATAATACCTTCTCTGAGGAAGAACAAATTGCATTACAAATGTTCTCATTAATTCCTACAATAGACTTGTTCAGATAAAAAATAAAAAGTATGTCCTTTAAAACAGACACACAGCTATTTCAAAATCTTGCTTGATTCTTAGATTTCAGGAGTTCAGTTAATACTGATAGCAACAATGAAATTACAGGAAATCACTTGACAATTTTACTTTGGCAGGTGTTACATTAGCATCAAAGTGATTGATGCTTTTGAACTGTGGTGTTGGAGAGGACTCTTAAAAGTCTCTTGGACTGCACGGAGATCCAACAAGTCCATCCTAAAGGAAATCAGTCCTGAAAATTCATTGGAAGGACTGATGCTAAAGCTAAAACTCCAGTACTTTGGCCACTTGATGTGAAGAGATGACTCATTTGAAAAGACCCTGATGCTGGGAAAGACTGAAGGCAGGAGGAGAAGGGGATGAAAGAGAATGAGATGGTTGGATGGCATCACCAACTCAATGGACATGAGTTTGAGTAAACTCCTGGAGCTGGTGATGGACAGGGAGGCTTAGCGTGCTGCAGTCCAGGGGATCACAAAGAATTGGACATGACTGAGCAACTGAACTGAACTGATGGCAGTTCCGTGTTTCATCTTTTTGAGGAATCTCCATACTCTTCACCATAGTGGCTGCACCAATTTACATTCCCACCAACAGTGTAGGAGGGTTCCCTTTTTTCTGTGCCCTCTCTAGCATTTGTTATTTGTAGACTGATGGGCATTCTGACTGCTGTGAGATGGTACCTCATTATAGTTTTGATTTGCATGATGATTTTAGTTTGGCAAGTGTTACATTAGAGAAACTTTATAATGATGCGTTTATACTGTTCATAAAGTATGTAAAATTTACTCTAAAGTTTAAAAATAGACTTAAAATGTGCAGATGAAGGAAAACTACAATTAGAAATGCATTATGCTTAGTATGAGTGGCCATGGTGTTCTCTCTTTGGAGGAAAAAAATGTCACCTCCTTTTTCTTCTCTTCAAAAATTAGTTTTTATTCACAATGACTTTTGTCTATATTTAGAAAAAATTGATCTGAAATTGTCAACAATATCAGAAAGAAAATAAATATGTTAAGCAGAGAAAAACAAACTGAATGGAATCTTCTATCACACTGTTGGCTATCTGATTGTTATTTAGTTGCTAAGTCACATCCAACTCTTTTGCCACCCCATGGACTGTAAGCCACCAAGCTCCTCTATACAAGAGATTTCCCAGGCAAGAATACTGGAGTGGGTTGCCATTTCCTCCTCCAGTGGATCTTTCTGACCCAGGGACTGAACCCACGTCTCCTGCATTGGCAGGCAGATTCTTTATTGCTGAGCCACCTAAAAGCCCCACTGGCTATCTGATACTCTCCTACAAAAATTTTGTCATTTTATAAAAGGCTGTATATGGTTAGAATTAGATTTTGCCTATAAGCTTTAAATCACCAAAGATCTTCCCTGAAGGAAAGTTACATGGCTCAAAATAGCCTGGAGTTAAAACTCCCCTCCAGGTCCTCCCCACCATTCTATGAAAACAAAGAACTCTCTCACCCGAAGAAAATGGACATTAAGGTTGATTACACCCAGCTCCCAGCCGGTCCAGGCTCTGGCCAATCTCCAGAATTCCTTGCCCCAGTCATTTAAGAGATAACTACTCTCAACAGCCTTGGAGAAAAACAGGCCCCGTTAATACAGTAGATTTCCACATGTATGCCTATATATACTTACTCTTTTCTTGAGTTAGGGCAGCAGCTCACTAATCTGACTGCTGCCCCTTCTCCCCTCATTAAAGGTGATCTGTTCCTGTAAAGTGCTGGTCTCCTTCTTTTTTGGAACCTCGCCTTCTCTAACTCCCTTACCCTACATTCCCTATATATCATTTTCCCCTCTTATCTCTGAACATGCACAGACTTACCTGGGCCTTTGCTGGAACCTGGTTGCATCATTAATTGTGCTAGTCTATTCTGTTAACACTCATCCCAAAGGGCATGCTGAATCTGAGTCATTCCCCCCGCTCCTGTCACTATTCCTAACTATCACAGTCAGTTCTCGGTAAATGTTGACTAAGTTCTCTGTACAGTTTACCTCATCCATTTTAATGATGTTGCAGTGTCCCATCTTTGGCATTGCCTACTGCTGAGTTAATCAAGGGTGTCTATGACTAGCAGCTTTCCCAAAATGTTATTTGAAAGCTGAAATGTCATGCAAGTTGAACAACTCGACTTCTTAAAATATTTCTTTGTCCTTCATTTATTGAAAAATTGAGATGTAATTGACATATAATGTTGTCTTTAGTTTTGTTGTGTTTAGTTTTGGGTTTTCAACATAGTGATTCAATATTTGTATCTATTGTGAAATGATCACCACACCATAACCCTCCATCACCATAGAGAGTTCCAAAACATTATTTTTCTTGTGTTGAGAACTTTTAAAATTTAGTCTCTTAACAACTTTCAAATATACAACACAGTATTATTAATTATAGTCACCATGCTGTACATTACATCCCCGTGCCTGACGCATTTTATAACTGGAAGCTTGTACCTTTGGACCCCTTTCACCCATTTCTCTTGCTCCCTACCCCCTGCCTCTGGCAACCACCCATATTTTCTCTCTGTATATATGAGTATTTTGTTTGGCTTGGTTGGCTTTAGATTCCATATGTAAGTGAGGTCATATGGTGTTTATCTTTCTCTATATGACTTACTTCACCTAGAATAATGTTCTTGAGGTTCATCTCTGTTGTCACAAATGGCAAGATTTTATTCATTTTTAAAATGGCTTAATAATATTTCATTGTGTGTACATACACACACACACACACACACACATATATATATACTACACACACACACACATATACATATACTACATTTTCTTTATTAATTCATCCATCTAGGGACACTTAGGTTGTTTCCATGACTATAGTATTGTAAATAATATTGTAATGCATATGTAGGTACATATATCTTTTCAAGGTAATATTTTCATTTTCTTCTGATAAATATCTACAAGTGAGACTGCTAGATCATATGGTAGTTCTGTTTTTAAATTTTTGAGGAAACACTATACTATTTTCCTTAATAGTCACACCAGTTTACATTCTCAACAGTACTTGAGGATTTCCCTTTCTCTACCTCCTTGCCAACACTTGTTATTTCTTGTCTTTTTTGATAATAGCCATTCTCACAGGTTTGAGGTGAGATCTCACTGTGTTTCTTTTTTTTTTTTATTAGTTTTGCCATACAATGACATGATATAACCATGGGTTTACATATGCTCCCCCTCCAGAAACCCCCTCCCTCCTCCCTCCCCCCGGGAAATCTCGTTGCACCAGCCCCGAGCATCAATCCTGGGCTGGCGATTGATTACAAATATGATAATTAACATGTTTCAATGCCATTCTCCCATATCATCCCGCCCTTGCCCTCATCCACAGAGTCCACGAGTCTATTCTATACATCTGCGTTCCTTTTGCTGTCTCGCATGCTGGGTTCTCGTTACCATCTTTCTAAATTCCATATATATGAGTTAATATACTGTATTGTTGTTTTTGCTTCTGGCTTACTTCACTCTGGATAGTGGGCTCCAGTTTCGTCCATCTGAGTAGAACTGATTCAAATGAATTTTTTTTTTAATGCTGAGTAATATTCCATTGTGTATATGTACCACAGCTTTCTTATCTATTCTTCAGTTGATGCGCATCTAGGTTGCTTCCATGTCCTGGCTATTGTAAACAAAGCAGCGATGAACATTGGGGTACACGTGGCTCTTTCAATTCTGGTTTCCTCGGTGTATATGCCCAGCAGTGGGATTGCTGGGTCATATGGCAGGACTATTTGCAGTTTTTTAAGGAACCTCCACACTGTTTTCCATAGTGGCTGTAATAGTTTGCAATCCCACCAACAGTGTAAGAGAGTTCCCTTTTCTCCACATCCTCTCCAGCATTTATTGCTTGTAGATTTTTGGATTGCAGCCATTCTGAGTGGTGTAAAGTGATATCTCATTGTGGTTTTGATTTGCATTTCTCTGATAATGAGTGATGTTGAGCATCTTTTCATGTGTTTGTTAGCCATTTTTATGTCTTCTTTGGAGAAACGTCTGTGCAATTCTTTGGCCCACTTTTTGATTGGGTTGTTTATTTTCCTAGAATGGAGCTGCAGGAGTTGCTTGTATATTTTTGAGATTAATTGTTTGTCCGTTGCTTCATTGGCTACTGTGTTTCTTTTTTTGGAGGGAGTTGTTCAATGAATATATATTTTGCTTCACACTGCTTTGAAGATTGTTGCCTATCTGTGATGTTTCGGCTAGATTACTCCTGGGGCTCCTCTAAGATCTGCATCTTTCAGTATTTGAAATCTAAACATATTTTTTCTTAAGGACCTTTTTTCTTTGTAAAAAATAATACTTTAAATACATTGTCAGTAGCCAGAATTACCCTCTTACCAGTGTGAAATCATTGGAAGTTACTGGTAAAATTCTTCAGAATCACAGTTTTGAAGATCCTTAAGGATAGGTAACTCAGTTTCAATTTCTGAAGGAGGAGAGGAGGTGTGTGGGGTATGTGGTGTGGGGAAGTCTATCTTACCTGGTGCCTTTCTTGGTCAGTGGTAAGATCCAGCATTTAACCTTTTTATATATATAAATCCTTTTTCATGTGAACCTTTTAAGTTTCTGATCTGTGCGACTTACTTCTGCATCTCTTGCAGCTTGAACAGTAGCAAGGTACATAGTGGGTGCTCAGTAAATGAACATATCTGACCAGTGTTCTAGAAGTAACAGATCATGCCTATCTTATTGTGGTTTTGAGTTGCATTTCCCTGGTGAGTAGTGATGTCGAGCATCTTTTCACATACCTGTTGGCAATCTGTATGTCTTCTTTGGAAAAATATTCAGATCTTTTGCTGATTTTTTAAATTTGACTTTTTGGTTGTTTTGTTTGGTTTTGGGTTTTGGGTGGATTTTTGTTTGTTTTTGCTATTGAGTTGTATGAGTTCCTTATAAGTTTAGAATATTAACCCCTTATCTGATTTATGACTTGCAAATATTATCTCCCATTCACTAGGTTTCTTTTTCATTTTGTTGATGTTTTGTTAATCTTAAAATGGCCATAACTTCAGAAGGAATGATGAATAGAGAAAGTCAGACTGAATAGACTCCTCTGTCATACTCATGGCTATCTAAATACTCCTACAAACCCAGATTTTCTGGTATTTTATAAAAGTTGCATTGGTTAAAACTACATTTCTCCTATAAACTTTAAATCATCATTAAGAACAGACCCTCACTACGTGTCACTTTTAGTTTGTAGAGTTTTACCTTTAGTTGGGTTTATAGGATATGGAAATACTACTCTAATTTGAATGTATAATCAGTTTGGTATCCTTTATTTGACCCCCAGGAGGTTTATTAGAGATGAAGGAAACAGATTGTAAGTGAAAAAGATGTATTCATTCAACAAACATTCATTTAGTGTCTACAAAATGGATTAGATTAAAAGGCAGGGTAAATAAGAAAGAGGTTTTGATGGGAGAAATGTCACTATTTTATATATGGTATAAGGAAGTATCTTTCTAAAGTGGTAAAGCTGGAGTATAGAAATTGAGAAAGCATAAGCTATGTAGATATTCTGAGGAAGAGAATTCCAGGAGTGGGAAAAACATGGGGCAAATATCTGAGGTAGAAATGTACTTGTAATATTTACCTTGAGCAAGCCATTGTAGTAGGAGTAAGTTAAGCTGGAGGAGAGGAGAGTAGATGAATGTGGATTATGCTTTCCCTTATATAAGGGAAAAGAAAAAGCTCATTGGTGGTTTTTAATGCCTTCTCCCCAAGTCCTCCTGCCCTTTTGTTTTTGAGACTCATAATCAGTGTATTTTTTTCTTAATTTCTGACAATTGAGTGCCTGAGTGACTCATCATTAACATGACGTATGTACATATTAACAGCACATGGTCCAGGCTAACAGTTTGGGCTGCCTAGCTGGTTGGCATCACATTCTCAGTTGTTGTTGGCCAATGTAGAATATAACAATTCAGATGATACAACTGGGTTTCCAGTGTAATCTGGTAGGATACCTCAATACACAATCTCTCTTGAAATATCTAAGGAAATAAACAAACTCAATCTTAAAAAGAGGTGAATAACATCACAGATAAGGTAAGGATATGAAAGGCAAAAATTCATTAAGGGAACAATTGTATCTAGCCTTTTGCAGTGGGGGAACATTTCTTAGAGTGGAACTTCTCGACAAAGTGGGAGAAAACCTGAGGTTATATAAAAACAGGGGAGTTGTTAAGGAAAGGTGAAGGTCTTACCTTGGAATGTTAAGAGCTCATTGGTCCTTTGAAAGTAGCCATTTCTGGGGTTCCCAAAAGGGTGGAGGGCTTTTTAAGCATTGTTTTCTGGGAGAACAAAAATCAGGTAAATTTCACTACTATCTAGGGCATAATCCAGGAGTACTGGCCAAATAAATAAAAAGAGAACTGTAACTCAGTGCTGAGGGACAGACATTTTACCCCACAAACACACCCTCCATCCCAGAGGAACTACAGGTGCGTGCGTGCATATACAGTGGCAAATAAAAAGCTATTCTGAGAATTCTCACCAAACACCCGATATTGGAAATGAGGAAAGTGAGTATTCTTACTGTTTCTATCTTCTGACTATGGACTTAGGAAGAAGGCTCGCCAAGAAGAAAGACAAGCACAGAGCTGAACAATCAGAATGGGAAGGAAATTTTCCAGGCCTCACTCCATTGAGAGCAGTTTGAATTCTGAGGTTTGAGAACTGCCTAAACTCTGAGCCCAGCACTTGGTCCAAATACCCAAACTAAGAGACTTGGCCAAGCCTAGCCTGGTGTCTAGCAGCCCAAGGTGGTCTCTGGGATGACCCAACTTCCCTCTGAGTTTCACTCTGGGAAGTCTCAGTACTGTCAGAAGAATTTACTGTTGGTTCAAGCCAACACCTAAAGATAGGCCTCTGACCTACTTCTCTTAGAGTCTTGTGGTTATGAATCCTTCCTCTAGCCCTTGGAGATGTATATGTGTCTCCTATAACTCAAAGTGTCTTTCTCAGGGACCTGAAAGTCATTCCTTCGAAATGTAACCATCCAGAGGGATATGGCCTCTGGCTCCCAGCCTCTGTAAGAAGGCAAAATCCTAATTTTGATAAGTGCCAGCCAGCAAACAAAGAGACCTAAGTGCATTTTCACCGGCCAACCCTTTGTAATTTTCTCCTTCTCTGACTTGACTGCAGCCTGCCTCCACTCCCATTTGTGCCCCTTCCCTCTCCCTCAATCTCCTATTTTTAAAACACCCAGTCACCCCTGCACAAATCAGAATTGAGCTCAGCTCTTACCTCCACTGTCAGTAGTTCATAAATAAAATATGTTTTTACTGCCTTAACAGATGTCCAGCTTTATCTTTGCTAGGCTTGTTCCTCTATGTTAGTGTTATACACCATTCTCCAACTAGGATGAGTGAACCCTAACAAGGCATTTAACAAACTCTCCCAAGAGTCAGTGGAGTCTAAGAAATGTTAAGAAAAATCACTACCTGAAAGAAACTTTCCTTCCTCTTCTATGACCTCATGTTATGGGAGTAGAAGTGAGGGGTAGGGGAGTAGAAATGCCAGATATAACATGTCTTGAAACTGCAGAAGCTCAGAATGAAATAGACATGTCTCTGGCAAGATGAGAACTGAGTCAAGAAGTCATCTATACAATATCAGAAAAAACAGATCTACAGAGAGGTTTCTAAGCACCAAAAAGAAACAATACAATAACCAGGGGAAAAGAAGGAAAAGGAAGGAATAAAGGTGATATAAAAGATAAATTATCCCAAGCAAGAGAAGATAATTCCCCACATGTGCTTTGCACTAGAAAATAATGCGTGTATTTTCAATAAAATTAGAGCTCAGAAATGAGATGATTGAATAATATGTGATTAAAATGGAGATTGCAGATCATAAAAAATAACTTCCCGAGGATCCAACCAATACCATTTACAAGAGATAAATTAAGAATAAATCCCAGATGGCTCAGTGGTAAAGAATCTGCCTGCGATCCCTGGGTTAAGAAGATTCCCCTGGAAGAGGAACTGGCAACCCACTCCAGTAATACTGCCTGAAAAATCCCATGGACAGAGAAGCCTGGTGGGCTATATAGTCCATGGGGTCACAAGAGTTGAACCCGACTTAGCAAGTAAAACAACAACAAATCCTTTAATGTATACACACTACTATATATAAAATACTGTTCATGGGGTTCTCAAGGCAAGAATACTGAAGTGGTTTGCCATTCCCTTCTCCAGTAGACCACATTCTATCAGACCTCTCCACCATGACCTGTCCATCTTGGGTGGTCCCACACAGCATGGCTTAGTCTCATTGAGTTAGACAAGGCTGTGGTCCATGTGATCAGATTGGCTTGCTTTCTGTGATTATGGTTTCAGTCTGTCTGCCCTCTGATGCCCTCTCACAACACCTACCGACTTACTTGGGTTTCTCTTACCTTGGACATGGGGTATCTCTTCACGGTTGCTCCAGCAAAGCGCAGCCGCTGCTCCTTACCTTGGACGAGGGGTATCTCTTCACAGCCGCCCCGCCTGACCTTAAATGTGGAGTAGCCCCTCTCGGCCCTCCTGCACCCACGCAGCTGCCGCTCCTCGGGCATGGGGTAGCTCCTCTCGGCCACCGCCCCTGACCTTGGACTTGGAGTACATCATGAGGAACCTGGGCTGGAAGAAGCACAAGTGGAATCAAGATTGCCAGGAGAAATATCAATAACCTCAGATATGCAGACGACATCACCCTTATGGCAGAAAGTGAAAAGAAACTAAAAAGCCTCTTGATGAAAGTGAAAGAGGAGAGTGAAAAAGTTGGCTTAAAGCTCAGCATTCAGAAAACTAAGATCATGGCATCTGGTCCCATCACTTCATGGGAAATAGATGGGGAAACAGGGGAAACAGTGGCTGACTTTATTTTTCTGGGCAGCAAAATCACTGCAGATGGTGATTGCAGCCATGAAATTAAAAGACGCTTACTTCTTGAAAGGAAAATTATGACCAACCTAGACAGGATATTAAAAAGCAGAGACATTACTTTGCCAACAAAGTTCCACTAGTCAAGGCTATAGTCTTTCCAGTAGTCATGTATGGGTGTGAGAGTTGGACAGTGAAGAAAGCTGAGCGCCACAGAATTGATGCTTTTGAACTGTGGTGTTGTAGAAGACTCTTGAGAGTCCCTTGGACTGCAAGGAGATCCAACCAGTTCATCCTAAAGGAGATCAGTCCTGGGTGTTCATTGGAAGGACTGATGCTGAAGCTGAAACTCCGATACTTTGACCACCTCATGCAAAGAGCTGACTCATTGGAAAAGACTCTGATGCTGGGAAGGATTGGAGGCTGGAGGAGAAGGGGATGACAGAGGATGAGATGACTGGATGGCATCACCAACTCTATGGACATAGGTTTGGGTAGACTCTAGGAGTTGGTGATGGACAGGGAGGCCTGGCGTGCTGTGATTCATGGGGTCACATAGAGTCAGACATGACTGAGCGACTGAACTGAACTGATATATAGAATAGATAACCAACAAGGACCTACTGTATAACACAGGGAATGATATTCACTATATTATAAAAATGTATAATGGAAAAAAATCTGCAAAAATATATATATATATATATATATATATATATATATATATATATATATATAACTGAGTCACTTTGCTGTTCACCTGACAATAACACAACTGTGCAAATTAACTCTACTCCAGTAAAAAAAAGTTATTTTAAAAAAAGTAAATATCCTAGAGAGGATGACAGAAAAACGATAAAACTGAAAATGGAATTGCCAACATGGGAGGGATGCCTGAAAAAATCAGTCAATGTAGATAAAACTATAAACAGGTTGCAACAGTTAGAGAAAAACTAGTAGAAGAGAGACAACTATGATTCAAATAAAAATAATTTGTATACCAAAATAGAGAATCCCAATTAACAAGGATTTAAAACTAAAAAAAAAAAAAAATTCCCTGTAATGAAAGAACAATCCAGGTTTGGGTAAAGCACTGGGAAACACATATCCTGGTTAAATTATTGAAATGGAAGCATAAAAAATAATTCTTTAGTCATCTGTGCAGAAAAATTAAATCACCTTGAAGAATAAATATTCGGACCAATGGCTATACATTCCTAAAGGAAAATGTAGCTGAAAAATGTATTGCCTGGTATTAGGAACCATTGCAGTATCAAGCAGCCATTTCAATTATAAAAGAATAAGGAGTAGAGAGCCTATAACATCTTCTTGTCTTGTATTTGGGAGGGAGGGAAAGAAGTAATTTGCATCTCATTATGCTATTGAAATACAGACAGTTGAAAAAGGTTTAAATGAACATTCTTAGAAAGGAATGAATATAATAAAGAACATTATGAAATCACTTTAGAGTAGAGTTAATACCAAATTGTGGGAGTTATAGTTTCAGAAAAGAATGTAAAATTTATAAATCTTTATAATGTAAAAATAACATAGAAATCAGGGAATTGGTCAATGTTGTCTGAATTGAATGAAGCGTGGTTAAAAAATGCATAACTTCAGCGTCTGTGTTTTCCATTATCTATTTATTAAGGTTAGAGAACTCTTCCAATTTTTGTTATTTTTTTTCTTAAATTCTTTCATAAGTAGTGAGTTAAATGTTTGTGTAAACTAGGACGTGTATTATAATATGAATTACCAGTCAGATATTTGGACTCCAAGGCTAGTACTCTTTTGACTCCTCATTTATTCAGAATATGGAGATGAAAGAAAATATAGAGAATCTGGTTTTGAAACAATTGGCACTCCTTACTAGTAAGTACTTGTTGGTGGAGGTGGAAATCCACTATAGGAAGTAAAGTATATTAACCTAGTGAATCTATACATAGTTGACTTTGAGCTCTCTTAAGAAAATAAACATGCCTAAATTCAATAGATATGACTATATTAATCTGTGACTTGGAGTGGTGTTTTGTCTTCAATTTCACACTCATAAATTGTTACTATGATCCAGTCATTCCAGCAAAAGTAAAATCAATGTCTATAATGTTAAAACTGGTAATTCAATGAAAATATGTGGGACTCAGGATGTAGCACAATATAGCCTGAAATCAGGGAGCAAAACTTGCTAACAAAAATTGACTGTTCAGAGCTCAAGTGGGTAGCCTGGAAGAGGTTCAGAATGTGGTAGTATCACTCCAGACCTTGTACTGTTAGGTTGTTAGGAAGATGGTGAGCAGCAAAAGAAAAGTAACTCTTGTAACACAGTGCAGTTTTGAGCTATTTCTTGTAGAAAATTTGCAAATGATCTTGCCTTCAATAAATAGGCGATAGTAAGAAAAGGCAGATTGATCTACTGTGTGCATAGTCCATTTGTGTGGAGTGACTTTGCAACATATGGATAATTTAAAAGTTCTAGAAGGAAATTTTGAGGCTGATTCCTGCTGGCAGTTATAAAAAGCAGTTAAATAATAGCAGTAATTAAGGTTTGGGATGGTATTTACTAAGAGAACTCTAAAATTCAATAAACTATAATCAAAATCTAACTAGTCAGCAAAACCTGAAGTTGAATGCAGACTACAGATTTCTAACCGCTTTCCAGAGTTAAATAGATTTGGAATTCAAACAACGGACAAGAGCTAATTAAGTTGTCTACTAGCAGAGGTTCTCAAACTTGAAGGTGCATTGTAATGCCCTGGAAGGCTTGTTAAAATACAAGTTGTTGGGCTCAATCCTTCAGAGTTTCAAATTCAGTAGATCAGAGGTACGGGGTCAGAGAATTTCTGTCTCTAACCAGTTTCCAGAAAACACTGATGATGCTGTCTGGGGGCCACACTTTGAAAACCACTGACTCTAATCATACTGTGCTGGGAAGAACTGAGGAACACTGACTTTCCATCTCTTATTCTATAATAAATGTTTGAAACTCTCACAGGGAGATTAGAAAGGCTACAGTCATTTAAAAATCAGGCAAGAAATTGTAAATACCCTTCGGTTGAGACATGGTATAATGTGATT
Source organism: Antilocapra americana (assembly GCA_007570785.1). Taxonomy (NCBI): domain Eukaryota; kingdom Metazoa; phylum Chordata; class Mammalia; order Artiodactyla; family Antilocapridae; genus Antilocapra; species Antilocapra americana. Next base: position 1,629,023 of record ML660679.1, on the reverse strand, counting down.
CTCTAAAATAGTGTTTGGAACTTGAGCTTAGCATTTCAAATACGTGGTGTAACCTCAGTGTATAACCACTGTGTTATTAGAATTCACTTTGGAGAGAAGAATCAAGCCAATCATTATCTTTGTCAAAATGAGGTTTTGAGAAGAGAAAATAGTTTGAAGGTTGCATTTCTCAGAAGTGCTAATTTCTCAGGGTTTGCGTTATCAATACATACTTTTCTTCATAAATAATTTGATATTAACTTTCAGTGTTTTTTGAATGTTTAAAGTGAAAAAGTGTTACTTTTTTTTTTACTTATAAGGTATTAGTACAGGTGGTGTGCTTTTTGATTTAAAAGTCACAGAGTCATCTGGCTTGACACTACTATTTGCATAACAAGCCATATATTTCTACTTTGTTTGCCAAGTGTAGAAAATTGTGTGTTCGTAAGATGCTGTAAAAGTTAAGGGGAAAAAAATCTCCCCCACAACCAGAATCCATCTTTGAAAGATCTGTCTGTAAATGTTTTATATGTTTATAAGGAAGTCTGAAGAATTTAGTGACCCATAGGAAGCATGCACATTTTTGTAATACTTTCATTAACTGTATGGCAAGTTTCTGTGTTAACTAGGATTCTGCAGTGAGAAGTCTGTCCACTGAAATGTATGTCATCACTGAATAAGGCTAAAATCTATAATAAAACCCAGTAAAATAATGTCAGCCAAGAAATCAAAATAAAATAAAAATTTAAAAAGCATTAAAACTTTATATGCTCTTACTCAAAGGAGTTTCTCATTTTTCACGATTTGCTAGTAGAATGATAAAATATTGTAAAATCTTAGTGTTGCAGAGAATAAAATAAGAGAGGAATAATGATTGTATTGAAAGAGAACCATGCATGTGGTCTTAGAGAGTGTAGCATGCATGTGGAGAATGGGCATGACTGAGGTAGTGTCCCTTATAAGTGAAGAACACACTCCAATGCCATAAAATGTTAATATAAGCTATCAATATTCCAGGAAATTGAGGCAGGAACAAAGGAATCAATTAGTCTCAGCAACCCTGACTGGATGTCCAAACGACTTGTATATTTCCTGTTCTGCAAAGAAATAGAAGATGAGGGAATCCAAGACAGTATGACAAGCGAAATGTAGGAAGAGTAATTTTCTTCAGCTGCATATGCATCAGATGCAAATAAAGGAAGATAAGCAAATTTTTATCTCACATAACATGAAACTCATAGGTAGGGCCGTTTCAGGGCTTCGGGTGCGAGGATTCCAGATCAATGGTTCAGAGGTTCTCTTGGCCTACTTCCTGTGAAACCCTGAGAACAGACTGATAGGGAGATGGAGTGTACAAGGAAATGTTCTTCTGTTCACTTATACCTCTCTTAGGTGCCTATGTTTGGCTCCTGACCCTGACACTCAGTAGTTGTTGGATGCTGGGTAAATTACTTAACTTCTCTGCAATTCCAAGTCCTTTGTTTAACATTGAAGATGATGTTCTCGTCAGCTTTATAATAGAAAGCTCTGCCTGTAAAGTGCTGAAAACAGTGACTTTCACATAAATCTCTCCTACATCTTGGCAATGATTGTGAGGATAGGGGCTATGGTGGTGACGACAATTCCCTTGTCACTTAGAGGATGTAGATAGATTTCTGTCACATGAGCAACATTGACGTGAACAGAGAAATGGCATACACCTCTATTTCCACAGTGGCAAGTTGCATGTTTCTTTCTAGAGAAATTAGAACCCCATCACAGTGATCCCTAAATACACACTTCTGAGCAGTCTGTCAGAGGAGCTATTAGATGCTTTGTGCCTGTGTTTAAATGCAATAGCTTCCCCTCCTCCATCTGCTGTCCAAAAAGGCACTAAAGTCTCAGCATACCCTTGTAGGAATCACATAAGCATTTTTTATTTCCTGTAGAGCCCATTGTCTATGGTTCTTTGTTCTTCATGCAACTGACTTTTCTATGATATGATTGGCCTTTGAAAAACCAATTATTACAATTTCCTTTGTTTCACATTTTTTTATATTTTTAGCAACTGCAGGATTTTAGTTCCCTCTCAGGGATAGAACCCTTGCCCCCTGCAGTGGGAGTGCAGAGTCTTAACCACTGGACTGCCAGGGAAGTCCTTCACACTTTGTTTTCTGAGCCATCTCTACTACTGGTATAGACTCTTCCCCCATACCTAGCGATAACTTTACCCCTAAACACATAATAAAAGTTATATTTGCATTAAGTTAGGTTTTTCTTAGACAAGTAGATATATATGATAAATGAGAGAATTTTTTCACAATGAAAGGTAGTAATAATAATAAAACTACAATGATACTAAGCTAATAATAACACTGAGAATATTAAAAATCCTACAAATACAAAGTACCTTGCAGAATGAGAAACAAATGTATTTGGGAGTTAGCTATCTGATGCAAGGCAGAGAAAAAACACAATAGAACATATACTCTAACTTTCATTTAAAAATGATCAAAATTTAGTTTTCTAGAAATCTTTTGAATGATTCAAATATACATCACAACTGTGGGAGTTGGGTTAAGGATAAATATTCAGGTCAAAGCAATTGTTTCAGTTATCTTCATTGGGAGGATACTTCACACTACTGAAGATGTAATTAAGAACTTGAGATTTTATAATTTTGGATGAATGACTTGCCCAATTTACTGACACCATAAGATCTCAGTCAGTTCAGTTCAGTCACTCAGTCATGTCCGACTCTTTCTGACCCCATGGACTGCAGCACCCCAGGCTTCCCTGTCCTTCACCAACTCCCGTAGCTTGCTCAAACTCATATCCATCGAGTTGGTGATGCCATCCAACCATCTCATCCTCTGTCATCCCCTTCTCCTCCTGCCTTGGAGAAGGAAAAGACCTCCAGCATCAGGGTCTTTTCCAAGGAGTCAGTTCTTTGCATCAGATGACCAAAGTATTGGAGTTTCAGCTTCAGCATCAGTCCTTCCAGTGAATATTCAGGACTGATCTCCTTTAGGATGGACTGGTTAGATCTCCTTGCAGTATAAGGGGTGCTCAAGAGACTTCTCCAACACCACATTTCTTTGGCACTCAGCTTTCTTTATAGTCCAATTCTCACAGCTGTGCATGACTACTGGAAAAACCTTAACTTGGACTAGATGGAACTTTGTCAGCAAAGTAGGATCTCTGTTTTTTAATATGCTTCCTAGGTTGGTCATAGCTTTTCTTGCAAGGAGCAAGCATCTTTTAATTTCATGACTGCAGTCACCATCTGCAGTGATTTTGGAGCCCAAGAAAATAAAGTCTCTCACTGTTTCCATTGTCTCTCCATCTATTTGCCATGAAGTGGTGGAACCAGATGCCATGATCTTAGTTTCCTGAATGTTGATTTTCAAGCCAACCTTTTCACTCTCCTCTTTCAGTTTCATCAAGAGGCTCTTTACTTTCTCTGCTTTCTGCCATAAGGCTGGGGTCATCTGAGTATCTGAGGTTATTGATATTTCTCCCAGCAATATTGATTCCCATATACAGCCCAGCATTTCACATGATGTATCTGCATATAAGTTAAATAAGCACAGTGACAATATACAGCCTTGATGTACTCCTTTTCCTATTCTAGCTGTTGCTTCCTCACCTGCATACAGATTTCTCAGGGGTCAAGTAAGGTGGTCTGGTATTCCCATCTCTTGAAGAGTTGTCCACAGTTTGTTGTGATCCACACAGTCAAAGACTTTGGCGTAGTCAATAAAGCCAAAGTAGATGTTCTTTTGAAACTCTCTTGCTTTCTTGATGATCCAGCAGATCATGTTGGCGATTTGATCTCCAGTTCCTCTTCCTTTTCTAAATCTAGCTTGAACATCTGGAAGTTTACAGTTCACATACTGTAGAAGCCTGGCTTGGAGAATTTTGAGCATTACTTTGCTAGTGTGTGAGATGAGTGCAATCATGTGGTAGTTTGAACATTCTTTGGCATTGCCCTTCTTTGTACTGGAATGAGAACTGACCTTTTCCAGTCCTGTGGCCACTGCTGAGTTTCCCAAATTTGCTGGCATATTGAGTGCGGCACTTTCACAGCATCATCTTTTAGGATTTGGAATAGCTCAACTGGAATTCCATTACCTCTGCTAGCTTTGTTCATAGTGATGCTTCCTAAAGCCCATTTAACTTCCCATTCCATGATGTCCATAAGATCTACACTCTCACAAATTGTAAGTTTCATAAAGACTGGGGGTTTTAATATTTTTTCAGTTATGTCTCTAACATAGAAGTGGATGTGGCACATGAGAAGTACAAAATAAATATTTATTGAAGAAAAAAATATTTATTGAAGGAGTTAATTTAAAAACTCTGCCTTTTAGCATTGAATGTAAGAGTGAAAATCACTCAGCCGTGTCCTACTCTGTGCGATCCCATGGACTATACAGTCCATGGAATTCTCCAGGCCAGGTTACTGGAGTGGGTAGACGTTCCCTTCTCCAAGGGACCTTCCTAACCCGGGGATCTAACCCAGGTCTCCCTCATTGCAGGTGATTTCTTTACCAGCTGAGCCATCAGGGTTTGAATATATCTTGTCTCTGAATTTCCAAGATATATTTAAAATATTTATTTTATTTGTTTATTTGTCTGTACTGGGTCTTAGTTGCAGGACTCTGGTTCTTTGATGCATATGAACTCTTGGTTGAAGCAAGTGGGATCTGGTTACCCAGCCAGGGATCAAACCTGGGCACCCTGCATTGGGAGTATGAAGTCTTAGCCACTGGACCACCAGGGAAGTCCTTCCATGATATGTTGTCACACATTTTTATACTTGGTACAGTTAAATTTTTATTTTAATAAGTATTTTGATGTAGATTCAGATATTCAAACAAATTACATGGGTATTACAGAGTTCATATATATCCTTTGGGCTTCCCTAGTGGCTCAGCTGGTAAAGAATCTACCTGTAATGCAGGAGACCTGGGTTTGATTCCTGGTTGGGAGGATCCCCTGGAGAAGGAAATGGCAACCCACTCCAGTGTTCTTGCCTGGGGAATCCTGTGGACAGAGGAGCCTGGCGGGCTACAGTCCATGGGGTCACAAAGACACGACTGAGTGAGTAACGCAACAGACAACAACATATATATCCTTTTGTCCCCAAATACTGTCATGCACTCTTTCTCTCCTCATTCATATAATGCATATTAATACTGAAATATTTAGTGGTAAAGGACAATTATAGTATAATTATATAAAAGGAAATTGCTATTGCTACAGTATTAGTTCTGGCTTCCCTGGTGGCTCAGATGGTAAAGAATCTGCCTGCATTGCGTGAGACCTGGGTTTGATTCTGGGTGGGGAAGTTCCCCTGGAGAAGGAAACGGCAACCCACTCCAGTATTCTTGCCTGGAGAATCCCATGGACAAAGGAGCCTGGTGGGCTACAGTCCATGGGGTCAGAAAGAGTCGGACATGACTGAGCGACTAACACATACACATGGTATTAGTTCATCTGAAGACCTTACTTGTTTCATCAGCTGACCCTATATGTCTTGTGTTGACAAATAAACCCAGGGATTATGTGTTGCATAAAGGTATAAAGTCTCCTTCTCTCCTTTAATTTGAGTCAGTTTTTCCCTGTGTTGTATGACCTTGACTTTTTTTTTTTTTTTGATGACTACAGATCAGCTATTTTATAGAACATACCTCAGTTTGGGTTCGTCACTGTTTTATTCTGATTAGACTCAGGTTCTTCATTTTACAATAGGAATACCATAGTAATGATACTATCGGATTTGGATTCACATGATGTTGAAAACCCCCATGACTACTTTTGTTAAGTTTGATCATTTAGTGAATGTATTTGCTTTTTATTGCTGCTGTAAAAAATAATTACAAGTTGCTTAAAACAACACAAATTTGTTATATTACAGTTCTGTATGTCAGGGATCAGACATGGGTCTCACTGGGCTAAAATCAAAGTGTGGAGCTGTTTTCCTTCTTGAGACTCTAGGGGAGAATTATTTTGTTACCTTTTCTGGTTTCTAGAGGTTGCACACATTCCCTGGCTCAAGGCCCCATTCTTCATCTTCAAAGCCAGCAGCATTGCATCTCTCTGACTTTTTTCTGTAGTTACATCTTCCTCTGACCATAGTTGGGAAAGAATCTCACTTTTAAGGATTCATATGATTACATTGGGTGTACCTGGATAAAGTAATATACAGATGAGCAGTGAAAACATGGGTTATGACTGTGCAGGTCTACTTATATATGGATTTTTTTCAATAAATATTTACTATACTATTCTATAGTACTTCCCAGGTGGTGCTAGGGTAAAGAACCTGCCTGCAAATGCAGGAGACATAAGAGATGCAGGCTCCATCCCTGGGTCTGGAAGATCCCATGGAGGAGGGCATGGCAACCCACTCTAGTATTCTTGCATGGAGAATCCCATGGACAGAGGAATCTAGTGGGCTACAGTCCATAGGATTGCAAAAAGTTGGATACAACTGAAGTGACTTAGCACACACTCATAATACTATATGATCCACAGTTGATTGAATTTGCAAATGCAGAACCTCGGATAGAAAGGGCTGACTGTAAAGTTATACTTAAATTTTTTAAACTTTTAAACTGGGCAGAGGCTCAGTGTCCCTAATGCCCATATTGCTGAAAGGTCAGCTCTAGTCTCCCTTCTCTAGATTGTTGACTTGAATCACATCTGCAAAATCCCCTTTCTTTCATGTAGGGAACAGATATAGGTTCTGGATATTAGGACATGGATATCCTCGGTGGGGGTGGATTATTATGCCTAACATCCTCAAGGTGGTGTTTGCCATGTCTTCACTATACAGTTACTGTTTTCTCCTTTGCATTCGATAATGTGTTGTGGGAGATAGTTTGAGATCATGCAAATACATTGTTACTCACTACATTTTCACACACTAGTTTTAGTGCCATTAATCATTTGTACCTTGGAGCTGAAGCATTGCTTTCCCCCACAATGTCCAAACTTTTAAGAAATTTAAGGGCTGCCCTTCAGACCATGGATCTTAAAGTTGCCCACAGTATAGATCCCGAGATAAAGTTGTGAGTAGAAATAACTCAACGGAGGAAATTGAGTTGTGATCCTAGAAAATTCAGAGAGAGCATGGTGAAGGGAGACAAGCAAAGGAAGAAATCCAATGAAGAATGTATTAATGAGCACTTTTTGTTGGAAAGTAGTACTGAAGTTTCCCAAGGACCCTTTAAGAGCTTGTAGAACATGTTTCAGAATTATCTGCCAATGAGGGAAGATGCTCACTCTGTCTCTGTACCTCTGAAGGCATTAACGCTTCATCACCTTTGCCAGACATACTCCAGTGGCCAGAAAGACCTCAGTGCTTGAGGTAGGAATGCCTAACCAGGTATAAGAACCTTTAACCAAAGATGCAGAGGATGTACAAGTCAGTGCAAGGCATGGTGTGGGACACCTGAGAATGTCTTTGATATTTTACTTCATTTGTACTATTAATGATCAAAACAAATCTTTAATGGTATCCTTCTCAGCCTTCCAGAGTTCTGACTGGCTTATTCTAATGTCCAGGGAAAACTCCTTTATCTTGTAAATCATTCCAATCATTCTCTTATAGGAGTTAGAATCTTTGACGTTTAGAGATGGACTGAATCCAAGAGGTATCAAAGTCAACTTTTGATTAAAGAGAGAGAAAACAGAAGTCTAGGAAGACACAGTCTGCCATCCCACAGTTGTTTAGTGACAGTGTTAGGATGGAAATGTGGGCTTCTGAATTCCTTATTAAATCAAGTCTACGTCAGTCAGTGAGTTCAGGGGCTCAATTGTGTCCAACTCTTTGCGACCCCGTGGATTGCAGCACACCAGGCTTCCCTGTCCATCACCAACTCCCGGAGCTTGCTCAAACTCATGTCCATCAGGTCAGTGATGCCATCTAACCATCTCATCCTCTGTCATTCCCTTTTCTTCTGGCCTTCAGTCTTTCTCAACAGCAGGGGCTTTTCCAAGGAGTCAGTTCTCCACATCAGGTGCCCAAAGTATTGGAGTTTCAGTATCAGTCCTTCCAATGAAAATTCAGGACTGATTTCCTTTAGGATGGACTGGTTGGATCTCTTTGCAGTTCAAGGGACTCTCAAGAGACTTCTCCAACACCACAGTTCAAAAGCATCAATCCTTTGATGCTCAGCTTTCTTTATACTCCAACTCTGACATCCATACATGACTACTGGAAAAACCATAGCTTGGACTAGATGGAACTTTGTTGGCAAAATAACATCTCTGCTTTTTAATATGCTGCCTAGGTTGGTCATAGCTTTTCTTCCAAGGAGCAAGCACCTTTTCATTTCATGGCTGCAGTCACCATTTGCAGTGATTTTGCAGCCCAAGAAAATACAGTCTCTCACTGTTTCCATTGTTTCTCCATCTGTTTGCCATGAAGTGATGAGATCGGATGCTATGATTTTAGTTTTCCGAATGTTGAGTTTTAAGCCAACTTTTTCACTCTTTTTCACTTTCATCAAGAGGCTCTTTAGTTCTTCACTTTCTGCCATAAGGGTAGTGTCATCTACATATGTGAGGTTATTGATATCTCTCCATGGCAATCTTGATTCTAGCTTGTACTTCATCCAGGCAGACATTTTTCATGATGTGCTATGCATATAAGTTAAATAAGCATAGTGACAATATATAGCCTTGATGTATTCCTTTCCCAATTTGGAACCAGTCTGTTGTTCCATGTCCACTTCTAACTGTTGCTTCTTGACCAGCATACAGATTTCTCAGGAGGCAGGTAAGGTAGTCTGGTATTCCCATCTCTTGAAGAATTTTCTACAGTTTGTTGTGATCCATACAGTCAAAGACTTTGGCGTAGTCAATGAAGCAGAAGTAGATGTTTTTCTGAAATTCTTTTGCTTTCTTGATGATCCAGAGGATGTTGGCAATTTGATCTCTGGTTCCTCTGGCTTTTCTAAATCCAGCATGAATATCTGGAAGTTCACAGTTCATGTACTGTTAAAGCCTGGCTTGGAGAATTTTGAGCATTACTTTGCTAGCATGTGAGATGAGTGCAATTGTGTGGTAGTTTGAACATTCTTTGGCATTGCCCTTCTTTGTACTGGAATGAGAACTGACCTTTTCCAGTCCTGTGGCCACTGCTAAGTTTTCCAGATCTGTTGGCATATCAAGTGCAGCACTTTCACAGCATCGTCTTTTAGGATTTGAAATATCTCAGCTGGAATTCCATCACCTCCAGGATGCTTCCTAAGGCCCACTTGACTTCACATTCCAGGATGTCTGGCTCTATGTGGGTGATCACACCATCATGGTTTTCTGGGTCGTGAAGATCTTTTTTGTGCAGTTCTTCTGTATATTCTTGCCTCCTCCTCTTAATATCTTCTGCTTCTGTTAGGTCCATACCATTTCTCTCCTTTATTGTGCCAGTGTTTGCATGAAATGTTCCCTGGATATCTCTAATTTTCTTGAAGAGGTCTCTAGTCTTTCCCATTCTATTGTTTCCCTCTATTTCTTTGCATTGATCACTAAGGAAGTATTTCTTATCTCTCCTTGCTATTCTTTGAAACTCTGCATTCAAATGGGTATATCTTTCCTTTGCCTTTGCCTTTCTCTTCTCTTTTCTTGGCTATTTGTAAGGCCTCCTCAGACAAACATTTTACCTTTTTGCATTTCTTTTTCTTGGAGATGGTCTTGATTAATGCCTCCTGTACAATGTCATGAACCTCCATCCATAGTTCTTCAGGAACTCTGTCTGTCAGTACTAATCCCTTGATTCTATTTGTCCCTTCCACTGTATAATCATAAGGGATTTGATCGTAAGTCTACGTATATGACCAAAAATGCACTGGAGGAAACATTCATGGGCAAATTTTGCTAGTAAGAGGGAATATTTTCCTGGTAATCTTTTTCTGCTCTTTAATAAGTATATCTTTTGTGAGTGGACATTAAAAATAGAAAGTTAATTTATTTTTTTTCAAAAGCAATACTATAATTTTCATGTAGGTTTCTTTGTTTGTTTTTTATTCAGAAAGGCCTGGGGAACTGGAAAGCATTTTCAGTTCTATTATATGGGTGTCACAGCAAGAAATGTTCCAGGAGTAACAGGATCCTGCCCAACAGTAGGATGTTGTTTTGTTTCACATATAATGGTGTTAGGTGCTACGTTGCCTTTTCAGCTACAGCTGTTTGTTATATCCATTCCTTATCTGTGGCAAGTCAACAATGGGGTAACCCTGATCCTTCGAGCTGTTGACAGGTGGTAATCCTTCAGCTAAATAGCATAGGATATTATTTTCTCTAGATATATTTTTTTATAGAGTAACCTTTTGTCATTTCACAACTAAAATGAGTAAAATGTCAAATTAGATTTACAGAAAATAGAAACAATAGACATCTCCAAACAGTTTCTATTATGTTTTCAAGTTAGGACAGTGTTTAAAGTAACAGGCTTGGAATTCAAAAGACTGAGGCTTTTGTCCACTGTCTGCTTGTACTGTATGCAAGTTTCCCAGCCTCTGTAAACATCAGCTTTCTTATCTCTAAAATGGGGCTAACAGTAGTACATGCCTTTTAAGATTGTTGAGAAGATTAAATGAGATGGCTTATGTAACATGTTTATCACATGCATTGAATTATTGATAAATACTGTCAGTACAATGGAAATCAGAGCAGTGCTGCTTACAACTAATGTAAACATCGGAAGGTAATTTGGTCAGAGTGTGTGCTAAGTCACTTCAGTTGTGTCTAACTCTTTGGGTCCCTATGGAATGAAGCCCACCAGGCTCCTCTGTCTATGAGATTCTCTGGGCAAGAATACTGGAGTGGGTTGCCATGCCCTCCTCTAGGGAATCTTCGCGACTCAGGGATCAAACCTGTGTCTCTTACATCTCCTGCATTGGCAGGTGGATTCTTTACCACTAGTGCCACATGGGCTTTCCTTAACTGTGTATTGCTTTCCTTAACTATGTAGCATGTCTGCCTTCCATCACCAAATTACCTCAATGTGTAACTGAAATAATGTCATGAGGTCAATATTTGATAGTATTTTGGAAAAAAATTTCCTTCAGGCTTAATTTCTCTTACTGGTAATTAAAATTATTGGTGTATTTATATGATGAAAATTCCTGGCTTGTATCTTTTAAAAATATATTTATCCTATTGAAGTATAGTTGATTTATATTGTTGGTTTAATTTCTGCTATACAGCAAAATGATGCAATTTTATATATATATATATATATATATATATATATATATATATGTATTATATATTCCTTTTCTTTCTTTTCCATTATGGTTTATCACAGGATATTGGCTATAATTTCCTGTGTTACATAGTAGGACCTTGTTGCTTATCCATTCAACATATACTAGTTTGCATCTACTAATCCCAACCTTCCACTCTTTTGTTGCCCTACCCTTCCTCCCCACTGGCAACCATAAGTCTGTTCTCTGCCTGTGAATCTGTTTCTGTTTTATAGATGAGTTCACTTGTGTTGTATCATATAGTATTTGTCTTTCTCTTTCTGACTGACTTCACTTAATACGGTAAGCCCATCCATGTTGCTGCAAATGGCATTATTTCATTCTTTTTATGGCTGAGTAGTATTCTACTTTATGCATGTAACACATCTTCTTTATCCATTCATCTCTTGATAGACATGTAGGCTGTTTGCATGTCTTGGCTGTTATAAATAATGCTGCTATAAACATTGGGGAGTGTGTGTCTTTTCAAATTAGAGTTTTCTCTGGATATATGTCCAGGATTGTGGGATTGCAGGATCATATGGCAGTTCTGGAAAACTATTTTTCCAGTAGTCGTGTACGGATGTGAGAGTTGGAGTATAAGAAAGCTGAGTGCTGAAGAATTGGTGCTTTTGAACTGTAGTGTTGGAGAAGACTCTTGAGAGTCCCTTGGACTGCAAGGAGATCCAACAAGTGCATCCTAAAGGAGATCAGTCCTGAATATTCATTGGAAGGACTGATGTTGAAGCTGAAACTCCAATACTTTGGCTACCTGATGTGAAGAACTGACTCATTTGAAAAGACCCTGCTGCTGGGAAAGATTGAAGGTGGGAGGAGAAGGGGGTGACAGAGGATGAGATGATTAGATAGCATCACCAACTCAATGGACATGAGTTTGGGTAAATTCCTGGATTTGGTGATGGACAGGGAGACTTGGCATGCTACAGTCCATGGGGTCGCAAAGAATCAGACACGACTGAGCGACTGAACTGAACTGAACTGATGGCAGTTCTGTTTTTGTTTTTTTTTTTTTTTGATGATTCTCCATACTGTTCACCATAGAGGCTGCACCAATGTGCATTCCCACCAACAGTATAGGAGGGTTCCCTTTTCTCTATACCCTCTCTAGCATTTGCTATTTGTAGACTCTAATGATTGCCATTCTAACTGCTGTGAGATGGTACCTCATTATAGTTTTGATTTGCATTTCTCTAATAATTAGCAATATAGAGCATCTTCTCATATGCCTGTATGTCTTCTTATGGAGAAATATATGTATAGGTCTTCTGCTAATTTTTTAAATTTATTTATTTTTAATTGAAGGATAGTTGCTTTATAGTATTGTGTTGGTTTCTACCAAACATCAACTTGAATCAGCCATAAGTTTACCCATGTCCCCTTCCACTTGATCACTCCTCCTATCTCCCTATTCCCATTCACTATCTGTTGTACATATGGTAATGTACATTGCCATGTTACTCTCTCCATACATCCTATGCTCTCCTTCCTTTCCCCAATGCAGCCATGTCCATAAGTATGTTCTAAATGTCTGTGTCTCCATTGCTGCTTTGCAAATAATTTCATCAGTACCATCTTTCTAGATTCCATATATATATATATATATATTATATATATATATATATATATATATATATATGCATCAGTATACGATATTTGTCTTTCTCTGACTTACTTCACTCTGTGTAGTAGGCTCATTTTTGATTGGGTTGTGTTTTTTTGCTATTGAGCTGTATTAACTGTTTATTTATTTTGAAAATTAAGCTCTTGTCAGTTGCTTCATTTGTAAATGTTTTCTCCCATTCTATAGATTCTTTTTTGTGTTGTTTATGGTTTCCTTTGCTGTGAAAAAGCTTGTAAGTTTGATTAGGTCTCACTTGTTTGTTTTTGCTTTTATTCTATTACCTGGCCCATTTCATAAATAATTTCTATCAGTATGGGGTATAAGAAGTCTGGGGAGCAATATACTTTACCGCAATGACATTGCAGTTACAGTAATAAAAGCTGGCCATTGCTTTAAAGTTAGTAATGTCTAAGCAGTGATTTTAAATGCCTTTAGAGCCCAGACAGATGATAGAAAAGTTAAGTCAGCATTTAGGTGGATAATGCTACTGCTGCTGCTGCTGTTAAGTCGCTTTAGTGTCCGACTCTATGCGACCCCATAGACGGCAGCCCACCAGGCTCCCCCGTCCCTGGGATTCTCCAGGCAAGAACACTGGAGTGGGTTGCCATTTCCTTCTCCAATGCAGGAAAGTGAAAAATGAAAGTGAAGTTCCTCAGTCGTGTCTGACTCTTAGCGACCACATGGACTGCAGCCTACCAGGCTCCTCCTTCTATTGGATTTTCCAAGCAAGAGTACTGGAGTATAATGGAGCTATGGCAAATGTGAGAATGAATAGATCTTAAAAAATTATGTGAACACTAACAAATCAAATTAAGCAATCTATGGACTCAATTATTTGGCCCACACAGCAGTTTCAACCTCTCGGAAGTCTCAAAACTTATTTTCTTAGACACTGTAATTTCTCAAAGTGTTTTACAACAACAGGAACAGTTTAGTAAGAGTACAATCACCATGCTTTCCCTTTAGATGTGGGAGACAATTGGGATGAACAAAATACAGCTTCTGAGTTTCAGTTTCCTCATCTGTCAGTTGTATGGACTACCTTCTTCACTAACTTCTTAAAAAGTTTCTTCTTTGATCACAGGTTTTCTGTGCATTACTGCACTTTCATACATTTCTTACCTAATCGCTGAAACAAGAAGATACATATATAATTGTCAAGTTAATGATGAATCTCAAATGAGAATAGTAATGTTAAGTTGCTCAAAGTTCAAAGCCTATAAGTCTTGACACTAGGCTTTTCTTAGTAAAAAAATCCATGTGACAAAATACTGTTAGGTTGTCTTCCTATGATTGGGGAAAGAATCCAATTAAATAATACATTTAAAAGAGCTTTAAAGCCACAATATTCTAAGTGAGCTATCATAATTATTGTATCAAGGAATAATTGTAGACACCAAAAATTCCAATAAATTTGATTGAAACTCAATCTAATATGAAAATATATGCATATTATTATACACGTTTGCTCATAATTGTGTTGTAATCTTAAATGAGTAGCCATAGAATTTTGCAGCATGAAACAATTAGATGGTATTGGCATAAAGTAGAGAAAATTCTTTGATTATTCTACTAATGTTATTATTTTAATTGAACTTCCCTAGGGAAAATAAAGGAGAAAACATTCCATGTTGGAATATCATAGGTAATTATAGACCTGAGTACTTCCTTAGAATCTTGTAATTTTTAAATTTAAAAAAATTCCAAATTCATTTTTATTTTTGCATTGGTAATGCATGCATATCACTAAAATCAAATATATAGCATTTTAAAATGAAAACTGCATTCTCTTGGCATTGAAACATGTTAATTATCATATGTCTAAGCAATAGCCGGCCCAGGATTGATGCTTGGGACTGGTGCAACGAGATTTCCCGGAGGGAGGGAGGAGGGAGGGGGATTCTGGAGGGGGAGCATATGTAAACCCATGGTGATATAATGTCATTGTTTGGCAAAACTAATAAAAAAATGTTTAATAAAAAAATTTAAAAAAAAGAAAAAAAAACAAACAAGAAAAAACCTGCATTCTCATTTTTCTCCCACTCTCATTTCCTTACTTACCTTCATGGCAGTCACACTGCCCAGAAAGAGCGCATTTAATCCCTTTCCATATTTTCTCTAGAATTTATCTCCATATTTATAATTAATGTTTTTAAACTGCTGTTTCTTAATTTATCACACTAAGACATGTCCAGCACTGCTTTATTAACATTTAAGATTTCCTAATGTCACTTCAACATCTTCTTTACTCATTTTTTTCCAACAAATATTTTCTGGGCACCTACTAGGAGCTGAGTATTTTCTAGGCTCTGGGAACACAGAAGCAAAAATAATGTCTTCTCATGACATTTCCATTCTAGTTGGGCAGATCCAGGACTACAGATGATAGGAGAATGACAGATCATGGTATGATGGAAATGGAAAGTATTTCCTCTTCATATTTTCTGAATATAATTAATTAAAATCTTTTCAACTTAATTAAAGTTGTGTATTTCAACATACTTCCTTTCTCATATCACTTTTCCTTTTTTCTTGACACCCATAATAGCCTTGTTATTATATTTGCTTGTTTTTCTGAATATTTATCATTATTCCTCTCCAAAATGCTCCAACAGATCTTCTACAAGTCTATTCCTCTTTTTTCTCCAAGAGATCAAACTGTTCTCAGTACTTTGATAAATTAAGTTCAGTTCAGTTCAGTCGCTCAGTCGTATCTGACTCTTTGTGACCCCATGAATCGCAGCACGTCAGGCCTCCCTGTCCATCACCAACTCCCAGAGTCTACCCAAACCCATGTCCATCAAGTCGGTGATGCCATCCAGCCATCTCATCCTCTGTTGTCCCCTTCTCCTCCTGCCCCCAATCCTTCCCAGCATCACGGTCTTTTCCAATGACTCAACCCTTCGTATGAGGTGGGCAAAATATTGGAGTTTCAGCTTCAACATCAGTTCTTCCAATGAACACCCAGGACTAATCTCCCTTAGGATGGACTGGTTGGATCTTCTTGCAGTCCAAGGGATTCTCAAGAGTCTTCTCCAACACCACAGTTCAAAAGCATCAATTCTTCAGTGCTCAGCTTTCTTCACTGTCCAACTCGCACATCCATACATAACTACTGGAAAAACCATAGCCTTGACTAGACGGACATTTGTTGGCTAAGTAATATCTCTGCTTTTAAACATGATATCTAGGTGGTCATAACTTTCCTTCCAAGAAGCATCTTTTAATTTCATGGCTGCAATCACTATCTGCAATGATTTTGGAGCCCCCCAAAATAAAGTCTGACACTGTTTCCGCTGTTTCCCCATCTATTTGCCATGAAGTGATGGGACCAGATGCCATGATCTTAGTTTTCTGAATGTTGAGCTTTAAGCCAACTTTTTCACTCTCCTCTTTCACTTTCATCAAGAGGCTTTTTAGTTCCTCTTCACGTTCTGCCATAAGGGTGGTGTCATCTGAGTATCTGATGTTATTGATATTTCTCCTGGCAATCTTGATTTGAGCTTGTGCTTCTTCCAGCCCAGCGTTTCTCATGATGTACTCTACATGTAAGTTAAATAAGCAGGGTGACAATATACAGCCTTGATGTACTCCTTTTCCTATTTGGAACCAGTCTGTTGTTCCATGTCCAGTTCTAACTGTTGCTTCCTGACCTACATACAGGTTTCTCAAGAGAAAAGTGGTCTGGTATTCCCATCGCTTTAAGAATTTTCCACAGTTTGTTGTGATCCACACAGTCAAAGGCTTTGGTATAGTCAATAAAGCATAAATAGATGTTTTTCTGGAACTCTCTTGCTTTTTCGATGATCCAACAGATGTTCGCACTTTGGTCTCTGGTTCCTCTGCCTTTTCTAAAATCAGCTTGAACATCTCGAAGTTCATGGTTCACATATTGCTGAAGCCTAGCTTGGAGAATTTTGAGCATTACTTTACTAGCGTGTGAGATGAGTGCATTGTGCGGTAGTTTAAGCATTCTTTGGCATTGCCTTTCTTTGAGATTTGGATGAAAACTGACCTTTTCCAGTCCTGTGGCCACTGCTGAGTTTTCCAAATTTGCTGACATATTGAGTGCAGCACTTTCATAGCATCATCTTTCAGAATTTGGAATAGCTCAACTGGAATTCCATCACCTCCACTAGCTTTGTTTGTAGTGCTTCTTCCTAAGGCCCACTTGACTTCATATCCAAGATGTCTGGCTCTAGGTGAGTGATCACACCATCATGATCATCTTGGTTGTCAAGATCTTTTTTGTACAGTTCTTCTGTGTATTTTTGCCACCTCTTCTTAATATCTTCTGCTTCTGTTAGGTCCTTACCATTTCTGTCCTTTATCAAGCCCATCTTTGCATGAAATATTTGATCAATTATGTTTTATTTTCCCAGATTCCTTCCTCCCTCAGTTGTCCATCATTTTTCTTCAGGTTCAGCTATTACTCTCAAATGCTTGGGCTTCTTGTCATTCTAGGACATTATTTCCCCATTGTCGAATATCCTGTTTAGTGATTGCCTATTTCCCTTTTTCTCACTTTAATCCTTCTCTTTTGCTAAAGCACATCTTCCAGCAAGTAGAGTATTTTAATCTTTGGATGTCTGGCCATATCATTAATCTTCTTTTTCCAAATCTACTCTCCACTACTTCATCAAAAGGCCATTCCATCCTTCTAATTGTTCATATACCCAGGACTCTTCTCCCTCAATGCTCGACATGCAATCCATCCATAAACACATCCTACTGATCTTATAAAGAGATCTAGAATCTGACCTTTTCATGCCATCACATCTGGTTAGCACTTTGGTACAAGTCACCATTATCTTTCACCTTGATCATTCTAATCACCTTCCACTTGTTTTTGTCCTCGTTCTATTTCAGTTAATTCTCAAGAAAGCAGTCAGTTCATCCTTTTAAAACCTAAACCATAAATGTCTTTCTGTTCAGAAACCTTCAGTGTTTTCCCATCTCACTCATAATAAGAGCTTCTCTGGCCTATAAGTGCCCTGAGGGATCTGCTCTAGGTCTCATCTCCTGCAACACTCTCCACTACTTAAGCCATGCTAGCCTCCTTGAACTTGATGGAGCATTCATGACATCTTCCCACCTCAGGGTTCACTTCACTATCACTTCCTTCCAACCCTGAGTTACATAGATTAAAAGTCTTCACAGAATGTCTTTCCTGAACAACAGATTTACATTCTGAATTCCTGCAAACCCACTCCTCAAAGCACCCAGTCTCAATTCCATGATTGATTTTTCTTTCTATTGCCTGTCATCCTATGGTATTCTCTTCAGTTTACTTATGTATTTTATTTACTGTCTATAGCCTGACCACTATAGTATAACCTTTATGAGAGTAAGCTTTTAAAATCATATGTTTGCAGCTTTAGTATAAGTAACTAGGTACTTACTATTTGTTAAATCAGCTATAAAAATGATTTAATGTTTGGATTTGTATAAAATTCACAGTTAAAAATGAGTTTTTTTTCAATATTTTGATGACATTTCTTTATTAGGTACTGTTGAAAAGCCTGGTTCCAGTCTGACTCACATTCCTTTGGTTTTGTATTCTAAGATTTTTTTCTTTGTTTTCTTTCCTTTTATTTATTTATTTATTTTTTTGGTATTATGAAAGGTTTTCATTTATTGTGCTGAACACTCAAAGAGTTCTTTTCATATCCTTCAGGTGAGAAGCGCATTTCTCCCAGTTCTTTCTCCATGGTACATCTGTTCAACAGGTATTGGACCGCCTACATTGATCCTCTGATTTTCTTAGCTTTCTTTCCCCATCTTTTCCATGTCATGATATTTTTTCTTTTGCTTTTTGGGAGATTACTTAACTTTGTCTTCTAGCATGTTTCTATCACTTAGGATTTCATTCTTCTATTCTCTTGCAAATAACTAAAATACAGTAGCTTAAAAAATATTTTTCTTTTTTCTGTCTCATGATACAAGAAATATGAGTCTAAGCAGTCCATAACTGAAACAAGCTCAGTGATGTCATCAGTTGTAGATGCTTTTTTCCATGTTTGAGGGTTTACTTTTTAAAATTTATTTTTATTTGGAGGATTATTGCTTTACCACATTGTGTTGGTTCCTGTCATGCATCCTCCTGAATCAGCCGTAGGTATCCATATGTCCCCTCCCTCTTGAACCTACCTCTCACCTCTCACCTCGCACCTCCCACCCTACCCCACCCTTCTAGGTTATCACAGAGCATAGCGTTTGAGCTCCCTGCTTGAAACAGCAAATTCTCTCTGGCTGTATATTTTATATACAGTAATATGTATGTTTCAGTGCTACTCTCTCAATTAATCCCACCCTCTCCTTCCCGCACTGTGTCCACAAGTCTGTTCTTTATGTCTGTATTTCCATTGCTGACCTGTAAATAGGTTCATCAGTCCATATATATGTGTTAATATACAATATTTGTTTTTCTCTTTCTGACTAACTTCACTGTGTATAATAGGCTCTAGGTTCATCCACCTCATTAGAACTGACTTCAAATGCATTTCTTTTTATGGCTGAGTAATATTACATTGTATTTATGTACCACAGCTTCTTTTTCCATTCATCAGTCCATGAACATCTAGGTTGCTTCCATGTCCTAGCTATTTTAAATAGTACTGCAATGAACACTGAGGTACATGTGTCTTTTTCAATTATGGTTTCCTCAGGGGATGTGCTCAGTAGTGGGATTGCTGGGTGGTACAGTAGTTTGGGGCTTCCTGGTGGTTCAGATGGTAAAGAATCTGCCTTGCAATGCAGGAGACCCGAATTTGATTTCTGGGCCAGGAAGATCCCCTGGAGAAGGAAATGGCAACCCACTTTCGTATTCTGGCCTCAAGAATTCCTTAGACAGAGGAGCTTGGTGGCCTACAGTTCATGAGGTCACAATGAATCGGACCCAACTGAGCAACTAACACTTTCACTTTTCATGGAAGTTTTATTCTTAGTTTTTTAAGGAACTCCATACTTTTCTCCATAGTGGCTGGATCAATTTATATTCCTACTAGCAGTGCAAATGAATTTGCTTTTCTCCACACCCTCTCCAGCATTTATTGTTTGTAGATTTTTTTGGTGATGGCCAGTCTGATCAGTGTGAGTTGATAACCTCATTGTAGTTTTAATTTGCATGTCTCTAACAATGAGTGATGTTGAGCATCCTTTCATGTTTTTATTAGCTACCTGGATGTCTTCTTTAGATTAATGTCTATTTAGATCTTCTACCAACTTCTTGATTGGGTTGTTTGTTTTTCTGGTTTTGAGCTGTATGAGCTGCTTGTATATTTTTGGAGATTAATTCCTTTGTCAGTTGTTTCATTTTTTCTAGTTCTGTGAAAAACACCATTGTTAAGGGTGCAGTTCTTTTTGAAAACATTTTTTAATTGAATGATAATTGCTTTACAAAATTTTGTGGTTTTCTATCATACATCAACAAGAATCAGCCATACGTACACCCATGTCCCCTCCCTTCCAGACCTCCCTTCCATCTCCCTCCCCATCCCATATATCAGCCTGTAGCAGAGCCCCTGTTTGAGTTTCCTGAGTCATACAGAAAATTCCCATTGGCTATCTGTTTTACATATGGTATTGTAAGTTTCTGTTACTCTCTCCATTTATCTCCCCTTCTCCCTCCTTTCCTCCCACTGTGTCAATTGGTCTCTTCTCTATGTGTGTTTCTCCACTGCTGCCCTGAAAATAAGTTCATCAGTGCCTTCTCTTTAGATTCCATATATATGTGTCAGTATACAATATTTATATCTCTCTTTCTGACTTACTTCACTTGGCATAATAGGCTCTAGCTTTCTCTACCTCATTAGAACAGATTCAAATGCATTCCTTTTTATGGCTGAGCAGTATTCCATTGTATATATGTATGACAGCTTCTTCATTCATCTGTTGATGTACAGCTTCTTTATTCATTCATCTGTTGATGTACATTACCTAGGTGTAATTTACAATGTAATTTACAATTATGTTGCAGCTATTAGAAATAGTGCTGCAATGAACATTGGGGTACATTTAGTTTTTTCAGTTTTGATTTCCTGAAGGGTACAGGTCCTAATATAAGGATCCTGATCTGTGTTATAGATAGGGTAAAGGAAGAAGGTAGACAGAGAAGACCAGGAAATAAGAGAAGAGGATGAGAACAAAGGAGTTTTCTTCCATGGAGGCATTGCCTATATGTCAGCCGAAAAAGAGAAAATATAATAAAGAGAGACCTCTGGAGAGAAAATAATTTCTACCCCAAATTCTATTGTCTTACTTTACCTACCAGATAGAAACTTTTCGCTCTTTTCTTGTTTCCTGATACTCCTTTAGCTCAACTTCTGTTCTTAGTTGACCCATGAGATGCCACCGCTTATTTTAGCATATTGTTATATTGATAGCATTTTTATTTTTATTTTATTTTTGTATCTCTTAGATATTTTCTTTTTCAACACATTTTTCTTTGTTTTCATTGGGTAGTTTGTTTGTAGTCTTCTGTGTTAGAAAATTATCTCCAATGTATAGTGTTCTTTGTTGATCTCTTTATATTTAAGGCACATTATCACAATATACATAGGAATTGTTGAAACAGGTTTCCTATAGAGCAGTTGGCAAACTTTTTTTGAGAATGGCCATAGAGAAATATTTTAGACCTCATGGGCAACATGTTCTCAGTTACAACCACTCCACTCTGCTGTTGTAGTATAAGAACAGCCGTGTTGTTTTTATTGTTCAGTTGTTAAGCCATGTCTGGCTCTTTTGTGACCCCATGGACTGTAGCCCTCCAGGTTCCTCTGTCCACGGGATTTACCAGGCCAGAACACTGGAGTGGGTTGCTGTTTCCTTCTCCAGGGGATCTTCCCAACCCAGGATTGAACCTGTGTCTCCTGAATTGGCAGACAAATTCTTAACATTGAGCCACCAGGGATGCCCAAGAAGAGCCATCAACAGTTGCAAATGAATGGGTATGTCTGACTTCCAATAAAAGTTTCTACCCAAAACAGGCTGGGGGTTAGCTTTGGTTTTTTGGACAGTTATGGAGTAATTAAGTGAGGAACTGTGTTTTCCTTACTGGTTAGCATCTTCTCTGTGAATATTCAGATTCTTCAGAAAAGAAAAGTCTAGTTTCCTATCTGATAGTATTTGGGTGGTATGTTGAGACACTGTTAGAAACAGCTATATCTGTCAATATTTAGTCTGTAGACATCTCCCAGTTACAGGTTACATGCCTCTCTCATCCTGTAAGAATCTGGATTCTCTGATGTTTGATCTCCACAGAAAAGAGTTCTCTAGTGTCTGAAAGTATTGTGGTTTGGATAGTCACCTGACAGCCTTACCTCAGTCCTCTACCCTCCAGTATTCTGAAAATATACTTGTTACTCATCAGTGTCTCCCTCTGTAACACTTTAGCTTCCTTAGCTTCCCTTAATGAGATAGAACTTCCTTCTGTCTTTCCTCTTTCATAAACTGGATGACATATGTTGTCCATTGTTAACTCCCCTCCCATTCTCACTTCCTTTCTGGGTTTATACTACTTTCAATTCCACTAAAATGACAGTGGTGTTTCTGGAGGGAACACAGATCAGTGCACATACTTGGCCATATTTACTTAGAGGTGTGTGAGTTCTTTTTATCAAATAGTAAGGCTCACATAATATTAGAAGTTATATGGAAAAATAGAAAACACCAAAGCTATGATAGCCAGGGGGACTATTCCACTGTGGTACACCAGAATTATCATAACATTCACATTTCTGTACATCAGTGCATCTGTTTTTAGCCAGGATTCAGTCTGCAGTTGAAATGTTATCCCCCCTAATTTCAGTATTGATAAAAACAATGTTATCAAATCATTCTTGGTCATCTTGATTAGAACACACAAAACATATTACATAACCAGAAGAGGATTCAATACAGAGCATAGTAACTACATGGTAATATGTGTAGGGTAAATCCATTCCATGGTCATGGAGAACTAGAGGAAGGATTGTGCAAAGCATATTGGAGAGAAGCAAAGCCTCATTAATAATATAATTGATGATCATTTTACTTTACAAGTCAACATGAAAAATTGTATTTGTAGAAAGTATAAGTTTTGCATATTTTAATATTCATGAAAATAAATAAATATCCCATTACAAAGCATTTCTGAAACTAGAGAAGAGGAACCACAGAACTGAGATAAGTAATGAGAAAAATAATTGGGAAAAACTGAAGAGACAGAGTTATCTTAAGCATACCTGTTTCAGGGATATTCAGTAATTTCTCATTCATTAATGATGTGGAGGCATGTTTATTAAGCACTCAGTGTAGTCAGAAAGATAAAACATGATATATTAGAAAAAGCGGTGACTGTAACAAAGCACAATGTGGAGTTCACATCTAAGGTTAAGGGTATACTATCCATTACATGGACAATTTATTTAAAAGTCACTCATCTTAATGTTTGTATTTTTTAAGACATTGGGAAAAAATACTTTTAGTTGGTCAAGGTAAAAATTAATGAAGTGAGCTATGGTATATGTCAGCGGTGTCATAAGTCATAAAGGAGCTGGTTGTAGTTTAGTTGGGTGTGGAGGTGTGTACACTCTGGGTCTGGACCCTTTAGACCCCACCTTGCTCATTGTAATTGTTAATCTGAAGCTCAAAAAACCAAACTTGTTCAGTAGCCTCTTTAGCAAAATATTGCTTTACTATAACTAATTTCTGTTTGAATGTTCTATGTGGTAGAAGTTATTAGTGCTTGGTATGGTGTCAGGTACATAATAAACACTTAAGATATATTTTCTGATTTAATTGGATTTAACTTTTGTTCTTTCCTTCAGTTCAATCACTCAGTCATGTCCAGCTCTTTGTGATCCCATGGACTGCAACACACCAGGCTTCCCTGTCCATCACCAACTCCTGGAGCTTACTCAAACTCATGTCCATTGAGTCGGTGATGCCATCCAACCATCTCATCCTCTGCCGTCCCCTTCTCCTCCCGCCTTCAATCTTTCCCATCTTCAGGGTCTTTTCCAATGAGTCAGTTCTATGCATCAGGTGGCCAAAGTATTGGAGCTTCAGCCTCAGCATCAGTCCTTCCAATGCATATTCAGGACTGACTTCCTTTAGGATGGACTGGTTGGATCTCCTTGAAGTCCAAGGGACTCTCAAGACTCTGCTCCAACACCACAGTTCAAAAGCATCAATTCTTTGGCCCTCAGCTTTCTTTATAGTCCAACTCTCACAGCTATGCATGACCACTGGAAAAACCATAGCTTGGAGTAGATGGAACTTTGTCAGCAAAGTAATGTCTCTGCTTTTTAATATGCTGCCTAGGTTGGTCATAGTTTTTCTTCCAAGGAGCAAGCATCTTTTAATTTCATGGCTGCAGTCACCATATGCTGTGATTTTGGAGCGCAAGAAAATAGAGTTTCTCACTGTTTCCTTTGTTTCCCCATCGGTCTGCCATGAAGTAATGGGACTGGATGCCATAATCTTAGTTTTCTGAATGTTGAGTTTTAAGCCAAATTTTTCACTCTCCTCGTTCACTTTCATCAAGAAGCTCTATAGTTCTTCTTTGCTTTATGCCATAAATTAGTCTTTCGTTAGTCTAATTTAACAATGTCCCAGGAGAACACAGATAAAGAAATGAATTGAAACCATACTTTTCAATTATTTACAAGCACTAATGAATATAAGTCTCAGGGAAGAAGCATTTTACTCTCTCACAATTAACTTGTCTAATATAATGTCCATTTGAATGAAGAGGTGAGTTACAGGATTTATAAAAATATATACACAAACCCTAATAACAAGATATAAAAGTATCAAGACCTACGTAATACTTAGAGTGATACAAAAATTAAAAAATGACTTTGAAGTACTTTAAGGCAGCATTTTTAACATTTCAACAGGTATGTTTTTTCCTATACATTTTCATTGACACTGTGGCCTCAGTATTGTCTGTTTCCAGGCAACACTGATAATATCTTACATTTTTCCATACTTTCTATGTATACTTCCAAAAGCACTCCCTTTTCTATCTTAGGATTCCTAGTGCTTGTCACTCCTTGGTCTTCAAGACAAGATAGACAAGGGCTTAATCATGTATAAGTCTTTTCTTGTTGACTTCTTTAATTCTCACCTCACTAATTAAGTAAAAACATTGCTTCTAAAATGAATTTCTTCCTCTATCCTCATAACTCCTCTAATCAAAATTCTTAACTGAGCAGAACATTCTTTCCAGTGTAATCAGATTAGACTTAAGTAGGTTCAACTGTTGCTTTTCCACAGTCCCAACCTGATAATGTCAATTTAATCAACAGGCTGTGGAATATGTTATTTGATAACCCTAGCTCATAAAAATGTCTCTTGTGCTTCTCTTGGGATAAGCACAACTTCATATGAATCCTTGTATTAGTTTTTGGCATTTATAAGTTAAAGTTGCATGTATTTTTTTCTTACATACGTTAATTATATATTCATATTTCATGCAGTGTTTTTTTCTTTATGTGTTCCCATTCAACACTCTAACCTGAATCATGACAGACAGGAAGATAGAATTATATAGAAAGAAAAATATTTTATTGTAATCCAGCTCTGCTATAATTAATTATTCAAAGTTCTCTGATTATGCAGATTTATATACTTTTCAGAATCTACTCATTCAGACTTTCTATCTCACTGACAATGCTCTAAGAACATTTTGAAATTTAATGATTAAAACATTTCTTTCCTAAATAATCCTTTATATGAACTGATGCGTAAGTTTCTAATCTTGGATACTTGTATCCCTGGGTAAACTAAATGCAAAAATGGTAGTCCTGTGTTATGCTTAGTTGTTTGAAAAGCCAAATGTAAATCTCAACATTTTGATAAGTTTTTCATGAGGCTTCAGTACACAAGTGAAACCTGACATTCCTTTGCTTTATTTCCTGGAAGTCTTTGTATGTTTGTTGCATGTTAACTAGTTACCTTAGCTTACTTGAAACTGTGACTGTTCTATTTTGCTGTAATGAAATTGAGAAAGTGAATTATTATCAAACAATTTACTGGGAGAGAAAACTTTCAGATCATGAAGTCTGAGGATTGAAATAGGAAGAACCAAATGTGTTAATGCTGGGAAAATTTGAGATAACATGTTTCAGAGTGTGCTCTTGATAGGGTCTAAGTCTGGTGTATGACACCCAGAGATAACTGAATAACTGATCCTTGATTTGGTTACATAGCATGTGAAATTCAGGCATGTTCTTGGACATGGCTGTAATTATTCTTAGGAGTTGAGGGGTAACAGAGATGTCTATTCCTGAGTGTTCTGTATTACAATGGTCTCTGAATTTGCTATATATTATACAGCTAAGTTTGATGAGGAACTCCTGATCTAGATGAATTTATGTCACTTATATATCCAGACACAACGACATTCAGATTTAATTCAGGGTATGCATATAAAACTGCATAAGAAATGTGGCTTCCATAATGTCTGAAGGGATCCCCTGTCATTTATATATGCCCATCCTTAATACATCTACCCTGTAAGGTTTTGGGGCTCAGATAACTTGATGATTTACTCTGACTGCACTGGTTTCCTTTTGTAATTAATAAAACTTATCTGATTTATGCAGATCAATGTCAGTGTGCAGTTGTTCCATCAGTACAAGCATATTGTTCACCCACGTCAGTGCAATTATCAAGAAGTGTTAGGAATACTTAACCATAAAACTGATATTTTTTTTAAAAAGATATTAAAGACACAAGCTAAAAAAGGCATCAGAAAACACAAACTAGACTAAGGATAAAATCACTTGTAAACTGTAGGATAATTTGTTCAACTTTTTCTTATATACATTTATTAGGCAAAGTTATAGTGATAACAGACCTCCTCACTAAAAGAGATACACAGGTGGCAAACAAACATATAAATAGATGTTCCACATAATGTGTCATCAGGGAAATGCAAATTAAAATGAGATACCACTACACACCTATAAGAATGGCTACAATCTAGAACACTGACAACACCACATGTTGGCAAGGATGTGGTGGTAGATGTTCACCTGCTAAGTCATGTCTAACTCTGCCACCCCATGGACTACATACAGCATGCCAGGCTTCCCTGTCCTCCACTATTTCATAGAGTTTGCTTAAACTCACGTCCAGTGATGCCATGCAACCACCTCATCCTCTGTTGTCCCCTTTTCCTCCTTCTCTCAGTTTTTCCCAGAATCAGGGTTTTTTCCAGTGAATCAAATCTTTGCATCAGGTTGGCTAAGTATTGGAGCTTCAGCTTCAGCATCAGTCAGGATAGTCAGGATTGATTTCCTTTAGGATTGACTGGTTTGATCTCCTTGCTGCCCAAGGGACTCTCAAGAGTCTTTTCCAGCTGTCTTAGAATAATTGACCATAAGTGTATGAATTTATTTCTGGTCTTTCTATCCTATTCCATTGATCGATGTGTCTGTTTTTTATGCCAGTACCATACTGTTTGATTTACTGTACTTTGTCCTCCGACAGAGGACTTATATTCTGTCAATGACCTGTGAGGCTTAACTTTTATATTTTCTTTCAGGTTAAATTGATGTAAGGTATTACACAAACTTTTTTATACAAAGTTTTGTTTTGTGGGGAAGTTATTATATTCTTTTTATATTTGTTTGCTGTATGTGTTTTTTATGGTGACTTTTAAATGAAAAGAGATGCTTATCATCTCAAGAATATGATGATGATTCTGTGGTTGAAACCATCCCACTGTTACTGAAATTAGAAAAAGATACTACAAAGAAAAAAACATAAACTAATATTTCTCATAAATCTAGATGTGAAAATCCTTACCAAAATTTTAGCTAATGAAGTCTAGCAGTTTGTAAAGAAAATCTACTATCTTGCTATCTGTTAATCTATCAATCTAAAGATACTAACCATTCTTCTGATATGAATATATGTATATATATATATATATATATACACATACACACACACACACACACACACACACACACATATATATATATATATATATATATATATACACATTACATAGTGGCTTCCTGGGTGGTGCAGTGGTAAAGAATCTGCCTGCCAGTGCAGGAGATGTAAGAGACAGTGATTTGATCCCTGGGTTAGAAAGATCTGCTGAAGTAAGAAATGGCAACCTGCTCCAGTATTTTTGCCTGGAAAATTCCATGGACAGAGGAGCCTGGCGGGCTACAGTCCATGGTGTCACAAAGAGTCGGACACGACTGAAGGCACACACACACACACACAATATACATTACCTACCTAAAATTTTCTTCAGTGTCTGTTTAAATCTTTTAGCCATTTTGTAAAATTTATGTTCTATTTTAGAATAGTTTTCCATCTGCATGAAAGCTATGAGTATAATACAGATAGTTCCTATATACCTCATTGCCCACTGTTCCCTATAATTAACATCTTTCATTAATATGGTACAGCCTAATTGTCCATCAGTTTATCAATAGGTAAACAGATAAACAAATTAAAATTAGTTAGTTCAGTCACTCAGTCCTGTCCAGCTCTTTGCAACCCCATGGATTGCAGGATGGCAGACTTCCCTGTCCATCACCAACTCCCGGAGCTTACTCAAACTTACACCCATCCAGTTGGTGATGCCATCCAACCATCTCATCCTCTGTCATCCCCTTCTCCTCATGCCTTCGATCTGTCCCAGCATCAGGGTCTTTTCCAATGAGTCAGTTCTTTGCATCAGGTGGCCAAAGTATTGGAGTTGCAGCTTCAGTATCAGTCCTTCCAATGAATATTCAGGACTGATTTCCTTTGAGGATGGACTGGTTGGATCTCTTTGCAGTCCAAGGGACTCTCAAGAATCTTCTCTAACACCACAGTTCAAAAGCATTAGTTCTTCAGTGCTCAGCTTTCCTTATGGTCCAACTCTCACATCTGCACATGACTACTGGAAAAACAATAACTTTGATTAGATGGACCTTTGCTGGCAAAGTAATTTCTCAGCTTTTTAATATGCTGTCTAGGATGGTCATAGCTTTTCTTTCAAGGAGCAAATGTCTTTTAATTTCGTGGCTGCAGTCACCATCTGCAGTGATTTTGGAGCCCCAAAATATGTTTCCATTGTTTCCCCATCTACTTCCCATGAAGTGATGGGACCAGATGCCATGATCTTAGTTTTCTGAATATACTAAACAAGTTAGAATATACCCATACAAATGAATATCATTCAGAGGAAAAAAAAGCATTGCTCCATTTAACAACATGAATGACACTCAGTAGCATGGTGCTAAGTGAAAGAATTCAGACACAAAAGCCTAGGTATTTTCTTATTCAACTTATATGAAATTAGAAAAAGAAGAACATACGAGAAGAAAGATTAGTATTTGCCAGGTGCTGGGAATGAAGGAGGGGGGAAGAAGGCAATTGAATGCAAAGGGACCAGAGAAAATTTGGGGGAGATGGATGTGAGCTGTATATTTATTGTGGAGGTAATTACATGACTGTCAGCGTTTGTCAAACCTGTATCTGTATTGTCAGAACTATATGCTTATAATGGGTGAATTTTAATATATGTAAATCATATCTTAATACATCAAATTTTAAAATAACATGCTAATTTTTTAAAAATTTACTTTATTGTGTTGTTTTTGCCATACAATGACATGAAACCGCCATGGGTTTACATATGCTCCCCCTCCAGAACCCCCCTCCCTCCTCCCTCCTGATTGCCTCCCCCTGGGACATCTCGGTTCCCCAGCCCCGAGCATCAACCCTGGGCTTGCGATTGACTTCACATATGATAATTAACATGTTTCAATGCCATTCTCCCATATCATCCCACCCTTGCCCTCTTCTACAGAGTCCACGAGTCTGTTCTATACATCTGTGTTCCTTTTGCTCTCTCGCATGCAGGGTTCTCGTTACCATCTTTCTAAATTCCATATATATGCGCTAGTATACTGTATTGTTGTTTTTCCTTCTGGCTTACTTCACTCTGGATAATAGGCTCCAGTTCCATCCACCTGAGTAGAACTGATTCAAATGAATTTTTTTTAATGCTGAGTAATATTCCATTGTGTATATGTACCACAGCTTTCTTATCCATTCGTCAGTTGATGGGCATCTAGGTTGCTTCCATGTCCAGGCTATTGTAAACAATGCGGCAATGAACACTGGGGTACACGTGTCTCTTTCAATTCTGGTTTCCTCGGTGTGTATGCCCAGGAGTGGGATTTTAATTTTATTTATTTATCTATTTTTTCTTTACATTATCGTGTTGGTTTTGCCATACGTTGACATGAATCCGCCATGGGTATACATGTGTTCCCCTTCCAGAATTCCCCTCCCTCGTCCCTCCCGATTCCATCCCTCTGGGGCATCCCGGTGCACCAGCCCTGAGCACCCTGTATCATGCATCAAACCTGGGCTGGCGATTCATTTCACATATGATAATTTATGATGGAGGTCATAGAACTCTGCTGAGTGAAGGCACAGGGGAAATCCTGCCCTTCCACCTGGCTGTTCAAATAGGCATCTTTGGGAAGACAAAGTTTATTTTCTAAGCCTTGAAAGATAAGGATGGGTTGTTAACAATGAAAGACAGAGTGCTATTTCAGACAGAAGACCCCTGAAAATCACTAAAAATAAATAATGCACCTATAGTTGAATGTAGTGATTTTTATATCAGAAGAATGGTTAATGTCTCCAGGTTCTTGATAGAATAGGGAAGAGTCAGACTCTTATCCTTGGGGAATACCCTCTTACAGTAAGTAAATCTCTGTATAAATGTATACCTTTTCTTGTTATTAAATAAACTTTTAACATAGCATGTAGTAATCATCCGTCCTATTTCAGATGTGACTGTCAGAAATTCAATTTAAACCAGATTTTAGAGTTAGTTATTTATGTACACAGAACAGACAAATCCAAGGGTAGACATATTCTCTGGGTATAGCTGGATCAGGATTTTTTTTTTTTTTACCTCTCAGGCATGCTTTCTTCCATTAAAAATTTATGTATGTTTCCTTCAAAGCATGAAGTTACTGTGTGATTTATTATCCAAACCAGTAAGTATACTGCAGTCACCGTTGTAAGCCAGGACTGTTCTGGGTAATTGGGATGTAGAGGGTCCATAACAAATGAACACAAATCACTCCAGGCTTACATATTTCCACTTTGTAGTCTCAGTGGAAATTATTCTTTCCTGGTGTTCCAGCCAAACTATATAATTGACTCTCTTTTTTTTGGTTACAAGAATTCCTGGACCAAAAGCTATGACAGGGAAGATGTAGGCCAGCCTAGATACTTGCTTGTCTCTAAAGCCAGTGTAAGCCCAGCAAATTCCAGAAATAGGTATGTGAGCAGATTTAGTTGTCTAAAGGAAAATGAAGATTATATTGTCCAAAGAATGAGCAATGGATAATGGGTTAACAAACAAAGATGTCCATAGTATAGTGTGTATTTCCATACTTTTTCATTAGTCACATACTAATTTGATTACTTTTATCTTTTTTTTAAGGAAATGGTAGCTTCGTCTTTATAATGTTATGTAACTATCTCTCAATATGAATAGAATTAAAATAGAATGTACTGTATTTTTCATCAAGCAAGTAAAAACACATGGTTGAGGCTGTGGGCTCCACCAAAGAATGTATTCTGTATTGTTATTTCTCAAAAAGTTTTAATTTTTTTGGTAACAGATACACTTTTTTTTTTATAATATCACACATTCTTCCTGTATTTGCTTCTGTTGCTTCATCTATATTTCATGAACTTTCTATTAACTTAGCTTTGCTTTTCTGAAATGAATCTACTGAAATTATGGTTGTGTATTTTCTGGAGTATTTGATTTCCCCTGTCAATCAAGAGTATAAGCATGGCTTGTAATATGGGCATGTAATGGTTTATCCAAGTTATTTCAGCCAGTTTATATTGTTTAAAATTGAGAACCACAGGAAACTCTTCCTTTTTCCTTTGACTCATATTACTTTTTAGGTTCTTTTTCCTCTTTTCATTTAAAAAAGGGTGTCCTATAGTTTGGGTGACATTCATCTAAATCTATATTGGAGAAGCAAAGCAATATGAGAAAATTAAGAGAAGTAAAACCATGAAACTGATGCTTGTGGTTTTATTTCATCTTATTTTCTTCCAAAGAGTGCTGAAGCAAGTTAGTTCTAGCCAAGGCTTATCTGTTTTCTTCTCTCTAGATACTCCTCTTGGGTGATTTTAACCCACTTTGTGTGTTAAAATGATATTGATATTCTACAGTCTCCCAATTATCTTTTTGTCTCTAGTCAAAGTTTCTTTTCTGCATTCTCAATCCACTCTCAATTGGCCATCTTCAACTGGGTATTCTAAAGACAATTCAAACATACCAAGTTCCACATTTAGCATAGGAACTCTGTGTATCAGCTCTGATTGTGAAATATTGGGTTTGCCAGAAAGTTCATTGATGTTTCCATAATATGATGTAGAAAAAGCCAGAAGAACTTTCTGGCCAACCCCATATTATTCACTATAGTGAAACACCCTACCCTGTACTTCAGTGTTCCTTGCAAGAATCCTACAAGGCCCCCAAATACTTTCATTCTTCTTATACCAAACCCTGAAAATTATAAGCTCTAATCATTCATTCAGTAATTTTAATGAATTTTTCTAGCCCTGTTGCTTTTACTATAGCTCTGCTCATCACCAGTTCTCACCCAAGTTATTACTCCAGGTTGGTCTTCTTCAATTCCATTTTCTATAGTTACACTAAGGAGATCTTTAAAAATGCAATATGAGCTTCCACTTTCATCTCTGATAGGGTAATTGTGGGAGGCCAACATTGCCATTGATAATGACCAGAAAAAATTGAAAAATTCATTAGAAATATTCATTAGAAAAGGTTAGTTGCTCAGTCATGTCTGACTCTTTGCTACCCCATGGACTGTAGCCCACCAGACTCCTCTGTCCATGGGATTTCCCAGGCAAGAATACTGGAGTGGGTTGCTCATTAAAGTGCTAAAATCACTCAGTGAAGGGGAGTGCAGAGAGGTAAGCCAACATTTTATAAGCTCCTATCCCTCATTGGATGTGTGCCACTTCTTGGCACTGGGTAAAAGGCTGAGAATTCTGTCAGAAGGCTATGACAAAGAAGCGGGGATATATACACAACATTATTTGTCAATGATGCCTCAATGGACCTCGGGAAAAAAATCAAAATCCTGAAGTTCGGACTCCAATCTCTCTCTGCACTTCACCCCCAGAAAGGAAGCAGAGAAGCCAACAAAGAGTTTGGCAACCTCTTCTGCTGCTGCTGCTAAGTTGCTTCAATTGTGTCCGACTCAGTGCGACCCCATAGACGGCAGCCCACCAGGCTCCCCCTTCCCTGGGATTCTCCAGGCAAGAACACTGGAGTGGGTTGCCATTTCTTCCTCCAATGCATGAAAGTGAAAAGTGAAAGGGAAGTTGCTCAGTCGCATCCGACTCTTCGCGACCTCTATGAACTGCAGCCTACCAGGCTCCTCCGTCCATGGGATTTTCCAGGCAAGAGTACTGGAGTGGGGTGCCATTGCCTTTAGGGCTTAAGAAACAAAGACTGAAGTTTGGGATTTACAAAGTAACTGGGATTTATGGGGCTGAGATCCTGGTGAAAAGGGAGCAGCTCAGTGACCCCCAGCACTTGACAGCATTCCATTTAGGTATTTGTTCAAATGTTATAAGCAGCTAAAAACCTAAACAAAAGTTTGCATGTTTAAATGATCTGTTTCTTAATAACAAAGCACCCCAAAAATGATAGGCTAAAAACAATAGCAATATTGATTTACTCATGATGCTACTATTTAAGCAAGGCTTAGAAAGGACAGATTGTCTCCTTCCTATTCATTGTCACCTGAGGCTGGAATTATATGTGACTTCACTTTCTCACCACTTACAGTCTGGCAGTTGATACTGGCTCTGGTCTGGGTTCCCTGAGGAAACTGTGACCCAAACACTTTCTGTGTGACTTTTTGGCTTCATCACAACATGGCAGCTGTGTCCCAGGGAAGAATATTCCAAAAGGACCAGGTGAAAGGAAGCCATGTTGCCTTTTATGATTTAGTTATGAAAGTGACACAATATCACTTTTACCATAGAAGCAGACTTATCCAGATTCAAACAACAGAAATTTTACCTCATAATGTCAGCACCAAATTGCAAGAAAAACAAATGGGATGGGATGTATTGGTGTGGTCATCTTTGGAAACTACATCATGTCTCACTGAAGAAAAGCAGTTCAAAATTTCTATCAGTTTCATAGTGCTGCCTGGGCAGATTTGGAATTTAAAATGGAAAAAGGGACCCTCCCCCAGTAAACCCACTGGCCTCTAAGTTGGGATCCCCAGTGAGCAACACTCCAAAAATTAATGTAAAGCAGAGAGAGATGGAACCTCAGGAAAATTAGAAACTTAGTGTTTCCCAGGAAGTTTGGCCTCTGATTGGATTAGGTAATCTGCCTTTACTATTTCTTCCTCTCTGAAAATATGGTTAACTCTCCTGGCAAAATATAGTGTGTTCCAGGGGACCATTACAATTTTTCATATACAAAGTCTGTCATAGTAAAAAAAAATGATCAGGTCACTGTATTACAGAGGGTATAAATGGAATTTTACTGTGTAAGTTTTTTTATAACTGTGAATTTAAAATAGTCTATGATAAGATAATTCTTTACTAAAGCAAGCATTTATGCATATCAATAGAGGGGCCATGTGGCTCACTAAGAACATACCTGGTTAATCAAAAAAGAAAGGAAGAAAGAATAGAGAGGACACATAGAAAACAAATAGTATAATGCTAGACTCAAAATTCAACTATATCAATCACTCCATTAACTCTCAGTGGTCTAAAAACTCAAAAGATCAATTGGCAGACTGATTAAAAAATGAATACAAAACTACATGGTGTGTTTTCAAAAAATACATTTTAAATTTGAAGACAGAGGCTGGTTGAAATCCAAGAATTGAAAAAAAGATACCACAAAATATTTTGGTATAAGAAAGACGTAGTTTTATTTGCAAAATAGATCCCAAGAAAAGAACCAATATCAAAGATTAAAAGGTTCAATTTGTAATGGAAAAGGAACATTTCATCAACAAAGATACACCTAATAATAGAGCTTCAAAACACATGGAATAAACTTAACATAAGTAAAAGAAAAAAATCAGTAAGGATGCAGATTTAAACAATACTGGTAGATACAAGGATTCAACACCCAAGTGTTCCTTGAAGGAAGAACTTGTTTCCTCAGGTGTTAACTCCCTCAGATTTTACCTCAGAGAATGCCTATTATTCAGGGTAACCCATATCCAAGTATTGATTATGGCAGGGTTCTGCATCTACCGACTGATCAAGGCTTTTCAGCCCACTGGGGGAAAATCCTGATGAGTCATGTACATTCCAGGCAGTGTTTTGGGATTGTCCAAGGCTTTGTTGGGACTGCAGTACAATCCAGCTTCTCCCTTTGCCTAATCTTAACCCATCTCCACCCCTGTGCACAGGTGTTGATAACTAATAAATACCTTACATGGAAAACCTCTCAGTATCTGCTTTTGGATATCCTGATTTGTGACAAACTCTATCAACAAGCTTATCCTAATTGATATTTCTTACACATTACAGCCAACAACCATAAAGC
Source organism: Antilocapra americana (assembly GCA_007570785.1). Lineage (NCBI taxonomy): Eukaryota > Metazoa > Chordata > Mammalia > Artiodactyla > Antilocapridae > Antilocapra > Antilocapra americana. The sequence goes on along the minus strand of ML660679.1, from coordinate 1,593,559 downwards.
CCACATTTTTAAAATATAAGTATAGTTGATTTAAAGTGTTAGTTTCAGATGTACAACAACATTGTATCAAACATCAGACAATCTATGAACTGTTGAAGAGCTATGTGATCTGAAATCTATTTCGCTCAAGATTTTCTGTGTTCCTGCCCATGGTTAACTCTGGGGTGTTTCATGTGAATGGTGGAAGTTGTACCAATATAAGTCAGGATCAAGTCAGAACACAGATGTACACCAATTATTTTAAAGAAAGAATTTACACTTGATCTTAGCTGAAAGACCGAGAAGCGATTAAAAGATAGAATTTAAAGAATCATTATTTTTAATTTATTAGAGAGCTGAAAAGGCCAAAAGGGGACTCTGAGACATCAGAGAGGTAGGAAATACAGACAATAGCCACCTTCCTTATGGCTGGGGAACAAAAGAAAGAGGTTGAAGTATTAAAACTTAGAGGCTAGGTGGGTTCCCAAAGCACTGGCCCTTCCTCCTCCTCTAACCTCCCTTCCTTCCCCTTTGAGCCATGCAGCCTCCTGACAAGCACTCATTATTGGTAAAGCCTAACAGGAAGCAGCTAGGACAGTAGAAGAGTGTTCTGCAGTCTCGGTAGGAGAGCAGTGGACAGAGGGACAGGCTTGAGGTTGAGAGCCAACAGCTTAACCATCACAGTGGGGATGGTGGGGGGACGTATCTGAACTAAATTTCAGAAGCATAACCCCTTTTAATCTTTTCTAAAGGGACAAAGGGTCATTCCTTAAACTGCCCTCTTGAGTATTATTTTAGTCTTCAGAGAGACTCAATAGCAACTGAAAATTTTCTCCTAAATTCATAGAGGGCATGGCGCTTACTGGACACCCCCAGGAGCAGACCTGGATAAAGGAGTGGATTTTGACAGAAGGAGACATAGAAGGGATTTCACAAACATAGGCTTAACTGAGCAGAATGGAGGGCCTCATGACTTAGAGATTGTCATGGTAACCATGGTGACTAAAATGTTTATGAGGCAGACTGTGGGACCCAGTATATTTTCTACTGCTGTTGAAAATATTTCTTCATTTACAGATACTGTTTCATTTAATAATAGGTAGAAGATGTGAAGTAGTTCTTTTAAATGAGTAATTTAGGTTTAATTTATCCTATCAACTTGAGCAGGACAAGAAAGTTTATGGCACACTGGCATTTTCAGCTGCTTTTACTGGAAAATGCAATTCATACTCATCCCTTTGCAAACTTTGATCAATTTCAGCAAGATTCCAATAAAAAACCTATTTCTAAGTTTCATACAAAAATAAATCTTATCTAAAGGCACAGTCTGCTTTTGCTATACTCCGACAGTGAGAGTATTAAAAAAAAACTTCACATTATTAAAAACTTCCACAATAAAAATAATTGTTTCAAATGAAAAAGTGGTCTACAGTCCAAAAAATTCCAGACTAGCAATAATGAAATTCCATTATCTGCAGCAGTTTCAGTAGTGATGGTATATTTGTGTCTGTATCTCTGTATTTGATATTATAAATATAACGAACCTGGCATATGGTCATACTAAGTTTGGTTTTATAATAATGACTTTGATTTTTTAAAAATCTCATTAACAGACATTTTTTATACAGCAGTATCAACCTTGATCAATTTCATCACCTATTGTCATGTTAAAGAACACAAAGTCCCTCAATTTGAATTATGCAAACTATGATATCTCGGCAACCCTTGAGTGATGAATTTGGACGGCACCTTGTGTTGGGGAGCAATTCTCCTTGGGTCTTTGGTGTTTCTGTGTATCTTGCAAGTGAGACACCAACTACCCTTTTTTTTTTGGACAATCATTTCGAGGATGTTTGTAAAGCAAGCAACACTGAGATACAGAGATAGTGTGTCCCTCTGAAGCAAAGGACAGGCATGCTTGCTTCTCATTACAAATGATTCAGGCTTCCTAAATTCATGATTTCCCTACTGTAGGGCAATCCACCATATGAGCAAGTATCCCGTAGCTTTCTCTGCATTACTTTTTGGGAACTGGGGCTTGGGAAAACTGGCACCAAAATGCTGATACTCTGGCTACTGCTTGTATTCGTTTTCTATTGCTGCTATTTAAAAAATTACCATAAAATTAGTGACTTATAGGAGCACAGATTTATTACCTTATTGTTCTAGAAGTCAGAAGACCAACAGAGATCTGACTGAGCTAACTTCAAGGTGTCAGTTGGGGCTGTCTTCCTTCTGAATACTCCAGGGATGAACTCATCGCCCTGCCTTTCTCAGCTTCTAAAGGCTGAACCCTTTCTCAGGCTCATGGTTCCCTTCCTCCACCTTCAAAGCTAGCCAGGTAGCATCTTGCTGGCCCTAATTCCATCCTCACATCCTTTTCTCTGACCCCAAGGAAAGTTTGTTCACATTGAAAGGATCTTTGTGATTAAGACAGGCCTACCAGGATAATCCAGAATAAACTCTCCATCTCACGGTCTCTGCCCCAGCAGCTGCCTTTCTATCAACATCCATGAAATTGTGCAAGCAGAAGAAAATTTCAGGCCTTTTCTAGTACCTGAAGCTGTGACCCCTAGTTTGGAAATTGAATTCAGTCATCTTAGCAAACATATCTAACTGCAAGTTAAATAAAGCTAAACATGAGTGTCATTTTAAGCACCCATGGCTGCTTTAATATTTTCATGTTTGGAAAACAGATGTCCCAACTTCCCAGGCCATGTGAACTAGCTAAAACTATTAAATGAACTTGAAAAGTATTCTCCAAGTCAGTGGTTCTGAAGATTTAGCATGTGTCATAATGTCCTGAAAACTCGTATGATAATCACATTCCTATCACAGCTCCATCCACCTGAGAATTTGTTCTGGATGTAAATTGCTGTTGTTCAGTCACTAAGTCATGTCCGACTCTTTGTGACCTCTTGGACTGCAGCTTGCCAGGCTTCCCTGTCCTTCACTATTTCCATGAGTTTGCTCAAACTCATGTCCACTGAGTCAGTAATGCCATCCAACTATCTCATCCTCTGTCTCTCCCTTCTCTTCTTGCCCTCAATCTTTCTTTTCAACATCAGGGTCTTTTCCAATGAGTTGGCTCTGCAGAGGTCTAAATTTTTAACCAGTATCAAGTGATCCTTGCTTTGAGATTCAGTTTTTAATGGCCAGTTACCTTTGTTGCTTTAGTAATTAAACTTTTCTCTACTTGTATTGAAAATACATATACTTTAAATAAAATTCTAGAATCATCATAGCAGTCATCATTTATTCACTGTTTTACTCAGCTGTGTTATAGCTATATTTTTACTTCTCTCCATTGACACCAAATATAGACCAGTTGAGGCCACCACATTCTAAGAGCTTCCCATGTCAAGTTGTTCTAACAGGCATTGTGTTTGTGAATAAAATAACTTCAGTTCAGTTCATTCTAGTTTCAAGGGTTTACATTACATTTCACAGTTTTGGAAAAGATCATGAGGGTTTATTTGGGGAAGATTTCAACATTTATAGACATAATTATTAGATAAAAACTAATACACTACTGAATATTTTTAAAAGACATACCCATATCTATGCTAATAGCATGAACTTGGAACTTATCAAAGGAGCAAGAAATCATAGGCAAAACAAGATACCAAAATTGCAAAACCTCCTGCACAGATAGAAATGATTAAGTTTTCAGTCATTTCACCTAAGTTTATTGTTTGTAAGATTACACATGGACATTTATCACTTTGTCCTCATTGCTATTTTGTATCTGTTAAAGGAGGACTTGAAATTCATTAGGGGAAAATATATTTTGTGTTACCTTCGTAGCCTGCATAGTATGGGAAAAACATGGTCGCTATACTGTCAAAGTATACATAACAAGTAAAATTACTTTGTAGATATATTTCAGGGACATCAAATTCTATTAAAATATAAATTTTGTTCCCCAGGCTTTCTGTTCCTCCTAGTAAATGAATCCCTAGTTTGCTAATTTAACTATATGACAAGTTCTAGTTTTTAACATTATACCTCTCATAGGAAACTAGAATCCACTTATTTTCAGACTATAATATTTTTAATGAGGTTTTCTTTTCTAAAATTAATTAATTTTAATTGGAGAATTATTGCTTTACAATATTGTGATGGTTTTTGCTGTACATCAACATGAATTGGCCACAGGAATCCATGTGACCACTTCAGTAAGTAATCGACACATACTTTCAAAGCCATCTCTTTTAGTCTAAGATTAAAATAGAAATCCATTTTATTTATTATACAGTGCCATTGTCCTTGCCATGTACTCTTATGTGTGTCACAAGTTGGCATATTTATTTGACATCTGACAACAAATCATAAGCAGTAAAAATATTTTCATTAATTTAATAAACACTGATGAGGTCCAGGGCCACCATAAATGCTTGTGAGGTTGTGCACTCTGTGACTTCAGAGGTGCCATTCACATCATATTTATGAGTATGGTGCCCCCAGAGTTATGCACTATACAACCTGCACTATATAAGGTGGCCCACCTCACATGAAGTCAGACACTACGATATGTGCTGGGCATGAATATAAGCATAATGACATCAAAGTAGCTTTTCTTTTAGAACTTACAGTTCAGTGAGGGGGACTGATAATTAAAGGAACCAATGGTAAGTCCTATGACAGGGAAAATATAAGACCTTCCTGTCAATATAGCCATCCAAATAAAATAGAAGAACAAATACAGGTGAGCAGTTAAGGCTAGAAGTTGCCCTGGGAACATTTCAAAGTATGGGATCCTAAGCCAGGTTTTCTTTTTCTATAGCTGCTCAGTAGTAACACAAAATTAAATCACAAATATTGGACTTGTGTAGACGAGCTAGATGGTCTTTATAGCAACCCCCTTCTCACTGTAAGGCCATAGCTATGAAATAAAACACTATTTTGCTATGTTTTCTGTTTTCTCCCAGCCTCTGATCTGGCTTTGCCTCCTGATCTCACTAATCCCATCTTGTGTGTCTTTACTGTGTACATATTTAGCTTTTGATCTTGTTCTTATTTGGTAATCCATCTCTTAGAACTTAATGCTTCTGAGATCCTAGAGGTTTCTCAAGTCAAATTCAATGAACTTGGTCCTCTTTTTCTATACCATGCAGCTATGGCCCAGTTCCACCTACTTTTAATCCCTGATTTTTGAACCTCAGCCCTGGAATCCACTGCTGCTTCCAATATGAGCTTAATTTTTTTTTTCTTAAGGCCAAGTGTAGATACAGAATTTTCTTCTGATAAATAGAAGCTTCACGAGGGCAGGAATTTTGATGGGGTTTTTTTTTTCAGGCACACCTTCAGTGCCTAGACCTATGCTTATCATTTAGTATTTATTAAGTATTTGCTAAGTAATTAAATGTGAATGGGACAATACACAAGGATTCCAGTGGCCTTTTGCTGGGACCTGCCTTGTGTTTATCTGAAGGTGCAGCTTGCTCAGTTTCCAGTACTGCTCCCTGAGCTCACAACAGGGAAATTCTCAGGGCCACGCTGCCGCTGAGTAACTCTGTGGTTTCGGAATCCAGACAAAATCCCCTTCCGTCTCACTGTGGCAGGAAACTGCTCATGGAAATATCAACAGTGACTTTGGGTCTCAATCCTTCTTCCCTTCCAGATGTACTTACATAAGAGGAGGTCCTCAGTGCAGGCAGTATACTTGTCTTCAGGGTTTCTTGAAGGGCAGACAAAACAGATTACAGCACAACTCTGGGAAGGATTCTGGAAAAATAAAAACAGTATTTTGGGGCATTTTCCTGGAAGCCCACCCAGTAGTTAAAACTCCACACTTTCAGTGCAAGGGGCACAGTTCTATCCCTGGTCTGGAAACTAAGATCCACCTGCCACACAGCCTGTTCAAAAAAAAAAGTTCTTTGGGTAGTTTTATTCTCTCCTTGCTGTTTTCACTCCAACTTTATTATAAAGTTTTTTTTTTTTGATGCAGACCAGTTTTAAATTCTTTATTGAATTTGTTACAATATTGCTCCTTTTTTTTCTTGTTTTGGTTTTTTGGCCATGAGGTATGTGGGACCTTAGCTTGTGGCAGAGGCCTATGAGTCCATTAAACTGATGCACTTCCTGTTCTGAACTTGAAGCCTGAGCCACTCTCAAGCACAATTACATTACAGTAGGAAAACACTGGGCTTTGTATATGTGATAGATTTAATGTCACACGTTCCCCCAAAAGCAAGGCTTGATCTGGACTATAGAAGACACATGTGAAGACCTCTTTTTATATCCAAGATGTAAAATCTGAAGTTCATCCCTACCCAACCTAGATCCTTACCTTCAAGACTGATGACCACAGCTGAGCCTCTTTGACCTAGGTAATACCAGCCCCTCAACTCTCTGTCCTGTATCTATTCCTTTCACTTGCTGGTCCCAGGAAAAAGTATTTACCTGCTTGGAATGAGAATTTCTATGCCTCACAGCCTTCTTAAAAGCTTGCTAATATCACCATGAATGGCTTTGGAATCTGAAATTTTTTTAATATTTAGTTTTAAGCCAGCTCTTTCACTCTCCTCCTTCACCCTCATCAAGAGGCTCTTAAGCTCCTCTTTGCTTTCTGCTATTAGAGTGGTATCACCCACGTATCTGAGGTTGTTAATGTTTCTCCCACCTATTTTGATTCCAGCTTGTAACTCATCCAGGCTGGCATTTTTCACAATGTGCTCAGCGTATAGGTTAAACAAACAGGGTGACAGCAGACAGCCATGTTGTACTCCTTTCTCAATCCTGAACCTATCACTTGTTCTATACAGGGTCTAACTTGTTGCTTCTTGATCCGCATACAGGTTTCTCAGGAGACAGGTAAGATGATCTGGTATTCCCATCTCCTTAAGAGCTTTCCACAGTTTGTTATGATCGATATAGTCAAAGGCTTTACCACAGTCGAAGAAACAGAGGTAGATGTTTTTCTGGAATTCCCAGGCTTTCTCCATGATCCAGCGAATGTTGGCAATTTGATCTCTGGTTACTCTTCCTTTTCTAAACCCAGCTTTGGGCATCTGGAAGTCCTTGGTTCCCTCCTCCCTAACCTTTGGCAAAAAAATCTTCTTACTGTCTCCATAGTTTTGCCTTTTCCAGAATGTTTTATAGTTGGAATAATATAGTATGTACCCTTTTCAGATGTGTTTTCATTTAGTAATATGCATTAAGTTTTCTTCTGTATCTTTTCATGACTTCCATAGGTCATTTCTTTTATTTCATTGTCTGGATGGACCACAATTTATTGATTTACTTACCAACTGAAGGACATCTTGGCTGTTTCTAAGTTATTGGAATTTATGAATAAAGCTGCTGTAAATGTCCATGTGCAGATTTTTACATGGATATGAGTTTTCAATACATTTGAGTAGATACCAAGGAGCATGATCGCTGAATTGTATGGTAAGAATATGTCTAATTTTGTAAGAAACTACAAAACTATCTTTCAAAGTGGCTGTACCATTTGCATTCCCACCAACAGTGAATGAAAATTCATGTTATTCCACATCCTTGCCAACATTTGGTATTGTCAGTGTCCTAGACTGTGACCATTCTAATAGGTGAGTAGTGGTATCTCACTTTAATTTGCATTTCCCTGATGACATATTATGTGAAACATTCATATGCTTGTTTGCCACCTGTGTATCTCTTTTAGAAAGGGAATCTGTTAAGATCTTTGACCCTTTTTTAAATCAGGTGGTTTGTTTTCTTACTGTTGAGGTTTAAAAATTCTTTGTATATTTTGGATAAAAGTCCTTCATTAGATGTCTTTTGCAAATATTTTCTCCCAGTCTGTAGACTGCAATTTCCTTCTCTTGACATTGTCTTCCAGAGAGCAGAACTTAGTATCATAAAGTGCAGTTTGTCAGTTCTTTCTTACATGGATCATGCTTTTGGTGCTGTATCTAAAAAGTCCTTGATATATTCAGTGTCATCTAGGTGTTTCTCCTGTGTTATCTTCTGAGAGTCTTATAGTTTTACATTTAGGTTTGTGATCCATTTGGACTTAATTTTTATAAACAGTGAAGATCTGTGTGAAGACTATATCCAGATTCTAAAGATACTATAAATTAAAAGTTGCCTCCTGGATCTGCCCATTTCTGAAGGAGGGATGTTGAAGTCTCTAACTGTAACAGTGGCTTAATCTATTTCTCCTTGCAATTTTATCAGTTTTGTCTCATTTATTTTGACTGTATATTGTTAGGGCATACGTGTTAAGATTATGTCTTGTTGGAGCACTGACCCCTTTATCATTACAGAATATTCCTCTTTATTGCTGATAACTTTCCTTACTCTGTATACTATGAAATTAAGATACTTACTCCTGGTTTCTAGTGATCTGTGTTAGCAGGGTATATTTTTCTCCATTTGTTTGCTTTTAATCTATATGTATCTGTATAGATAAAGTAGCTTTCTGACACACAATACATAATCTTGTTTTGTTTATTGACTCTGACAGTCTCTTTAAATTGGTGTATTTAGGCCACTGATACCCAAAGTGATTACTGATATATTTAGATTAGTATCTAGCATATCTGTTACTGTTCTCTATTTTTTTGGCTTGCTTTTTGTTCCTAATTTTGTCTTTCATTATTTTTCTGCCTTTTGTGGTTTTTTTTTTTAAATTTTCTTTACTTTATTGTGCTGGTTTTGCCATACAATGACATGAAACCGCCATGGGTTTACATATGCTCCCCCTCCAGAACCCCCTCCCTCCTCCCTCCTAATTCCCTCCCCCTGGGACATCTCAGTGCCCCAGCCCCGAGCATCAACCCTGGGCTGGCGATTGATTTCACATATGATAATTAACATGTTTCAATGCCATTCTCCCATATCATCCCACCCTTGCCCTCTTCCACAGAGTCCACGAGACTGTTCTATACATCTGCGTTCCTTTTGCTGTCTCGCATGTTGGGTTCTCGTTACCGTCTTTCTAAATTCCATATATATGTGTTAATATACTGTATTGTTGTTTTTGCTTCTGGCTTACTTCACTCTGGATAATGGGCTCCAGTTTCATCCATCTGAGTAAAACTGATTCAAATGAATTTTTTTTAATGCTGAGTAATATTCCATTGTGTATATGTACCACCGCTTTCTTATCCATTCGTCAGTTGATGGGCATCTAGGTTGCTTCCATGCCCTGACTATTGTAAACAATGCAGTGATGAACATTGGGGTACATGTGGCTCTTTCAATTCTGGTTTCCTCGGTGTGTATGCCCAGCAGTGGGATTGCTGGGTCATATGGCAGTTCTATTTCCAGTTTTTTAAGAAATCTCCACACTGTTTTCCATAGTGGCTGTACTAGTTTGCATTCCCACCAACAGTGTAAGAGGGTTCCCTTTTCTCCATATCCTCTCCAGCATTTATTGCTTATAGATTTTTGGATTGCAGCCATTCTGACTGGTGTAAGGTGGTACCTCATTGTGGTTTTGATTTGCATTACTCTGATAATGAGTGATGTTGAGCATCTTGTCATGTGTTTGTTAGCCATTTTTATGACTTCTTTGGAGAAATGTCTGTTAAGTTCTTTGGCCCACTTTTTTTTTTTGTATTATAGATGATTTTTAG
>ML660679.1:1496778-1559014 GCA_007570785.1 Antilocapra americana | reverse complement strand
ATGTTCCTTCTATTCCTGCTTTTTGGAGGGTTTTTATCATAAATGGATGTTGAATTTTGTCAAAGGCTTTCTCTGCATCTATTGAGATAATCATGTGATTTTTATTTTTCAATTTGTTAATGTGGTGTATTACATTGATTGATTTGTGAATATTGAAGAATCCTTGCATCCCTGGGATAAAGCCTACTTGATCATGATGTATGATTTTTTTAATGTGTTGTTGGATTCTATTTGCTAGAATTTTGTTAAGGATTTTTGCATCTAAGTTCATCAGTGATATTGGCCTGTAGTGTTCTTTTTCTGTGGCATCTTTGACGGGTTTTGGAATTAGGGTGATGGTGGCCTCATAGAATGAGTTTGGAAGTTTACCTTCGTCTGCAATTTTCTGGAAGAGTTTGAGTAGAATATGTGTTAGCTCTTCTCTAAATTTTTGGTAGAATTCGGCTGTGAAGCCATCTGGTCCTGGGCTTTTGTTTTTTGGAAGATTTCTGATTACGGTTTCAATTTCCGTGCTTGTGATGGGTCTATTAATATTATCTATCTCTTCCTGGTTTAGTCTTGGAAAGTTGTACTTTTCTAGGAATCTGTCCATTTCATCCAGGTTGTCCAGTTTATTTGCATATAGCTGCTGATAATAGTCTCTTATGATCCTTTGTATTTCTTTGTTTTCTGTTGTGATCTCTCCATTTTCTTTTCTAATTCTGTTGATTTGGTTCTTCTCCCTTTGTTTCTTGATGAGTCTGGCTAATGGTTTGTCAATTTTATTTATCTTCTCAAAGAACCAGCTTTTGGATTGGTTGATTTTTGCTATGGTCTCTTTTGTTTCCTTTGCATTTATTTCTGCCCTGATCTTTAAGATTTCTTTCCTTCTACTAGACCTGTGCTTCTGCATCTCTTCCCTTTCTACTTGCTGTAGGTGTAAAGTCAGGTCATTTATTTGATTTTTTCTTGTTTCCTGAGGTGAGCTTGAATTGCTATGAACCTTCCCCTTAGCACTGCTTTCACAGTGTCCCATAGGTTTTGGGCTGTTGTGTTTTCATTTTCATTCATTTCTATGCATAACGGAATTTCATTTTTGATTTCTTCTGTGATTTGTTGGTTATTCAGCAGTGTGTTGATGAGCCTCCATATGTTGGAAGTTTTGAATGGTTTTCTCCTGTAATTGATATCTAATCTCACTGCATTGTGATCAGAAAAGATGCTTGGGATGATTTCAATGTTTTTGAATTTACCAAGGCTAGATTTATGGCCCAGGATGTGATCTATCCTGGAGAAGGTCCCGTGTGCGCTTGAGAAAAAAGTGAAATTCCTTGTTTTGGGGTGGAGTGACCTATAGATATCAATTAGGTCTAGTTGGTCTATTGTATCATTTAAAGTTTGAATTTCCTTGTTACTTTTCTGTTTAGTTGATTTATCCATTGGTGTGAGTGGTGTATTAAAGTCTCCCACTATTATTGTGTTGTTGTTAATTTCCCCTTTCATACTTGTTAGCATTTGCCTTACATATTGTGGTGCTCCTATGTTGGGTGCATAAATATTTATAATTGTTATTTCTTCTTCTTGGATTGATCCTTTGATCATTATGTAATGTCCATCTTTATCTCTTTTCACTGCCTTTATTTTAAAGTCTACTTTATCAGATATGAGTATTGCCACTCCTGCTTTCTTTTGGTCTTTATTTGCATGGAATATCTTTTTCCAGCCTTTAACTTTCAGTCTATATATGTCCTTAGATTTGAGGTGGGTCTCTTGTAGGCAACATATATAGGGGTCTTGTTTCTGTATCCAATCGGCCAGTCTTTGTCTTTTGGTTGGGGCATTCAGCCCGTTTACATTTAAGGTAATTATTGATAAATATGATCCTGTTGCCATTTCTTCTATTTTATTGTTTTGGATTCGAGATTATATACCCCATCCGTGTTTCCTGTCTAGGAAAGATCCTTTAGCATTCGTTGGAGGGCTGGTTTGGTATTGCTGAATTCTCTCAATTTCTGCTTGTCTGAAAAACTTTTGAATTCTCCTTCAAATTTGAATGAGATCCTTGCTGGGTACAGTAATCGGGGTTGTAGCTTGTTTTCTTCCATGACTTTAAGAATGCTCTGCCATTCCCTTCTGGCCTGAAGCGTTTCTATTGAGAGATCAGCTGTTATCCTTATGGGATTCCCCTTGTGGGTTATTTTTTGCTTCTCCCTCACTGCTTTTAATATTTGGTCTTTGTATTTGATATTTGTTAATTTGATTAATATGTGTCTTGGGGTGCTCCGCTTGGGGTTGATTCTATTTGGGACCCTCTGTGTTTCTTGGACCTGAGATGTTATTTGCTTTCCCAATTTAGGGAAATTTTCCACCATAATTTCTTCAAGAATTTTTTGATGGTCCTTCTTTTTGTCTTCTTCTTCTGGGATTCCTATGATTCGAATATTGGTGCGTTTAATACTGTCCCAGAGGTCTCTGAGATTGTCCTCATTTCTTTTTTTTTCTTTTTTCATTATTCCTTTCTGTTTCATTTATTTCTGCCATTCAATCTTCTATTTCACTTATCCTGTCTTCTATTTCTGTTATTCTACTGTTGGTTCCCTCCAGGGTGTTTTTGATCTCATTTATTGCATTATTTATTGTATTTTGACTCTTTTTCATTTCTTCTAAGTCCTTGTTAAAGCTTACCTGCATCTTCTCAATCCTTGCCTGCAGGTTATTGAATTGCAACTCCAACTTATTTTCCAGGTTTTGGATCATTTTCACTATCATTATTCGGAATTCTTTGTCAGGTAGACAAGCTATCTCTTAGTCTTTTGTTTGGTCTAGGGGATATTTATCCTGGTCCTTTACTTGCTGGGTATTTCTCTGCCTTTTCATCTTGTTTATCTTGGTGTGTTGTCCCTTTATTGTGGGGTTTCCTCACTATGGGAGGGGTTGGATGAGTGTTTTGTCAGAGTTTCCTGGTTGGAATCTTAAGCGGTCTGTCCTGCTTGATTTGGCGACTTCTGCTGGCCCCTTCAGTGTCTATTCAGTGCTCTGGGGTTTGCCCCGCTCGTGGTGCCTGCGCTTTTCCCGCCCCCTCTGCTCAGGCTCTCGGCTGGCGGCGCACTCTGATGACGCAATTGGAGGCTGTGGCTTCTCCTCTCCCCAGGCCCCGCGGCTCGGCTCTTTCTGCTTGCAGCTGGGCGTGTCTTCTCAGATGTGCAGCGGCAGACTCTGGCGGCGCACTCTGGTGACGCAGTTGGGGGCTGCGGCTTCTCCCCTCCCCCTGCCCAGCTGCTCGGTTTTTTCAGTGTGCGGCTGGGGGCGTTTTCTCAGATATGAGAAGCGCTGAATTCTGGTGGCGACTGTCCAGAGTCCCCAGAGGTCTTGGCTAGCACCCAATTCTGCCTGCGGTTTGGGGGCAGAAGCCTCGCAGGGGCGCTCTCCGTAGCCCGCAGCCTCCCTGTTCCACCCGGCTGTCTCGCGCCGCGGTCCGCGTCCCTGCTCCCCTTTGTTCTGTTCACGAGCCTGGCAGGGGTCTTCCTCCGGAAGGCTACCCAGCGGTCTATCTCCGGTTAGCACCCTCGGTTAGGACCCTCAGTCTGCCCCAGGCGTTCAATCTCAGTCCTCCCCCTAAGCGCGTGGCCCGCCCCTCCCTGAGCAGTCCGCTGGCTCGTGGGGGATGGGGTGACCGGCCGCCGCTCCGTTCTCCAAGGGGCTTAACTATTTATCGGCTTCTAAGTCCCGACTTTTATGCTCTTTGAGATTCACCTCAGATCTCTCAGTTCCGCCAGTGAGAATGTTTCCTGACGTTTGTAAACCTTTATCTCTTTCGAGGCTCCCCTTCCGAGATGAATCTCAGTCCCTGCCTCTTTGCCTCTTTTTACTTTTTCTCTACTAATTCTTTCTTGTTTTAAAATACAGAAAATTTTTTTCTTCTGAGATTTGTGATCAAAATCAAATGAACAGATATTGAACAGTTACTCTTGCAAGAGTAAGTAGAAAATACAGAGGCGTACAAGATACACTGTTTGCCTTCAACAGATTTATAATTCAGTTAGACAAAGGAGAAAATTAAATACCATAATAATATACAATATTTAAGAATTCATATTTATTATTAAAAAGTTATAAAAGCATCATATTTAAGTATTAGTACTAAATGTCTATACTTAAATTTCATATGCAATCTAAAATTACAAATAAATGCCAATATGAATACATAGGAAGCAAGCCGAGTTTCATGTTTTTTAGTACCATTGGACTGTCAGTTACTAAAATTTTGCATAGTTGGTTACTGCTATGAGATATAGAAACTGACATTTTCCATTTTTGTTCCTTCTTAGGGCCTTTCTGATTTACACGAAGATTAAAGATTGTTTTCACTTTGGGTTTGAAAGAACTGCATATTTATCTAACATGTAATTTATAATTAGAATTTAGGAAAGAAGTGATCATCTATTTTAAGAGGTAGAAATCACTTTTTATTGATGGTATATTCAAATTTGTGATACACTGAATTTCATGCTCATATAAACAGGAGATAAGGTATATCATTAATTTTAATATATAAATATTTCTAAGATATTTATAAACCCATATTAAACTAATTTACATGAGTATGTATTTATGAACAAAAAAAAGGTCATTTCAAATTCCAGAAAGCAACAAATTTTAAGATACCAATTGTCAAAAACATTAATTTCTAAAGCTCACACTCATTAATACTTTAAAATTAGACATTCTAAAAGCAAAACAATTTTGTAAATTTAAGGCTCTAATTTGTTTCAATTGACATTTATTTCTAGGTAGAACATTTGATTCCATAATTTCTACACTATAGACATGGAAAAGAGTTTTAATATATGTGCATTATAATGTACAAATAGATCTCAGGGAAACAGAGCAGTCAGTTCTCTAATTTGGTTTGAAATGAATTTGAATGTTTTAGTTATTCTCAGATCAGTATGTCAGAAATATTTTTTAAGCAGCAAATATCTAAAGTAGATTTATTTTTCAGTAAGAATGGCATCAGAATAAAGGAAAAAATAATGAAGAATGTACTTTTCTATTGCACATGCACCTACAAATGGAGAATATCTTTTATATATTATAGAAAGGTCATAGCATCAGTTTCTCTTCTCTCAGGCAATTGAACAGGAATGCTAAGCAAAGCTACCTCCTTGCAGTCATTCAAAAAATAGTATTGATGGCCTGCCATGTGCACAGCACCTGGTTTGGAGGCAGTAGAGGACACTTAGAAATATAATACCCAGTCCTTTTCCATAAGAAGTGTCAATCTGGACTGGGCATAAGCCATGGCAGTGGATGATAAATCACTGTACAAGAACGAATACAAAAACTAGACAGCAATATAAAGAATGGCAGCAAACACTATGTGATAAGGGATACAGGAGGTATGTACTCTAGGAACGCTAAGAAAGAAAATACCATTCTTGGCTGGTTATGCATTAGGATCTTAAACCAGTCAATTCTGGAACATTGACCATAGATTCATTATAGAGAGTTATCTAAAATCATGCCTGTCTTTTATTCTTTGTAGACATAGAAGAGTTTGATTAAAAATAAAAATATTTAGTTTGATGTAGTAGAACAAACCTCCATAAACCTCTATTCTCGGTGTTTTGGCAAATAATTGGGTATTCTTAAATATGTAAAGGCTACCCTTCTTATTCATATTGGTAAAATACAGGAAAATTATGTTTCTTACTCTTATCTAGACCACCTTGTTTGGATTACTTGATCATCTGGAATTCTAGACATGCCATTTTATGTTAATGATATTAGTATCTCTTTATTTTGCTACTAGATTTAGAATGTATTTAAATGGGAACTGAGATAAACTCAATGAGGTGGAGAAATTCACATGGTGTTAGATTTCTAAATAATGTGATTCTCATATTTGGAGGTGTCTCTAATAGAAAGGTAGATTCTAAATTGCATATTAATCTTTACTTTCTTTCACATCTGAACTCCAGTTTTTCTTCTTTGGAAAACCCAATGTTATATATCTACAGATATGCTTTTTGTTTTTAATTGATTCTAAATGATGTTAATACTCACTATCCATATCCTAGAGTAGAAATATCTGTATTTCCTTGTACATTTATTCTAAACCTTCTATGGAAGTTTAATCTCTTAACCAAAGCTGGAAAGGATTCCTGCTTATTTATTGTAAGAATAAGTTCCATAAAAACTACTAAACTATTTGTTGAAAATGAGAAACACTGAAGAAATGCACATTATCAATATTTTCAGGACATGTAAGTTTTAGAACTTTCAAAATCTCTTTGAAAACTCATGTCATTATTCAGTTCAGTTTGGATATTAGAGCATGGTGACCTTGAGCTCATGATCAGGCATAGATTAATAAAGCCTCTGTCAGACTTAGGGAATTATATAATATATATTTAGAAATAGTACTCCAAAATGTTTATTTGAGTTTTTCTGCAACATCTTACAAAAAATCCAAACAAACATTTTGGCCAACCCAGCGCATTCACAGCGTCATGTAACCACCACCATAATCTAATTTTAGAACATTTCCATCACCCTCAAAAGAAACCTTGTGCCCATTTACATTGGTGCCCATTCCTACCTGCAGTCCCAGGCAACCACTGATATACTTTCTATATCTATAGATATTACTTTTATGGATTTTTCATGTAAGTGGACCTATATAATATGTTATCTTTGTGTCCTTAGCATGTTTCTGAGGTTCATCCATGTTGTAGCATGCATCAGTACTTTATTCCTTTTTATTGCCAAATTGCATTCCTTTGTCTGGGTCTCCATTTTTTAATGTACCTTAGAAATTTTTAAAAATAAAATAGCAAAAAATGAATAGAAAAACTATACTATAATTTAACTTCTTAATTATAACAAATTAATATCAACATAGAAAGATGAAAATAAATATCTATATGAATGGATGTACTTTGTTTTACATCACAGCTCTGGACTTGAAGCCTAACCCTAAAGTTCCTTACACACACACATTATTATACTTGACTAATATTTAGTCAGTATTTATTAAATGGCTATGACTGGCAAGCATGTTTTACAGAGTTTATATCATTTAATCTTCACAGCAACCCTATAGAATAGGTTGACTCTGAAATCAGACTGGCTCAGCATCAATGCAGGCCACTGACCAAGTGTGTGATCTTGGGCAAGGCACTTTAGAACCAGAGCTTCAGTATCTGTCATGTTTTTTCTTTTTTTTTATTGTTACAAATTCAAGAAAGACTTTTTACTTTACAATATTATGTCAGTTTTGCCATAAATTGACATCTGTTATTAAAAATAAGAATAAAAATAGAATCTAGAATGGATTTATTGTGAAGGTCAAATTATAGATGCATAAGAATTCTTGGCATATAGAAAGTATTATTTTAGTGTCAGCTACTATTAACAGAAGAGGAAATTCAAGCTCAGAGTATTAAATAACATTTTCCTGGGTAACACTGCAAGTAAATACAGTGACCAATTCAAAAATAGGCAACAAGACTCCAGACACCAAAACATCCCATATGATTGCAGAGCCCAGATCATGGATGTAGGATTTATAAATCCATGACTTGATGCTTTTGAACTGTGGTGTTGGAGAGTCCCTTGGACTGCAAGGAGATTCAACAAGTCCATCCTAAAGGAGATCAGTCCTGGGAGTTCATTGGAAGGACTGATGCTGAAGCTGGAACTCCAATACTTTGGCCACCTCATGTGAAGAGCTGACTCATTGGAAAAGACCCTGATGCTGGGAAGGAATGGGGGCAGGAGGAGAAAGGGACGACAGAGGATGAGATGGCTGGATGGTATCACCGACTCGATGGACATGGGTTTGGTAGACTCCAGGAGTTGGTGATGGACAGGGAGGCCTGGCGTGCTGCAGTTCATGGGGTCTCAAAGAGTCGGACATGACTGAGTGACTGAACTGAACTGCACTGAACTGACTTCTTTTTCTTTGGTCTAGAAAATGAGTCTCTTTTAAAATATTGAATATGCACAGTATAAATGGGCAATGAGTCCAAGGGCTTACTACCAAAATAAATATTATCACATAAGCTTAAACTTCACAGGGTCTGAGTGAACAATACAGGATTTTGGTTATAGAGATTATTTAAAAGTGTTATATACTGAGAAAATTTGAATCTGAAAATAAAGTAACAGATTTTTGCTTAAGAAGTAATAAATACTGAAATACCTAATTATCCTGAATACTTCAGCACTAGATTTTTCACCTGCACCTTTAAGTGGTTGCATACACACACACACACACACACACACACATAATTGAAGTAACATTGTTTCATGTATACAACATTATAATCTAACTTCTGTATGTATTATAGCATGTTCACAACCAAAAGTTAAGTTCCTATTAATAACCATACAGCTGACCCACTGCCTACTCATTTTGCCCTTCTCCCACCCCTTCTCTGGTAACTTCCATCTGTTCTCTCTATATGGTCTTTGCTTGTTCCTTTATTTAGGTTTTACATATGATTGAAATCATAATTGATATTTGTCTTTGTTGTTCTGACTTATTTCACATAGTGTAATACCCTCAATGTCTATCCATGTGAAAATTGGAAGGTTTCATCTTTTATGGCTGAGTAGTATTCCACTCTATACACATACCATTTCTTCTTTATCCATTCATCTGTCAATGAATGGCAGATGAATGGGCATTAGCTCATTTCTATATCCTGGCTAAGCAATGCCACAGTGGATATACTGGTGCAGATATCTTTTCAAATTAGTGCTTTGTTCATTGCAAATATCTTTTATGACCATTGTAGTTTGCTCAGGATCCTCAAGAGTAACTCGGTATAATTATTATTAGGAAATATCTTACAAATGAGCATATCTTCATTAATTTGTGCATACCTCGCAAAGGAGGCTCATTTATACAATAGTAATCCCTGTTCTAAGGATAAGTACTCTTGTATGTATAGATCAGTGAAGGAGTTATTAAATTGCTTTTCCCTATTGCTTTTCTTGCAAAGCAGATAATGTGATTATTTTAAAGATACTTATTGTTCCAATTTTAGTGGAGATATTTGGCATAAGACCAGTCACTGATTTATTATTTTTCTAAAAATTCTTACATTTCTGTAAAATATTTATTAACTGTCTCTGAAACTGATAAAATGTGGTATGTTCTAAACTATTATTTTTTTTAATGTGCTTAGTTGATTTCTTATGACTTTGCTAGATACATTTCTGAATTTTAAAAGAAGTTTCATTATTTGTGACCAACATTATTATTTCAGGATCCTGAATTGGTAATGCTTACACGCTTAGTTGACTCCTACTTCAATTTACCCACATTAATTCAAAACCTGAATTAAACTAGAGTATGCCACATCTGTATATTGAAGTTCAAGTTTCAGCTCATATTCTACTAAAAGTTCTACCATCATAGTAGAAGGTTCTTTGGATTTGTTTTTAATTTTGCAAAAGGATCTAGAATCCATCTCTTGAAAAGGAAGGCCTGAAATTTATGGCTTTTGGAAGAGAGAGTTTAACCTTTTATTCACTATATAAAAACACATCCTTCAGTTGTACGATGCACTATTTTTTGCTTGAAAGGATATTTTGTTTTAGGACTTTTTGATCAAACTGCCATGTTAATTGGGTGAAATGACTAAGTTAGTGTTTAAATGCTTTGTTGTGTTTAAAGAGCAAATATAGGAAAACATGAAAAATGTATATTAATCATGGGTAAACCAATATTTGCTAAAAATATGATATCTAAGGAAAGTTCTAAAACAATTAAAAGAAAGTTTTAGACATAATTCTTACATTAAGTGGGGAACCAAAGAGAATAAATGTGTACTAATATATTTTGTCTTTCATGGTTACAACAGAGATACCAACATGGTTTAAAATATTAATGGAGCAAAACAAATATATTGTTGTTTAGTCACTGAGTTGTGTCTGACTCTGTGACCCCCTGGACTGCAGCACACCAGGCTTCCCTGTCCTTCACTATCTCCTGGAGTTTGCTCAGACTCATGCCATCCAATCATTTTATCCTCTGTTGCCCCCATTCCCCTTGTCCTCAGTTTTTCCCAGCATCAGTGTCTTTTCCAATTAGTTGGCTCTTTGCATCAGATGGGCAAAGTATTGGAGCTTCAGCTTCAGCATCAGTCCTTCCAATGAATATTCAGGGTTAATTTCCTTTAGGATTGACTGGTTTGATCTCCTTGCTGTCCAAGAGACTCTTAAGAGTCTTAACCAACACCACAGTGCAAAAGCATCAGTTATTTCGTGCTCAGCCTTCTTTATGGTCCCACAGTAACATGTTACTGGAAAAACCATAGCTTTGACTAGACAGACCTCTGCCAACGAAATGATGTCTCTGCTTTTGAATATACACTCCAGGTTTGTCATATCTTTTTTTCTAAGGAGCAAGTGTCTTTTAATTTCATGACTGCAGTCACTGTCTGCAGTGATTATGTAGCCTAAGAAATGAAAAATAAAATTTGTCACTGTTTCCATTTTTCCCCCATCTATTGCCATGAAGTGATGGGACCGAATACCATGATCTTAGTTTTGGGATGTCAAGTTTTAAGCCAGCTTTTTCACTCTCCTCTTTCACCTTCATCAAGAATCTCTAGTTCCTCTTTGCTTGATAAGGTGGTGTCATCTGCATATCTGAGGTGATTGATATTTCTCCTGGCAATCTTAATTCCAGCTTGTGCTTCATCTAGCTCAGCATTTCATGTGATGTATTCTGCATTAAGTTAAATAAACAGGGTGATAATATATAACCCTGGCATTCTCCTTTCCCAATTTGGAACCAGTTCATTGTTCCACGTCTAGTTCTAACTGTTGCTTCTGGACCTACATACAGGTTTCTCAGGAGATGGGAAAGGTGTTCTGGAATTCCCATCTCTTTAAGAATTTTCCACAGTTTATTGTGATCCACACAGTCTAAGGCTTTGATGTAGCTAATGAAGCAGAAATAGATGTTTTTCTGGAATTCTCTTGCTTTTTCTATGATCCAATGGATGTTGGCAATTTGATCTCTGGTTCCTCTGCCTTTTCTAAACCCCACTTGTACATTGGATTGTGAGTTCTTTGTTCATGTACTGTTGAAGCCTAGCCTGAAGGATTTTGAGCATGACCTTGCTAGCATGTGAAATGAATGCAATTGTGTGGAAGTTTGAACATTCTTTGGTATTGTGCTTCTTTGGAATTGAAATGAAAACTGACATTTTTCTAATCTTGTGGCCACTGCTGTTTTCCAAATTTGCTGGCATGTTGAGTACAGCACTTTTACAGCATCATCTTTTAGGATTTGAAATAGCTCAGCTAGAATTCCATCATCTCCACTAGCTTTGTTGGGAGTAATGTTTCCTAAGGCCCACTTGACTTCACACACCAGGATGTCTGGCTCTAGATGAGTGACCACACCATCATGGTTATCCAGGTCATTAAGACCTTTTTCTGTAAAGCTCTTCTGTGTATTCTTGCCACCTCCTCCTAATCTCTTCTGCTTCTTCCATATAGATATATTGGCATTTAAGGGCAATGTAAAGACAAAATAGAATGTTAAAATTTTGTCTTTTAATTTTTATATATTTTTCAAAATTTTATTGGAGTATAGTTGCTTTACAAAGTTGTGTTACTTTACTTTCTGCTGTACAGCAAAGTGAATCAGCTATATGAATACCTATATACCCTCTTTTTGGATTTCCTTCCCATTAGATCACCACAGAGCACTGAGTAGAGTTCCCTTTGCTATTGAGTAGGTTCTCATTAGTTACCTATTTTATAGTAGTGTGTATATGTTAATCCCAACCCTACTTCCCAAGTCATCCCACTCTCCCTTCCACCCTTGCTGTCCATACATTTGTTCTCTACATCTGTGTCTGCATTTCTGCTTTTCAACTAGGATTATCAGTACCATTTTTCTAGATTCCACATATATGCATTAATATACCATATGTAATTAAATACATTTGACATTTCACTTCAGTTCAGTTCAGTCGCTCAGTTGTGTCAGACCCTTTGTGACCCCATGGACTGCAGCACACCAGGCTTCCCTGTCCATCACCAACTCCTGGAGCCTACTCAAACTCATGTCCATTGCACTGGTGATGCCATCCAACCATCTCATCCTCTATTGTCCCCTTCTCCTGCTTTCAATCTTTCCCAGCATCAGGGTCTTTTTGTGGCCAAAGTATTGGAATTTCGCTTCAGCATCAGTCCTTCCAATGAATATTCAGGACTGATTTCCTTTAGGATGGACTGGTTGGATCTCCTTGCAGTCCAAGGGACTCTCAAGAGTCTTCCCCAACACCACAGTTCAAAATCATCAATTCTTTGGTGCTCAGCTTTCTTTATAGTCCAACTCTCACATTGATACATGACTACTGGAAAAACCATAGCCTTGACTAGATGGACCTTTGTTGACAAAGTAATGTCTCTGCTTTTTAATATGCTGTCTAGGTTGGTCATAGCTTTTCTTCCAAGGAGCAAGCGTCTTTTAATTTCATTGCTGCAATCACCATCTGCAGTGATTTTGGAGCCCTAAGAAAGAAAGTCTCTCATTGTTTCCACTGTTTCCCCGTCTATTTGCCATGAAGTGATGGAACCAGATGCCCTGATCTTAGTTTTTTGAATGTTATCTTTTAAGCCAACTTTTTCACTCTCCTATTTCACTTTCTTGTTTTTTCACATATGATATTATACATGTTTCAATGCCATTCTCCCAAACTATCCCACCCTCGCCCACTCCCACAGAGTCTAAAAGACTGTTCTATACATCTGTGTCTCTTTTGCTGTCTCGCATACAGGGTTATCATAACCATCTTTAAATTCCGTATATATGTGTTAGTATACTGTATTTGAAAAAACACTGAAAAATGGTATTTTTCTTCCTGGCTTACTTCACTCTATAATAGGCTCCAGTTTCATCCACCTCATTAGAACTGATTCAAATGTATTCTTTTTAATGGCTGAGTAATATTCCATTGTGTATATGTACCACAGCTTTCTTATCCATTCGTCTGCTGGTGGACATCTAGGTTGCTTCCATGTACTGGCTATTATAAACAGTGCTGTGATGAACATTGGGGTACACGTGTCTCTTTCAATTCTGGTTTCCTCAGTGTGTATGCCCAGCAGTGGGATTGCTGGATTGTATGGCAGTTTTATTTCCAGTTTTTTAATGAATCTCCACACTGTTCTCCATAGTGGCTGTACTAGTTTGCATTCCCACCAACAGTGTAAGAGGGTTCCCTTTTCTCCACACCGTCTCCAGCATTTATTGCTTGTAGACTTTTGGATAGCAGCTATTCCGACTGGTATGAAATGTTACCTGATTGTGGTTTTGATTTGCATTTCTCTGATAATAAGTGATGTTGAGCATCTTTTCATGTGTTTGTTAGCCATCTGTATGTCTTCTTTGGAGAAATGTCTGTTTAGTTCTTTGGCCCATTTTTTGATTGGGTCGTTTATTTTCTGGAATTGAGCTGCAGGAGTTGCTTGCATATTTTTAAGATTCATTCTTTGTCTGTTGCTTCATTTGCTATTATTTTCTCCCATTCTGAAGGCTGTCTTTTCACCTTGCTTATAGTTTCCTTTGTTGTGAAGAAGCTTCTAATTTTAATTAGGTCCCATTTGTTTATTTTTGCTTTTATTTCCAATATTCTGGGAGGTGGGTCATAGAGGATCCTGCTTTGAACTAGGATTTTTGCCTATGTTTTCCTCTAGGAGTTTTATAGTTTCTGGTCTTACATTTAGATCTTTAATCCATTTTGAGTTTATTTTTGTGTATGGTGTTAGAAAGTATTCTAGTTTCATTCTTTTACAAGTGGTTGACCAATTTTCCCAGCACCACTTGTTAAAGAGATTATCTTTTCTCCATTGTATATTCTTGCCTCCTTTGTCGAAGATAAGGTGTCCATAGATGCATGGATTTATCTCTGGGCTTTCTAGTTTGTTCCATTGATCTATATTTCTGTCTTTGTGTCAGCACCATACTTTCTTGATGACTGTAGCTATGTAGTAGAGCCTGAAGTCAGGCAGAGTGATTCCATCAGTCCCATTCTTCTTTCTCAAGATTGCTTTGGCTATTCGAGGTTTTTTTGTATTTCCATACAAATTGTGAAATTATTTGTTCTATTTCTGTGAAAAAGACCATTGGTAGCTTGATAGGGATTGCATTGAATCTACAGATTGTCTTGTGTAGTATACTCATTTGCACTATATTGATTCTTCCAATCCATGAACACGGTGTATTTCTCCATCTATTTGTGTCCTCTGATTTCTTTCACCAGTGTTTTGTAGTTTTCTATATATAGGTCTTTTGTTTCTTTAGGGAGATATACTCCTAAGTATTTTATTCTTTTCGTTGCAATGGTGAATGGAATTGTTTCCTTAATTTCTCTTTCTGTTTTCTCATTGTTAGTGTATAGGAATGCAAGGGATTTCTGTGTGTTCGTTTTATATCCTGCAACTTTACTATATTCATTGATTAGCTCTAGTAATTTTCACTTTCATCAAGAGGCTCTTTAGGTCTTCGCTTTGTGCCATGAGGGTGGTGTTATCTGCATATCTGAGGTTATTAATATTTCTCCTGGCAATCTTAATTCCAGCCTGTGCTTCATCTAGCCTGGCATTTCTCATGATGTACTCTTCATAGAAGTTAAACAAGCAGGGTGACAATACTCAGCCTTGACATACTCCTTTCCCGATTTGGAAACAGCTTGTTGTTCCATGTCCAGTTCTAACTGTTGCTTCTTGACCTGCATGCAGATTTCTCAGGAGGCAGGTAAGGTGGTCTGGTATCCCCATCTCTTGAAGAATTTTCCACAGTTTGCTTTGATCCACACAGGCAAAGGCTTTGGCATAGTCAGTAAAGCAGAAGTAGATATTTTTCTGGCACTCTCTTACTTTTTCGATGATCCAGCCAGTGTTGGCAATTTGGTTTCTGGTTCCTCTGACTTTTCTAAATCCAGCTTGAAAATTTGGAAGTTCACAGGTCTCGTACTGTTGAAGCCTGGCGTGGAGAATTTTGAGCATTATTTTTCTGGCATGTGAGATGAGTGCAATTGTGCAGTAGTGTGAACATTCTTTGGCATTGCCTTTATTTGGAATTGGAATGAAAACTGCCCTTTTCCAGTCATGTGTCCTTTTTGCATGGTATAAATTTAAGGTATGCAATGTGTTACTTTGATAAAGATATATTGTAAAATATTTTTATATGATTGCCTTTGTAACTATTTATCACATGTAAATATAGTACAATATTGTTATTTATATTAATTATACTGTGTGCTAGATCACTATAGCTTATTTACTACTTGTAGCAGGTTTGTACCTGAAAAGAACATTTTTATTTCCCTACCTCCCATTCCCTGGTGACCATCATTTAACTCTCTCATTCTCTCTCTCTCCCTCTCTTTTTTTTCTGAGATCCTTCATATAAGTAATACCATACAGCACTGTCCTTGTCTGTCTAGCACTTATCTCACTTAATGCAATAACCTCTAGGTACATCTACATTGTCATGAATGGCAGGATATCCTCCTTTCTTGTGGCTGAATAGTATTCCATTATGTGTGTGTTTATATATCTCACATCTTTTTAATCTGTTTATTTGTTGATGGGCATTTAGGTTGTTTCCATATCTTGTCTATTGCAAATAATACTTTAGTAAACATGGAGTGCATTTATCTCTCCAAAATAGAATGCTTAAATTTAAAACCAAGGATAGAAATCTTGACCTAGCTAACTGAAAGCTGTAAAGAGAGTAAAAGTAAATGACAAAGAAATTCAAAGAAAAAAATATGAAATTAAACAATATAAATATGAATCTTTCAAAGTTACTGATTCAAAGGCAAACTCTATTGATGAAAGATATAAAAAGTCATGGAAATTTTGCACATTTTTTAAAATGGGAAAAGTTCAAAAGAAATTTGAGTAATGATTCTAATTATGGAGAAAATAAAATTTAAGCTAAATATATTGTCAGAACTTAAGAAATTTTGTACTTCTAAAAGGAAACAAAATGTAACAGATACATCATCTTAAACATGTCTATACCTTACCCACAGCTTCAAAATATATCAAACAGCATCTGAAATAAATTTTTCATTAAAAAATGAAATCAAATGGATCTGAAGATCAGTAACATATTCTTCTCAAAAAAAAATAACAGATCAAGCAAGCAAGAAATCAGCAGAGATTTTTGAAGGCTTGAATCTATAGCTTGATTTTTAGATATGTATAGAGCTCTTCTTTGTAAATTTTGGAAAAGTTATTAAAAATAGACCAAAGCCTAGAAAGCCTTTATGAAGTCCAAAAGATCAATATGAATAACATATTCCCTGATTACAGTGTAACAAAATGGAAGTTAGTAATGAAAGATTAGCTTAAATATACCATTTTGGAAAATTATTCAAACATATTCTAAACATAGTATTTTGAATAAAATGAAATGATAAAAGGGTATAAGAAATACTTAGAAGTGAATGGCAGTCAAAATAGTGTATGTCAGTGGTTAATACTCCACACTTTGCTTGCAGGGGACACAGTTTTGATCACTGGTCAGGGAACTATCCCATATGCCACACAGCAGCCAACACCCCGCCCAGAGAAAAAACCCAAACAAATAAAATAGCACATATCACAGTGACTAGGACACAGCTACAAATGTGTACAGAAGAAATTTTATAGTTTCACTTTTGTTGTTGGTAAATTTAAAATATTAACTAATGAACTGAAAATGTAACTTCAAGTAGTTTACTGAAAGCAAGATGTAAAATTAAAATGAAAAAAGAAGGAAAAGAGTAGAAATCAATCAAATAATGACAATATCAATACAGAAGATAAACATAATCAAAGCTTATATTTATGAATAAAGTAGGCAGACCTTTGGCAAAGCAGTCAATAGGGGGAAAGAAGATATAAATAAACAAAACATATAATGAGAAAAAAAATCTATATGTAATAAATAGGTTAGAAAATAATTGCAGGTGCACACATATGCTAATACACTTGAAAGTATGGTTTAAATGTATTATTTCTTAGAAAAATGTCCAAATTGGTGTAAGAAGAAATAGAGAATTTTCAATAGGTCGGTAAGAATCAAAGCAATAGAAATGGTTGTTTAGCCCTTGTCTTTGATAAAACACCCTAGGACTAGATGGTTTTACATGTGAGTTCTACTGACATTTAAAGATCAGTTATTTCTCCTCTTGTCTCATGGACCACAGTACAAAAATTGGAGCACTTAGGCCCAGGTAATTTTATGATGATAGTGCAATCCTGACTCCAAAATCTGATAAAAACAATTTCCCCTTTTCTTATAAAGATGCTAATATCCCAAATAAAGTATTAAATCGAATAGTATATCAAAATAATGCAACATTACCAAGTAAGTTTATTGCAGAAATGTAGGAATGTCTGGACATCAGAAAATTTATCAGTATCGTTTCCACATTAGTAGATTAAAGGAGTAGTCATACAATTATCTCAACCAATACAGAATAAATATTTAATACAGTTCTTCATAAACTTAAAATTGATAATCTTATCAAGCCAGGAATATAAAGGAACTTCCTTTTCTTAGTAAATTTGTATTCCAACATTCTACAGCAAATATTATACTTATGGAAGTAACTTTAATGCATTTTCTTTATGGTTTGTAACAAGGCAAGGATGTTTACTATTACTGCTACATTTGAATCTAGTACAAGAAGAACTAGCCAAATTAATATTACAGAAAAATAATATAGAGAATATGAATAATATAGAAAAAACTGATGTAAGGATTGGAAGACAGGACAATAAAACTGATATTTTTTGGTGGATGAAATGCTGATTTAACTAAAAGAACCAACAGACTCCAGGCAGACTGTCAGAATTATTAATTTTTAGAAAGTTTAGCTTTTGTGTGCTGATAAAAAAAATTCCTTAAAAATAGTTACAACACATGATAAAATAATTTTCTATTAATAATCTAGGAATTAGCTTTAAAAAGGCAAATCAGATCTATAAATGAACTGTAAAACTAAAAAAGAACCAAAATATTCCATGCTCTTGACTGGATGACATATTAGAAAGATACTCATTCTCCCCAAATTTATTCATAAATTCAATAATATTCCAATCAAAATCACCATATATTGGTTGAGAAATGTGATAAACTCACTTTCTACTCTAAAAAGTGTATGGATAAATGTACATCCAGGAACATCTAGATCAGTCTTTAAAAATAAAAATGGAGGACTTCCACACTAGATATTAAGACATAAAGTCAGAGAAATAAATACAGTATGCTGTCCAAGCAAGAAAAGCTCAGCACATGAAGCACTAAAGTGTGTTCAGAAACAAAGACAGGAACTTGATGTAGGTGTGACACGTATATCAGTGGGGAAAACGGATTCTTCAGTAAATCGTGTTGGGCAAAGCAGATGACTTATATAAAGTAAAAACTGGATTATGATCTCCTACCACATGGAAATGTGGATTATAACTATTGATAGAATCAAGGCCAAGGTTTGAATGGTAAAAACAATAATAGAAGAAAAGGTAGATGGGCAGAATTCAGTGGCAAGTAAGGACACCTTAAAACTTCAGAAATCCCAAGCATACGACAAACATTTTATGAATCTGATTATATTAAAATTAAGGATTTCTATTCAGAGAACACTTGACAAATTTAATTCACCTACGGCAAAATGGAAAATACATTTGTAATAACTGAAATCAAAATGGGCTTTATCTTTTATATAAAATGATATCCTACAAATGAAGAAGGAAAAGATAATGCCACTTACAAAAAATAATGAACCCAAAACTTACAGAAGTCATTCACTAAAGAGAAGGCCCCCAAAGTAACAAGCATGTGATAAGATTGTCTAAATTATTGTTAATTAGAAAAATAGAAATAAATAGGAAATAGGTACACTGTACAAGTATTAATGCTCAGTTGCTAAGTCGTGTCTGACTCTTTGCAACCACATGAACTGTAGCCTGCCAGGCTCCTCTGTCCCTAAGATTTCCCAGGCAAGAATAGCGGAGTGGGTTGCCATGTCCTTCTCCAGTACACTTATTATACTGGCCATAATTGGAAAGCTGGATTATGCCAAGTGTAGTCAGAGATTTGGGAACATAGAAATCCTCTCCATTGCTTTTGAAACTATAGACCACTGCAGCCACTCAGGAGCAAAACCTGCACTAGTTAGTAAAATTAAATATAGGTATACCTAAGTTTTCACAGTTTTGCGACTGCATTTGTATTCAGGGGATTTTTCATAAAGGCACATAAGGGTATGTGTACAGGATGTTTATTGAAGTGTTGACTGTATACCTAGGAAATGCAGGTAGTCTCCATGTCTATCTTTGGGAGACGGTTGAGGTAAAATGTGGAAGATGTGCAAATGTGAATAGTTAGAAGCAACAATTTGATGTACAAAGAACAACTTGGTAGATCTTAAACACATCAGTAGAGGTTGGAGAGAAAGATTAATAAACAGAAAGAGAAATAAAACGTACTACTTTTATATGCATTAAAAATAATTGTGTATGAACAAAGCAGTGTACATTTTGCAAGAACATATATAAATATAAATTTTCAATGGAGACCTAAGGCAAGAGGAGAAAAGTAAGAGTAGGGTATGCAGAAAAGTGGGTATTCTTCAAGCATTCACTTAATAAAGACGAAACTTGGTCCTTGTGTGGGATAATGTTGAGGCTTCCCTGGTGGCTGGGATGGTTAAGAATCTGCCTGGAAATGTAGGAGACTGAGATTTGATCCCTCAGTTGGGAAGATCCCCTGGAGAAGGGGATGGCAAATCCAGTCCAGTGGAATAATGTACCAGAAACTGAGTGAGAGGATTAGGTCAACTCAGTATATGCCAGGTTTCTCTCCCTCTGTTTCTCTCCCTGTGTACATGTTGTTGTAACTATAATTGGAACTTTTAAGCAACAACAAAAATAATCAGGTTAGTTGCATAAGTTGTATGATTTGAGAACTAGTAAAACAATCCAAGCCTCTGTTAAAGAGAAAGTAGAGTGCTGCCTAAATGACTAAGTTAATTACTATCCGAGTGACTGTTCCTGGGGTTCCAGTGCCTTTGCCTTAAGGATTCTAGAGCCATTTTAAATTATAATAGAGAGTATTAGCTTCATTCTGACTCTGCAATGATAGGAAACTCGATTCTCACACATATGCAGTCTCTCTGCCAGCTGTCTGCATGTTTGCCCTCAGACCTATTCTCAGCCCTTCCTTACCTCTGTTTCTCAGGGGCCTGACCTTGGCATACTATGTTTGGATACATCTCCTAGGCAACCTTGCTTCTGATGAGGTTTAGCCAGCTGGGTAGCTCTGATGAGGGCCTGGACGACAGGGCTAGGGGAGAAAGCTCTCCCTCTGCTTAAGGTGGTGGTTCCAGTGGAGCCTGCATATCTTCTCTTGTTGCAGCTTCTGCTGGGCCTTTTCTTCCTTCTGGTTCCAATTCTCCCTGGACGCTCCCCTCCATAGTAGCCACCTTCTCCCGGTTTCCAGTTCTTGCTTGTATAGCCTCTGAGATATCACCTATTCCCAGCTGCCAACCTCTCTTGCCAACCCTATTTTCAGAGATAAACTAATTTCTTCTTTTAATTCCTCCAGTTTTAGAGTTGCAGGAGCTTTATATAGTTTTTATTCTCTAGGTTCCTCACCTTGCCTTTATATCAGCTTCTCTAATAACTCTGTGCCTAGTTCCCTGTGTGAAATTACTTCTATTGAAATACTTATTTTCCTAACTAGAATCTGACTGATACAACCTGGCTGCAAGAGAGTTTGTTGTAGACAGTAAATTAGACAGTAAAAATAATATTCATAAAACAGCTAATAAGAATGTTATTATTAAAGAGATGTAATATGGTTACTATATGCCAAGTACTATGCTGAGCACTTGGCATGCATTTTATTACTTATTTTCTGTTACAACCCTTTAAGAGCCCTCTTTAATCATCATTTTATATGATCATTTTACTAAATCCAAAGAATGACTTGCCCAATATATAGATATTCAATGATTCCTCTCAATGCACCACATAACCATGTGGAGCTTAGTGGCCACTATCATGATTCCTAAAAATATCTGGCATTAAAAAATAGAATCCATGAAGTTAAGCACTTAAGGCAAACATTGAATTTGACACACAATTATTAGCACTTTTAAGGGATGCTACATTTGCTGTTACATTTTTTCTGCCCTGAAGGAAGTATGACCACTTTTAGAATAAAGCACATTAAAAATTTGCTCAAAATAGACCTAAATGTAAGATAAAACTATGAAACTCTTAGAAGAAAAGATATGAGTAAATATTCATGAACTTGGGTTAGGTCATGGTTCCTCAGCTATGATACCAAAACACAAATGACAAAAAAAAATAGATAAATTGGACTATATTAAAATGAAAAAATTTTTTGCTTCAAAGGACATCGTAAGGGAAGTGAAAAGAAAATCCACTCAATGGGATAAAATGTTTGTAATTCATTTATCTGAAAAGGGTCTGGAGTCTGGAATATTATAAATCACTCTTACAACTCATTAGAAAGGCAAATAACCCAATTTAAAAATGAGAAAAGTATTTCAGTAGGTATTTTTCCAAAAAGAAGTTGTGGTTGTTGTTTAGTTGCTAAGTTGTATCCAACTCTTTGAGACCACATGGACTGTGGCCTGCCAGGCTCCTCTGTCCATGAGATTTTCCAGGCAAAAATACAATACTGGAGTGGGTTGCCATTTCCTTCTCCAGTGGATCTTCCCACATCAGGGATCGAAACCATGTCTCCTGCATTGGCAGGTAGATTCTTTACCGCTGAACCACCAGGGAAGCCCTAAAGAAGATGTACACATGGCCAATAAGTACATGAAAAGATGCTCAACATCTTTAGTCACTATGGAAATGAAAGTCAAAACCACAATGAGATACCACATTACTCCTATGTGATCACTGTAATAAAAAGACAATAACAAAAATTGGCATGGATGTATAGAAGTTAGCACCCTAGTACATTGCTAGTGGGAATGTAAAATTGTGCCACAAAATTTGGAAAAAATGTTGGCAGTTTCTCAACTAGCTAAACATAGAGTTACCCTATGACTCAGCAGTATATGTTAGATATATACTCAAGAGAAATGAAGACTTATATCCATACTCAAACTTGTACATAAATGTTCAGAGCAGCATTATCTATAAAAGCCAAAAGTGGTTTTAACAACCCAAAGATCATCAGTTAATTAATGGATAAGCAAAGTGTGTTATATCCATACAATAGAATATTATTTTTCTAGAAAAAGAAATAAAGTACCAATACATGTTACAGCATGGATGAATATTGAAAACATTATGTTAAGTAAAAATCTCAGCCCAAAAAAACCACATATTTTATGATTGCATTTATATTAAATGTCCAGAATAGCCAAATTTATAGAGATGGTAAGTAGATTAGTACTGCTGAAGACAGAGATTGAAGAGGAAGGATTTGGATTGACTACTTACGGGTACAAGATCTCTTTTAGGGTTTAATAATATGCTTTGAATCAGTGGTCCCTTTTTGGCACCAGGGACCAGTTTCATGAAATACAATTTTTTCGATGGACTGGGTGGAGGGGGATGGTTTGGGGATGATTCAAGTACATTACATTTATTTCTGTTACTATTACATCAGCTCC
This sequence comes from Antilocapra americana, assembly GCA_007570785.1. NCBI lineage: Eukaryota > Metazoa > Chordata > Mammalia > Artiodactyla > Antilocapridae > Antilocapra > Antilocapra americana. The sequence continues at coordinate 1,536,344 of ML660679.1, read as the reverse complement.
ACCTCAAATCATCACGCATTAGATCCCACAGGTTGGGGACCCCTGCTTTAAATGAATTTTATGGTATGTGACTTAAACTTCAATAATGCTATAGAAAAAAAGTGGTCTGGGTTAAATAAAGCTGTTTCAGGATGTCAACCCAATGAGTATAACTTGTTCACTAATGTCCATTTTAGAAATTTTGACTTTGTAGGTGCCAGGAAAGTGACACAATGTGAGATTTATTTGGAGATGTAAGAGGATAAATTTAAAGGGGTAAATGAGAAAGAGCTTCTTTGTTTAAGTAACTAAATGAAAATAGGGATGAGGTAGGTGTTATGTGACCTGATAACATAGAAATGGGCACTACACTCTGCTCTATACTAGGTCAATGGTGATAGTAGTATTGAGAAAGCCAATGTTGGAGGGAGAAATTTTTAATTCATTTCCTGGTTGGTTGGTTGGTTATTATGCCACATTTTAACTAGGTTTTCAAGAGTCCATGACAACTCAGTGAGGAGAATGTCTCTGGTAGACTTGAATAGCTTAGATGATAGCTTCAGATGATATTGTGGGAAGATATTTCTAGCAAATGAAACTGGGTTACATACAGCTGCTTCAGCCTGTTGATTCATCCAGAATTAATTTAGCTCATTTGGCTGGCCAGGTGGGTGGCCCTTCCTATATTTACCCCTCATCTTGTTTTCTTTCTGAAGTTTCATGCTTCATTTAAGAAGATGACTTCCTTAAGTGGTTTTGATAAGCATATACCTGAATCTGACTTCCAGGTAGAACTTCCAAAAACTTCTGAAGGTCATTTTAAAGGAGAATTGAATGTCATTAATGATTTCCCAGGTGGCTCAGTGATAAAGAATCCGCCTGCCAATGCAGAGACATGAGCTCGATCCCTGTGTTCAGAAGATCCCTTGGAAAAGGAAATGGCAACCCACTTCAGTATTCTTACCTGGAGAATCCCATGAACAGAGGAGCCTGGTAGGATGCAGTCCCTGGGGTTGCAAAAGAGTCAGACACCAGTGAGCACACATGAGAAGTCAGTAATAACAAGGACTTCTTTATTACCCCCAGAATGGGATGATTCATTAAATCTCAATGAGAGTCTCACATTTTAAGCTTGGGGTACTGAGTGTTTCACAAACAATCTAAAAATTAGAGGAAGGGACCATAGATCACAGAGCTCTGGTTTCGGCAATAGACTGGAGTAGTCTTCAAAACATCATTAATAACTGATGATCTCTAGTAAAAGTGTGAACATAAATCACATTTTATAGTGAACATAATGAACATACTAAAACATACATGTTTTGACTATTTCTTCTTTGAGATAATACAAATTATAACACTGAAGAGTGGTAGAATCAGTGGACCTGAATTCTGTGCAATAATTATATAAAAGAAATAAGTGGGAAATTGAGCCCTTGAATTTTTTTTTATTTTTTTATTTATTATTTTTTTTATTATTGTTTTTGCCATACATTGTCATGATATCACCATGGGTTTACATATGCTTCCCCTCCGGGTCCCCCCTCCCTCCTCCCTCCCCCCCGGGAAATCTCGCTGCACCAGTCCCGAGCATCAATCCTGGGCTGGCGATTGATTAGACACATGACAATTAACATGCTTCAATGCCCTTCTCCCATATCATCCCACCCTTACCCTCATCCACAAAGTCCACAAGTCTATTCTATATATCTGCGTTCCTTTTGTTGTCTCCCATGTTGGGTTCTCATTACTGTCTTTCTAAATTCCATATATATGTGTTAATATACTGTATTGTTGTTTTTGCTTCTGGCTTACTTCACTCTGGATAATGGAGCCCTTGAATTTTTAATAGGAAGGCTTTCTTCAAGAGGTAAGAAATGATGCCGCACCCTGTGGTTGGTTCATAATTTGGCCAAAATGAAGCATTTCATTTCAGAGATGGAATGACGGCGCTGCATTTCTAAGCTTGAGGACATGAATATGAATTAGGCTCATCAATCAGGACAGATCCTAAGTTAGTGTTTCTCAACTCCATTGAACCTAACAATCTCTTTTAATAATAAATATTTTAATGCCTCATTTAATATCCTGAAATAAAATTTATAGATAATAGAACTTAATGACAAACATAAATTTTTAAAAGCACTCTAATATTCTAACTTTAATATAAAGGAGACATAAATGCCAAGCACTTTATTTTTTTTTAACAAGGTATCTCAGTATGTAAATACTGAGGCACGACTATCCTAGAAGACCTAATGAAATAGTCAGATGCTGTACCTCTCCATAGAATCACTGGACTTGTAACAGATGTGAATCCTGTATAGTTTGGGCTACTCAAACACTGTGAGTGGTACTGACATAATTGTCTGAAAGAGTGAGCAACTCTTGATAACTTTCTGAAGATGGTAAAGCACAACTGTCCTCAGTCTACATGGAAGCTGCATCTCTAGAAAAGTCAGGTTATTTTTAAAGTTTACATGTATATTTTGTGCTTCTATGTAAAATAGAAAGAGGCTGTCTGTCCTCACAGATGAGGTTTTACATGTTCATGAACATTCACTGGGGATGTTTGAAAGTATGGGGCGGGCAAAATAGTTCTTTACATTTGGGACAATCTGGAGCATTTCCAAACCTCTGCCTACTTGATTTTAGTAGCTTCCAACCCCATCACTTTGGTAACCTAAAATGTTCCCCTGGAGTGAATGATACCAACCCCCTTAGAAAATCATTGATTTAAGAAACTATGTCAGCAAGAGATCTCCTTGAGACTTCTTAAACTTATTGTCCATATATATTTAAAAAGTAACCTAAACTTATGTGAATGAGTAATTTTTAGTTTGGGAGTTCCCTTGTGTTGACTGAAGAGAGAGAGGTGAAGATTACCATAGAACCACTCTGCTTTAAATGAAGTAAATTGTCATTCACTAGTGGGTATTAGCATTTCTCAAATTCTGCCCCTGAAATTCATAGTCAGCAACTTGTAGTAGCATGCACAACTCTGAAAGATGATATTTTCAGTGGGATATGCTAAAATCAATTTATTGTTGAGAAGTTAAATCATTTTTAAAAGGTACCATAAACCAGAGTCCTCAGTGATTTGTTTGTTTGGAAAGCAAATTGGTTTTTTGTTTCTTTGTGTTTTTTAGGTAGTTGCCATCATTTAAAAATTATTGTATTTCAAACAAAAGGCTGATATATTTTTTAAAACTTTAAAGCTGTGGCCTACTGGACCCACAGCTACCACCATTTACAGATGGGGTACACATTCTCCAGTTCACCATGGTTTTTACCTATTGACCTTCCAACATGACCAACTTCAAGCGTGTATTGTATTCACCTGCTTTCAAATCAAAGTGCAAGTAACCCTGGGGATAAATGGAATCTACTGTTAACTTAAAGGGAGTTTTGATGCTTTTATCACAGAATGTGGCTTTTTTCCCCCTTCTGTTTAATATAAATAATACAATTTTTATAGAAGACTTTGTAAATAGAGACTAATACCAAGGAAAAAATATATGAATGTCACCCTTAGATAACAACTGTTAGCATGTTAGTGTGTGTGTGTGCTAAGTCACTCAGTCGTGTCTGACTCTTTGCCACCCCATGGACTGCAGCCCACTAGGCACCTCTATCCATGGGATTCTTCAGACAAGAATGCTGGAGTGGGTTGCCATGCCCTCCTCCAGCAGATTTTCCCAACCCAGGGATCGAACCTAGGTCTCTTATATCTCCTGCATTGGCCAGCTGGTTCTTTACCACTAGCACCACCTGGGAGGCATTTTAGTGTGCTGCTGCTGCTGTTGCTAAGTCACTTCAGTCGTGTCTGCCTCTGTGCGACCCCAGAGACAGCAGCCCACCAGGTTTCCCCGTCCCTGGGATTCTCCAGGCAAGGACACTGGAGTGGGTTGCCATTTCCTTCTCCAGTGCAGGAAAGGGAAAACTGAAAGTGAAGTCGCTCATTCGTGTCCGACTCTTAGCGACCCTATGGACTGCAGCCTACCAGGCTTCTCCATCCATGGGATTTTCCAGGCAAGAGTACTGGAGTGGGGTGCCATCGCCTTCTCTGCATTTTAGTGTATGAGCATCTTACTTAACAAAAGAGCTCTTGGTGGTTTTTTGGTATATAAATTCCAGTGTGATCTTTTTAAAAAAATATTGATTTATTTGGCTATACTAGGTCTTAGTTGTGGCACGCAGAATCTTCAATCTTTGTGTGGCATGCAAGATTTTTAGTTATGGCATGTGAACTCTTAGTAGTGGCATATGGGATCTAGTTCTGTGACCAGGGATTGAAGCTGGGCCCCCTGCATTGGGAGTGAAGTCTCAGCCACTGGACCACTAGGGAAGTCCCTCAGTGGGATCTTAATTATGGAAAAATTTAAAGAAACAGAAAATAAGGTGAAAACCAACCATTCCAGTACTCTCCACTGTACTAATCAGGGTTCTCCAAAGAAGCAGACCCAATAGGATGTTAATCTATATATCTCTTTGGATACATAATATCTATGTCCACCTATTTATATATTTATCTGTCTATGTCTGTCTAGAGAGAAATTAAGGAAATTAGCTCATACAACTGTAGAGGAAGGTAAGTCCAAAATTTGCAGGTTGGGCCAGCATGCAAGAGACCCAAGGAAGAACTAATGATACACTTCAAGTCTAAAGGCAGTCTGCTGGCAGAATTTCCTCTTCCTAGGGGAAGGTCAGGCTTTTTCTATGAAGGCCTTCAACTGGTTAGATGAGGCCCACCCACATTATGATGGATAATCTGCTTTCTTCAAAGTTGGCTAGTTTAGATGCTAATATAGCACAAAACTACTTTCACAGAAACATTTAGAATAATGTTTGCTCAAATATCTGAGTACCATGGCCTAGTCAATTCGATGCATAAAATTAACCATCACTCCCACCAAATATTAATGAAAGTCATGTGAGATATCACATAGTTTATATATGTGAAAATACTATGGGCTGCCCATTAGAAAAATTTAATTTTATCTTGAGTGTGAGGATGATGAGTTAGAAGCTGATAGAGTACTTGATGCTTGAGTAGGGAGGTTGTAATTGATCAAAAATGAAAGACTGATGGACCAAAGTAAGCAAGATATACTAGGTATGAAGGTGTAGAAGATATAAGATGTTTGGAAAATGTGGTGGAATAAAGTGTGTGCTGGTGTTGAGGCTGAAATGGTGCTAGGCTTGAAAATACAACTACCTGAGTTGTATTTTAGAAAGCATTGGTAAAAACTTATAAAAACAGTAAAGATTTCTGCAAAATAAGAAATTACTATGTATTTGGAGTGTTTCAACAGAACTTGTCTATTCTTGCATTTTTATTGTTTGCTTTAGTTGGTGGTCTTTTAATGGCCTTATCAAGCAAGTGTTAAGATCGCTGCTTTTCAAAATAAGTGCAGTCAAGGGTTTTTCACTCTGTAACATATTGTAAAGTGGAATATTTCCCCCAAGAAACAAGTATTTAAAATTGTGGAAGTATTTAAATTCTCTTTTACCTATACTCACATTATTTGAGGAATCAAATTCAGTGAACAAGTATGAGGATCACTTTAAGAACAGATTTTCCTCCTAAGGAAGAATTAGTGGAAATCCATTTATTCCTACCACATTAGGTTCAGTTCAGTGGCTCAGCTGGACATTGCAACCCCATGGACTGCAGCACACCAGGCCTCCCTGTCCATCACCAACTCCCAGAGTTTACTCAAACTCATGCCCATTGAGTCAGTGATGTCATCCAACCATCTCATCCTCTGTTGTCCCCTTCTCCTCCCGCCTTCAATCTTTCCTGGCATCAGGGTCTTTTCAAATGAGTCAGGTCTTCACATCAGGTGGCCAAAGAATTGGAGTTTCCACTTCAGCATCAGTCCTTCCAATGAATATTCAGGACTGATTTCCTTTATGATTGATCAGTTGGATCTCCAAGCTATCCAAGGGACTCTCAAGAGTCTCCTCCAACACCATAGTTCTAAAGCATCAATTATTTGGTGCTCAGCTTTCTTTATAGTCCAACTCTCACATCCATACATGACTACTTGAAAAACCATAACTTTGACTAGACAGACCTTTGTTGGCAAAGTAATGTCTCTGCTTTTTAATATGCTGCCTAGGTTTGTCATAGCTTTTCTTCCAAGGAGCAAGCATCTTTTAATTTCATGGCTGCAATCACCATCTGCAGTGACTTTGGAGCCCCCAAAAATAACTCTTTCACTGTTTCCACTGTTTCCCCATCTATTTCCCATGAAGTGATGGGACCAGATGCCATGATCTTAGTTTTCTGAATGTTGAGCTTTAAGCCAACTTCTTCACTCTCCTCTTTCACTTTCATCAAGAGGGTCTTTAGTTCTTCACTTTCTGCCATAAGGGTGGTGTTATCTGCATATCTGAGGTTATTGATATTTCTCCTGACAATCTTGATTCCAGCTTGTGTTTCATCCAGTCCAGCATTTTTCATGACATACTTTGCATATAAGTTAAACATGCAGGGTGACAATATACAGCCTTGATGTACTCCTTTCCTGATTTAGAACCAGTCTGTTGTTCCATGTCCAGTTCTTACCACATATGATAATATATAAGCTCCTTGTTTACCAATAATTTTATGTTATGATTTAAGATATTTAGTTTGATCAAATATTCTATATTTCTTTCAAAAAATTGTCTGTCAGAAACTCTCAGAACATAGGGCTCAATCTAGCATTTAAAAAGGCATAGAAAAAAGTGAGAATTATAAATGTTTAGTTTAAAATAGATGAGGATTTGGAGGGTTAAGAGCATAGTGTTTCTTTTAATCTGAGGATCCATATATTCCTGAAGAGAGTCTATAATAGGTTTCTTGGAGGTCATAGTTGGAGATTTTTAAGAATATCAGACTTAAAATGAGGTAGAAGACACATCAAAATTAATATGTTGACAGAGTCTAAATCATCTAGGGATAAAAGTCCAAATGGGCTTTCCAGAATACTCAGGGCTGACTAAGAAATAACCGATGAAGCTGGGAGTTAGACTTGACAAGGCTGATAGCTGAGAGGCAAACTATATTGACTGAATATCATCAGACCCAAACTACCTTTCTCATGTTGCTTGGAAAAGCCAAGTCAACTTACAGGCTATAACATGGTTTCAAATTACAGATAAGGCTTATAGAAAGGTAATGAATCAAAGCCAGATTTTTTATAAAGTGAATATAGGAAACACCATTGCCAATATTGTATTCATGTCTTCTGAAATGCTAATGCATGCCCAATGCTTCACATGTGAACAAAGTGGCATTTATTGAATCCATGTATAATTTAATAGGGTGTTAAAGCATCCAAAATTGATTTCATAAAAGCAGTAGCTTGGGATATTTTTTTTCTAATGTTTTTGAGAATTGCAAAAATAGTATCTCTTTACCTCTAATAAGTTCTTTAAGAAAGACTTTCTCTTACATCATCACAGTGCTAAGTCACTTTCGTCATGTCCTACTCTGTGACTCTCTGGACTATAGCCCACCAGGCTCCTCTGTCCATGGGATTCTCCAGGCAGAAATACATCATCATAGTACAATTACTTAAATCAAGAAATTAACCTTGATACATTATCAGCTAATTTCCAGTCTGATTCAAATTTTTCCCGTTGTCCCAACAATACCTTTTTCAGAAAAAAAAAGTTTTCTCACTGGTCCATTATCCACTCCAGGATCACATGTGTTCAGTTGTCATATTTTTTTAGTCTTCTTTTTTTCAAGTTATTTTTTAATTGGAGGAAAATTGTTTTATAATATTTGTGTTGGTTTCTGCTGTAAAACAATGTAAATCAGACATGATGATATACATATCACCTCCTTCTTGGATCTCCCTCCCCTCCCCCCAACCCCTCAATCATCACAGAGCTCCAGGTTTGGCTCCCTGTATTATATAGCAACTTCTCATCAGCTATCTATTTTACACATGGTAGTGTATATACTCTTCCCTTCCTCTACTATGTCCATAAGTCCATTCTCTATATCTACGTCTCCATTCCTTCCCTGCAAATAGGTTCATCAATACCATTTGTTTTAGATTCCATATATATATATATATGTTAATATACTATATTTGTTTTTATCTTTCTGACTTACTTCACTCTGCACAACAAGTTCTAGGTTTCTTCACCTCACTAGAACTGACTCAGATTCATTCTTTTTAATGGCTGAGTAATATTCCATTGTAAATCTTAAAGGAAATCAACCCTGAATATACACTGGAGGGACTGATACTGAAGCTGAAGCTCCAGTAGTTTAGCCACCTGATACAAAGAGCTGACTCACTGGAAAAGACCTGAATACTGGGAAAGATTGAAGGCAAAAGGAGAAGGGGGTGGGAGAGGATGAGATGAGTAGGTAGCATCACCCACTCAATGCACATGAATTTGAGCAGAATCTGGGAGACAGTGAAGGACATGGAAGCCTGGCATGCTGTAGTCCGTGGGGTCACAAAGAGTTGGACACAAGTTAGTGAATGAACAACAGCAAATATATGTACCACATCTTATTTATCCATTCATCTGTCCATGGACATCTAGGTTGCTTCCATGTCCTGGTTATTGTAAGTAGTGCTGCTATAGTGAACATTAGGGTACATGTGTCTTTTTCAATTATGGTTTCCTCAGGGTATATGCCCAATAGTGGGATTGCTGGGTCATATGGTAGTTTTATTCCTGTTTTTTTAAGGAATCTCCATAGGGGCTGTATCAACTTACATTTCCATCAGCATCCCGAGGGTTCCCTTTTCTCCACATCCTCTCCAGCATTTGTTGTTTGTAGATTTTTTGATGATGTCCATTCTGACTGGTGTGAGGTGATACTTCACTGTAGTTTTGATTTTCATTTCTCTAATGATGAGCGATGTTGAGTATCTTTTCAAGTGTTCATTGGCCTTCTGAATGTCTTCTTTGAAAAAATGTTTGTTTAGGTCTTCTGACCGGTTTTAATTGGGCTGTTTGTGTTTCTGATATTGAGCTATATGAGCTACTTATATACTTTGGAGATTAATCCTTTGTCAGTTGTCTTGTTTGAAATTATTTTCTTCCATTCTGAGGGTTGTCTTTTTATCTTGTTTATTGTTTCCTTTGCTGTGCAAGAGTTTTTAAGTTTAACTAAATCCCGTTTATTTATTTTTGTTTTTATTTCCATTACTCTAGAAGGTGGGTCAAAGAGGATCTTGCTGTCATTTAAGTCAGAGTGCACTGCCTATGTTTTCCTCTAAGAGCTTTATCGTTTCCGGCCTTACATTTAAGTCTTTAAACCATTTTGATTATATTTGTATGTATGATGCCAGGAAGTTTCTTTAGTCTTATTTCATCCATAACTTTAAAGTTGTCTTCTATTTCTTTGCCTTTCATGACTATGACATTTTGGAAGAGTACTGGCAGTTACTTTGTAGAATGTCCCTCTGTTAAGTTTGTCTGATATTTCTTCATGATTAGTTTCAGGTTATTCATTTTTGTCAGGTTATATACTTTTGTCAGGGATACAGAAGTGATTTTGTATGCTACACATTTTAGAAGAAGCAATTACTAGATACACTGTTGTTTCAGGCTTTCAGGAAATGTCAAGTGATGGTCCCTCCTTGTTTTTGAAGAAATGATATAAAGATAAATAATATTGTGAAAATGCATTTCTGCAACTTTCTTTTAGTTCGTAAGTAGTTGGATTTTTTTTCTCTTTAAATATGAGAGCTTTTTCCTGTGGTTATATTTAACAGCACAAAGGTTTCCATCTAAAAGGGTATTGTGCTCACACTTTGAGAGAATTTAGGTCTCCATAACCCAACACGATGCTTAAGTGAGTGGATGTTCTTAAAATTCTTAATATGTACCACGTTCCTAAGAAAGTAACTTCATACAAATAAAAAGAAGATTAAAGTTTGAAGAACTGGAAAGATTTATATGTTCCTGCATTGTAATCAAAGATAAGATGCTCATAACATTTCTATGCACAAGTCAGTTTAAGTACCTCTTTTACTTTGCAAAAGCATTAGAATGTCCAAAATAAACACGTAAACTGTGGCGACAGACTGCCTGGGGAGAATCCCAGATCTGGATGTCTTAATGGAGAGACTCTAGATCTCACTAATATCAGTTTGCCCATCTGGAAAGAGAATCACAGTAGTACTAAGTTAATGAGGATTTAATGGAACATGATAAGCTAATTTCTTAACCATGGTTCCCACCATACTGCCATCACATGCAGCTATGATCTAGTTCTGAATAAATTGTTTCAGATCCGGGCTTCTCCACTTTTGGGATGTTGGGAAAGTATTAATACTTTAATTTCTCTAAATCTCAATCTCCTATTTTGAAATGGAGATAATGATAGTATTGGGTTGGCCCAAAATTTCATTTGGACTTTTCCATAACATCTTACTGGGAGAGACTCTGGACATATGACATTGAGAGGATTGGTGTAGTGCACTGTTTTTTACTACCCACAAGAAAATACAGTTTGTGCAGAGCTCCTTCTGTCACCCACAGATACCTATCCCTGTAGGTATTACACATCCCATTATGCAGGAGAATCACTAGACCCTAGGGTTCTTTAGCATTTTTTGTGACGTGGACTCTTTTGTCAGCCTGGGTTTCATTTAATATTCATTTATCTCCTTCCTTTCAATGCAGGAATAATTCTTTTATATACAGAAATGGAACTCAATACATTAGAAGACAGATTACTCCTTTTTCTGGGCAGCTCAAATTGTTGAGAAAATTTGAACAGAAGATAGGTTGATGACTATGTTATAAATTTTTGGCTTGGGCAACTACTTTTACAGTCTCTTTTGTAGAAAACTAGGAATCTTGTCCATGTATAATTCACAGTGGTTTCAATAATAAAATAAGTGATTAAACTAACACAAATAATAAAATGTTAAAATATATCTCAAATTTATGACAAAAACTTTAAAAATTTTAGAATACTTCATGAATAATTTTTCCTTAATTATTGCCCATTTCCTCTTTTGTTCTATATATTATTACCAGGTGTTTCATAATTTATAAAATTTGGTAAACCTAAAAGGCCCCTGGAAAAAGGCAACGGTACCCAACTCCAGTACTCTTGCCTGGAAAATCCCATGGACAGAGGTGCCTGATAGGCTTCAGTCCATGGGGTTGCTAAAAGTTGGACACGACTGAGTGGCTTCACTTTCACTTTTCCCTTTCCATGCATTGGAGAAGGAAATGGCAACCCACTCCAGTGTTCTAGCCTGGAGAATCCCAGGGACAGGGGAGCCTGGTGGGCTGACATCTCTGGGGTCACACAGAGTCGGACACGACTGAAACAACTTAGCAGCAGCAGCAAAAGGCCTCTGAGATAGGCAGGGCAAGAATGATTTCCCATGTGTATAAATAAGGAAATGGAGCTATGAGATGCTGAGTAACTTATCAAGGCTCCCATAACTGTTATTACCATAACAAAGAGCTGTCTCCTCACTCCTGGACCATTACTTGTCTTAGCACATTACCCTGTCATTTGGTGTGACTTCAAACCTTACAGCCTGCAGAGTGAGTTCCATGAGTCAATTAGAATATGTATTTCAGTGTTGAGAACAGTCAGTTCTCTAGCTAGAAATTGACTTGGCTGTGGATGACTTGAGTTTCACGTTCCCCAGGAGACTCCTGTGAACTTTTTGGTAGTTCTTTAAGATGGGCAGAGCACCAAGACACAGAATAATAGTTCTCAGATGTGCTAAAATTTTGAAGAGGCCAATTATGAACCTAGACAAGGCTGGAATTTCCAGAAATATATAGCTGCAAAACTGCACAATTCGTTAATTAGTCTCCATAGGATCATTTGAAATTCTTTTGTTTGTTTATTTGCTTTACCTCTTCTGTATTCCTACTTGCTTTAGCAGCTGCCAAAATATATTTGAACAATTTATCCTGCCTGGTTGAAGGTATATGATAATATCTTTTATCTACCATCTGTTGCCTAGCATTGAAACAGATTTTCCTCATCTCCCTCTAGATCTACCTACCAATGTAGAAATTTTAAACTAAACAGTCTTCTTTAAATGTTTAATAAAACTTTCAAGGAAGAAATTTTTTTTGAACCAACCAAAACTCCCATTGAGTTGTGAGATCTTTATTCAGTTATTTATGAAATTCTGTAAAATGCCTGGTTACTGATATTGATAGAAATACTACTTGTTTTTTTTGCTATGATTTTAAGAGATTGTTTATTTTCTCTTTCCAGTGTTTCAGTGTTAGTGTAAAGAAACACAACCAATTTCTATATGTTAATCTGGTATCCTGCTACCTTGCTGAATTCATTTATCAATTCTAGTAGATTTTGTGTGCAGTCTATAGGATTTTCTACTATATAGTACAATGTCATCTGCATAAAATGACAATTTTATCTCTTCCCTAAAAATTTAAATACTTTTTCTGTTTCTTGTCTGATTGCTGTGACTAGGACTTCCAATACCATGCTGAATAGAAGTGGTAAGAGTGAGCATCCTTTTATCATTCCAGATTTTAGTGGGAAGGTGTTCAGCTTTTCACTGTTGAGTATTATGTTGACCGTGGGTTTGTCATAAATAGCTTTTATTATGTTGAGATATGGTCCCGTTATACCCAATTTCATAAGGGTTTTTTATAATGAATGGGTGATGAATTTTATCAAATGCATGGTAAAATGCATGGTAAAATTCATGGTAAAATTTTTTTCTGCATCTATCAAGATGGTTATTTGGCTTTTGTCTTTTCTTTTGTTGATGTGGTGTATCATGATGATTGATTTATATATGTTGAACCATCCTTGTGAAACTGGGATGAATCCCACTTGGTCATGATGTATGATCTATTTTATGTGTTGTTGGATTTGGTTTGCTAATATTTTGTTGAGAATTTTTTGCATTTATATTCATCAAATATATTGTCCTATAATTTTCTTTTTTTGTAGTGTCTTTGCTGATCTTGGTAATCAGGGTGAATGAGTATTTTTTATGGCTTATTTCCCTTTTTGACTAATTGGGCATAATTTTTAAATGGTTGCTTTAGGGTTTATGGGACACTTATTTAGCTTAATAAGTGTCCTTAAGTTAACATAATACTATGTCAACTATGGTAACAGAAACTTAGAACCTTTTCCCCCATCTCAGCTGCTTGCTATGTTCATCAAGCATTTTACTTCTACATAATGCTATTGGCTTTAAACTGATAATTACATTTAAAAGAGACTTAAAAATAAGTTTAAAAATCTTTGTATTTATCATTTCCGGTGCTCTTCATTCCTTTATGAAAGCAGATTTCCATCTAGTATAAGTTTAATCCTACTTGAAGAATTCTTTTAATATTTTTTGAAATGCCAATCTTGGTGAAGAATTAGTTCACCTTTTGTAAGCATGAAAAGGTCTTTTTTTATTTTTGTTTTTCCCTGGGTACATAATTCAAGCATTGCTTTAAAGATGCTGCTCCATTGTCCTCTCATTTGTAATGAATCCAGTGCAAATTCTAAGGTAATTCTTACCTTTGTTCCACTATATATATATATATATATATATAATGTCTTTTTGATTCTGGCTCCTTTTAACGTGTTTCTCTTTATTACTGCTTTTAAACAGTTTGAATGTGATGTGTCATGGTGTATTTTTGAGCTTCGTGAATATTGGGTGTTTATTCAGTTCAGTTCAGTCACTCAGTGGTGTCCAACTGTTTGTGACCCCATGGACTGCAGCATGCCAGACTTCCCTGTCCGTCAACAACTCGCAGAGCCTGCATCACTGACTCAATGGACATGAGTATGAGTCAGCTCTTTGCATCAGGTGGCCAAAGTATTGGAGTTTCAGCTTCAACATCAGTCCTTCCAATGAACATTCAAGACTGAATGTTCTCTTTATCATGGGTAATATTTTCCTGCTTCTTTACAAGCCTAGTCATTTTTCTTAAATGACTGCCAAAAAAGCCAAATATTACCTTGTTAGATTCTGTGTATTCTTGCTTGAACTTTCTTCTGAGTTGCAGGTAAGTTACTTGGAAATACTTTCATCCTTTCAAAGGTTGCATTTAAGCTTTGCTAGACAAAATGAGTGCAGCCATTAATCTAAGGCTAATCTTTCTCCATTACTGTAGCAATGTCATTCTGAGCCCTCTCCCCTATACCCTGTACAGGGTTTCCATTTTGCCTGGTGGGACCATGAACCATTGGTGGTCCTGGAGTGATTGGTCTATTTATTACTCTAATTCTTTTGGGTGGTGAAAATCTATGAAAGATCTGAGCTTTTGCTCTACTTGCAAACTAACAACTTAACTGCCACAGTATCATGAACGCTGACAGAAGCCACAAGACCCTGGACAGAGCTCACCAGTTCTGTGAGTCACAGTTCTCACAGGATGGTGTAAAGAGGGCCAGGTGACTCCTGTACTTGCAGAAGGTTGCATTATAGGCAGGAAACCCTAAGCTTAGTGGATTTAGATGTTTTTTCCTGCACAGTAAGAAAGCTTGTTTTTTGCTTCCAAGGAGGAAATTATATCTGTCCTTTAAGAGAGTGCACTGTAAAAACATCCTTGAAAAGCTATACTGTAACAAAGACAGTTGGTGAATCAGCTTGTAAAACATGTAGAAACAAGAGACGCTGTTTTGGATTGAATTATGACACCCCCCAACCCTCCACAAATTAGTATGTTGAGGCCCTAATTCCTAGTGTAAGTTTATTTAGAGATAGGGCCTTTAAAGAGATAACAAAGATTATATGAGGTCATAAGTTTGGAGCTATAGTTTGATAAGACTCATCTCCTTATGAGAAGAGGAAGAAACACCACAGACAGCCACACTCACAGAGAAAAGACCATGGGAGGACACAGTGATAAGGTCTGCAACTGAAGAGAGACGCCACAGGAAAAACCTACCCTGCTAGCACTTTGATCTTGGGCTTCCAGAGCAGTGAGAAAATAAACATCTGTTGCTTAGGTCACCCAGTCCATGATATTTTGTTATGAAACCCCTGCGGACTCACAGAGAACTGCCTCTGGATGGTTCTTTCTCTGATAATAGGTGATTTCCTCACAGTGTGGTCAATATATATGCATTGATCTGTGCTTAGAAAAAGACATGGGGACCCTCTGCAGACCTCTGGCGCTCTCTCGGTGCAATTCTTTCCTCTCTAATACACTGCCTGAAAACTTGAGCTGTTTTGGTATACCCAGACTTGAGCTCCATCTTCTCAACTCAGTATGACCTCTAAGTTCAGCCTAGGTTCTCCATCACTCTGTTGGGGCCTGGAAACTCTCTCTATACAGTTAAGTCAATGCAGTCACAGGCTCACCCCACTGGATTTCTTGGTCTCAGGGATCATTGTCCTGTGATATGTGATGTGTAGCATCTAATTTGGTTTTTAATACATATTTTGTCTTGTTTTTAGTTGTGTCACACAGGAGGGTAAAACCAGTCATGGGTAGAAGTTTCTTACCCTAAAGAATAAATATTTACTTTAATGTAGGGATGAATTAAAGCTGAAATGATAGATTAGAACTTAAGAAATAGAGGCTTGGTAGTTCTTTGGGGTTTTTTTTGGCTTTGTAGTTTTGGTGAAACAATTGCTCAGACTTATAAAGGCATATAAGATATCCTAAGTTTTTAGGTCTCATTTTCTCGTTTGTTATTGGGAATAAAATAAATAAGCCTTCCAAGTAGAATATTGGC
Source organism: Antilocapra americana (assembly GCA_007570785.1). Classification (NCBI taxonomy): domain Eukaryota; kingdom Metazoa; phylum Chordata; class Mammalia; order Artiodactyla; family Antilocapridae; genus Antilocapra; species Antilocapra americana. The sequence continues at coordinate 1,520,692 of ML660679.1, read as the reverse complement.
ATGGTTAGAGGAAATGTTATAAAGGAGATTTGAACTCTCCAAAAGGAAGTTTATATACAAATATGAGGTTTATGCATTATTAAGAAGGCCTGGCAAGTTCTAACTATATTATACAGTTTGGTGAAATATTAAAAAAAATATCATAGTGAATATGACACCCTTCTTCTGCTACTGTGGGTGCTGCAGTAACATTCCAGACCCTGTTTATTTTCTTTATTTTTAATTGCTGAGTTCTTAAAGTAGTTCCAGTTTTAATCTTTTTATCTCTTCTTACAGCCATGAAGATTTGAGCTTTTTGGGTTTCTTTGATTAAAAAGAAAAGAAAATCAGGCTGAAATGATTGAATTAACTAAAACATGTATTGGAATTAGACACAGGAAAAACTTGAGTTATGTTACCTAGAATATTTCTCTTTATGATTTTAAGATGGGTGGCAAGATAGAATTAAATACTTCATTTGGTCATTACACTAAATAAAATATTAGGAAATTGTATCAGGGATGCAAAAGACTTGAAAAATAATGGAGGGTGAAGAAGGGCAAAAGGCTGAAAGACATTAGAATGAGGTACCTTTGCCTTAGGGAGAGCAACTATTTAAAAACTGCTTTTTAAAAAAGTCACTCCTCTGCATCAAAGGAAAGATGTCATTCAAGAGAGTACACTGTGAAACTGTTTTTAAATGGTTTTCAAAATCTGCAGCTAGAAGAAAAATTATATAGAAGTCTTTTAGTAAAACAGCATCTCTTCCCACACGCTCACTTTGGCAAAAGAAATGCTAAGGAAGAAACTGACTTTTAAGGGATCTAAGTTGCTTTTCAAATAAAACATTTGACTTTTTAAAAGTCTTCATTTTTTTAGAGCAGTTTTCATTTTATGATAAAATTGAAAAAAAAAATGTAGAGATTTATCATATACCCTCCTAACATGTATAACCTCCACCATTATCAACATCACTTACAAGAATAGTACATTTTTTTACCAAGGATGGACATACATTGATACATCATAATCATTCTAAGTCTGTAATTTGTCTTAGAGTTTGCTCTTGGTGTTGTATATTCTGTGAGTTTGGATGAATGCATAATGACATTTATCCATCATATAATATCATACAGAGTGCTTTGACTGTCCTGAAAATCCTCCATGCTCTGCTTTTTTCATCTGCTCCTCACCTCTTGGCAAACACTGACATTTTTATTGTTTTTCTAGTTTTGCCTCTTTCAGAATGACATATAGTTGGAATCATACAGTATGTAGTCTTCTCAGACTGGCTTATTTCACTTGGTAATATAAATGTAATATTCCTCCATAGCTGTTCATAGCTGGACAGCTCATTTCTTTTTAATGCTGGATATTTTCCATTATCTGGGTGTGTCACAGTTTGTTTATCCATTCACGTACTAAAGGACATCTTGGCTATTTCCAAGTTTTGGCAATGATGAATAAAGCTGCTATTAATGTCTATGGGCAAACTTTTATGTGGATGTAAGTTCTCAGCTCCTTTCGGTAAATACCATGGAATGCAGTTCCTAGATCATATGGTAAGAGGATGTTTACCTTTGGAATAAACTGTTAAACTGTCTTCCAAAGTGGCTGAAACACTATACATTCCCACCAGCAATATACAAATGTTTCTGATACTCTGAATCCTTGCTAGAATTTGGCATTGTTCATGTTTCAGATTTTGGCCATTCTAATAGATACTTAATGATATTACATTGTCTTATGTTGCATTGCCCTAATGACATATGATGTGGAACATCTTTTCATGTGCTCATTTTCCATCTGTTTATCATATCTTTGGTGAGATATCTTGTTAAGAGCTTTGGCCCATTTTTCACTTGGGTTTTTGCTTATTGTTGAGTTTAAATTTTTTTATATATTTTGAATAATGATCCTTTATCAGATGTGTCTTTTGCAAATATTTTCTCACAGTCTGTGTCTTGTTTTCCTATTATCTTGTTATTATCTTTAATGGAACCAAAAAAAATTAAATTTTAATGAATTCTAGCTTATCAGTTATTTTTTTTCATGCAATAAGTCTATCACTATACCCAAGTTCATCTAGATTTTCTCCTATGTTCTAGGAGTTTAATAACTTTTACATGTTATCTTTAAGTCTGTGGGGCTTCTCCAATGGCTCACACAGTAAAAGAATCTGCCTGTAATTCAGGAGACCAGGGTTCGATCCCTGGGTCAGGAGTCCCCTGGAAAAAGGAATGGATACCCACTCCAGTATTCTTGCCTGGGAAATCCCATGGACAGAAGAGGCTGGCAAGCTACAGTCCATGGAGTCACAAAGAGTTGGACACAACTGAGTGACTAATACTTTATGCCTGTGATCTGTTTGGGGGTTAATTATTATGAAGTGTATAAATTCCATGTCTAAATTCATTTTTTGCTTATGCATGTCCAATTGTTCCAGAAACATTTGTTTAACAGACTGTCTTTGCTTCATTGTGTTGCCTTTGCTCATTTACTATATATTTAAGTGGGTCTACTTCTGCGTTCTCTGTTCTGTTCCATTGATATTGTTTGTCCACTTGTGCCAATACCACACTGTCTGGGTTGCTGTAGCTTTATAGTAAATCTTTTCTTTTTTTAATTTTTTCATGGCTTTTTTCTTTTTTTTTTTTTTTTAGTTTTGCCAAACAATGACATGATATCACCATGGGTTCACATATGCTCCCCCTCCAGAACCCCCCTCCCTCCTCCCTCCCCCCGGGAAATCTCGTTGCACCAGTCCCAAGCATCAATCCTGGGCCGGCTATTGCTTAGACATATGATAATTAACATGTTTCAATGCCATTCTCCCATATCATCCCACCCTTTCCCTCATCCATAGAGGCCCTGAGTCTATTCTATACATCTGCGTTCCTTTTGCTGTCTCGCATGCTGGGTTCTCGTTACCGTCTTTCTAAATTCCATATATATGCGTTAATATACTGTATTGTTGTTTTTGCTTCTGGCTTACTTCACTCTGGATAATGGGCTCCAGTTTCGTCCATCTGAGTAGAACTGATTCAAATGAATTTTTCCTTAATGCTGAGTAATATTCCATTGTGTATATGTACCACAGCTTTCTTATCCATTCATCAGTTGATGGGCATCTAGGTTGGTTCCATGTCCTGGCTATTGTAAACAATGCAGCGATGAACATTGGGGTACACGTGTCTCTTTCAATTCTGGTTTCCTCGGTATATATGCCCAACAGTGGGATTGCTGGGTCATATGGCAGGACTATTTGCAGTTTTTTAAGGAACCTCCACACTGTTTTCCATAGAGGCTGTACTAGTTTGCAATCCCACCAACAGTGTAAGAGAGTTCCCTTTTCTCCATATCCTCTCCAGCATTTATTACTTGTGGATTTTTGGATTGCAGTCATTCTGAGTGGTGTAAAGTGATATCTCATTGTGGTTTTGATTTGCATTTCTCTGATAATGAGTGATGTTGAGCATCTTGTCATGTGTTTGTTAGCCATTTTTATGTCTTCTTTGGAGAAACGTCTGTTCAGTTCTTTGGCCCACTTTTTGATTGGGTTGTTTATTTTCCTAGAATGGAGCTGCAGGAGTTGCTTGTATATTTTTGAGATTAATTGTTTGTCCGTTGCTTCATTGGCTATTATTTTCTCCCATTCTGAAGGCTGTCTTTTCACCTTGCTTATAGTTACTAGAGCTAATCAGTGAATATAGCAAAGTTTCAGGATACAAAATCAACACACAGAAATCCCTGGCATTTCTATACACTAACAATGAAAAAACAGAAAAAGAAATTATGGAAACAATTCCATTCACCATCGAATCAAAAAGAATAAAATACTTAGGAGTATCTCTACCTAAAGAAACAAAAGACTTGTATATAGAAAACTATAAAGCACTGATGAAAGAAATCAAAGAGGACACAAACAGATGGAGAAATGTGCCGTGTTCATGGATTGGAAGAATCAATATAGTGAAAATGAGTATACTACCCAAAGCAATCTATAGATTCAATGTAATTCCTATCAAGCTACCAGAGGTCTTTTTTAGAGAATTAGAACAAATAATTTCACAATTTGTATGGAAATACAAAAAACCTCGTATAGCCAAAGCAATCTTGAGAAAGAAGAATGGAACCGGAGGAATCAACCTATCTGACTTTAAGCTATACTACAAATCCACAGTCATTAAGACAGTATGGTACTGGCACAAAGACAGAAATATAGATCAATGGAACAAAATAGATAGCCCAGAGATAAATCCACGCATCTATGGACACCTTATCTTTGACAAAGTGGGCAAGAATATAAAATGGAGGAAAGACAACCTCTTTAACAAGTGGTGCTGGGAAAACTGGATAGCCACTTGTAAAAGAATGAAACTAGAACACTTTCTAACACCATACACAAAGATAAATTCAAAATGGATCAAAGATCTAAGCATAAGAGCAGAAACTATAAAACTCCTAGAGGATAACATTGGGAAAACACTCTCTGACATCAACCAAAGCAGGATCCTACATGACCCACCCCCCAGAATATTGGAAATAAAAGCACGAATAAACAAATGGGACCTAATTAAAATTAAAAGCTTCTGCACTGCAAAGGAAACTATAGTAAATCTTAAAGTCAGGGAGCATCAGTCTTCCAACTCTGTTCTTCTCCTTCAATATTGTGTTGGTTTTGGTGGGGGGATCTTTTGCCTCTCCATATAAACTTTAGAATCAGTTTGTTAATATCCATAAAATGACTTGGTGGAATTTTAGTTGGCATTGCATTGAATTTGTTGGAGTTTCCCAGGTGGCTCAGTGGTAAAGAATCTACCTGCCAATGCAGGAGACACAGGAGACGTGGGTTCGATCCCTGGGTCAGAAAGATCCCCTGGAGAAGGAAATGGCAACCCACTTCAGTGTTCTTGCCTGGACAGTCTCATGGACAGAGACCTGGCAGGCTACAGTCTATGGGACTGTAAAGAGTCAGACACAACTTAGTGAGAGGGTAACAGGCAGGAAGGCCAGACGTCTCCAAATGGAGGAAATAGGCTGCAAGTGTCAGACATTTTTTCTCTCTCTCTTAAGCGGCAGGAGGAAACAAACAAGAGTTAGAGTTTTCCCCCTTCTCCATACAAATTTAAAAAGAGGTTTCTTTTAAAATTCTGTGTTGTCAAAACACCTGGTTCCACCTCAACTTAACTTTTCTCAAACCTTGAGCTAACCAATGCGTTTTTCTTAGGAAATGTTTGTCTTAAGCTATGTTAATGAACTAAGTATTTACCCTAGACTCTTGTCTTCAAGTTGGTTCTCCTTAAGAGTCAGAACCAACTTGATAAACCAGTATGTTTTACTCATGCAAATGTTCTCTAAATCTATGTTAATGAGACTGCATTCCCTAGGAAACTGCCTTTCTTTAAGATTCTTGTCAATCATTTAACGGCCCAGGACAACTCACCTGGTGCCAATGTTATCTCAAAATGCATGTGTGGGTGAGGGGCCTGGTGCCAGTATCTGTTTTGAGAGATTTCCTTTCTCCAATTAGCAGACTGCTAGTAGCTATATAACATCCCGCTAAAGACTAACAAGGGGGCACTCTTTGTGCCCCCTTCTGATGTCAATGTCAGACACTTTCTCTATATCTTTTATACTTTAATAAAACTTTATTACACAAAAGCTCTAAGCGATCAAGCCTCGGCACTGGCCCCAGATTGAATTCCTCTCCTCCAGAGGCCAAGAATCCTGGCGTCTTTCACAGCTTAGCAACAACCTTTCATTAGCACACATGCACACATTGAATCTATAGATCAAATTGGGAAGAACTGACATCTTGACAGTTGTGAGTCTACCTATCGTTGAACATGGGGTATCTCTCCCTTTATTTTTTGATTTTGTTTGATGAGATTTTTAATTCTCCTCATATAGATCTTATGTTTATTTTTAAGATTTACACCTAAGTATTTCATTTTTGGGGGTACTAATAATAATCCAGGATAATCACATCATTTTAAGCTAGGCTGATTAGCAACTTTCATTCTATTTGTAACCTTAACTTCTCTTTGCCATGTACTAAAACATATTCTTAATTTCTGCAGATTAGGACGTAGACATTTCTGGGAAGTCCACTAATCTTCCTAGTCTAGTATAGTACCTAACACATGAAAGGATTTCAGATAATTGTAGTTGCATAAATGACTGCATGGATGAATGAATAAACAAACATTAAGTGAAAGGTGTGGTAATGCTGGAGATATTTGAGATGATGCCCAGAAAACAGACCTGTTTACCAATCTCAAGTAAAAGCAAAGTAAATAAAACTTTGAATAAACTTAACAGAAACAGTGTTTGAAATTCAGGGCTATCTTTGGGGTTCACAGGACCCAGTTTCTAAGAGGAATAGTATCTAAAGCTGAATAAAAAATTTTGTCTGTTTCGTTTCCACTGGAAAAGTAAAAGAAATACAGCATAGGACAGAGATTCTCAAAGTTGAACATGATTCACAAACATTTGAAGGACTTGGTAAAATGTAGACTTCTGTGCCTAATTCTGGCAGTATCTAGGTAATCAGGTACAAGAATTTGCACTTCCGAAAAGTTCTGAAGTTATGTCAGTGCTGCCAGTCCAGTGACCACACTTCAAGAACAACTGGTATAATAAAAGGGCACAGAATCTATAAAAGACAAATCTTTGGGTTCAAATACCTGTACATTCTTTTATTTGTGAGACTTCTGGCAAGTTATTTAGCTTCTTTTAACTTGAGTTTCTTTGGCTGTAGAAAGAGAATAAATATTTGATAGGGTTATTTTAAAAGATCACAGATGTGAAAATTTACTTCATTAAGACATATGTAAATTTACAGCTTTCTAAAAAAAATACTCGATGAATATTGATGCCTTCCACTTTCCCCTTGCAGTAAAATTACTGCTGTTTGCAGTAATGAGTGGAAGTGACAACAGTGGAATGGAGCGGTATGCAGTGGGTCATCAGAAATCGAAGCACAGAGTTCCCAGATCCTACATTTGAAGGTATGGAGGGATAGTCACTCTCATTTACATGTGGTGGGCGGGAGGAAGAAAAACTTGCTAAATGGTAAGATCCTGGAGCCTTATTTGCAACTTAAGATCTTAACTGGCTTTAAGCCAATGGTTCCAATTATAATAAATAGTACTCTCTTATGCTTGTAAATGATCTTACAACTTATTAGCAGTGGTTCTTTTAAAAATTATGTCTTATCTGGGATGGGTGATAAATGTTGATTTTAGAGTGAAGAGCTGCATGTTTCTGTTCAGAGATCTCTGGGGAAACAGCTCATTTTATGAAGTTTTCCCATTTTGGGGTCAGAAAAGGTGATTCGCTTTTATTTTGTAAATATAATATTTCACAGATTATATGGAAGTCTTGAAGTACCCCAAATCCTCATTATTCTGTCATTTATTTCAAAATGCTACAATTTGTGTTGGTACAGTTTCTTCCAGTTGACAATCATCAGTGACTTGGTTTATAAGTATTATTTCTCTGTGAAATCATATTAGCAGCTATGCCCTAAAAGTGTAGATCCTGTCTCATTTAAGCTAACATTATTCTAAATACCCAATCTCTTTTGTTCTAGTAAATTGAAATACACTTGTGAAGTTTCAAGCAATATATGGTACAGATTTCAAACTTGGCAACTTTTATCATAAAAATTCTGTGGTCTAATAAGCAATGAAAGTGTTGCTAGAAAATTACTTTTCGCCTCTAGTAGACCTGTTTAGTGTCATACCAAGATCCTCTATACCTGGCTATTGCTCCCATTCTTTTGCTGCTCAGTTTTGACTGCTAACATACATAGCTGGCCCCTCTCCAAAAAACTGGCCTCATCTTGCGAGGGAGATAACTTTCCCCTGGCAAACACTCTTTATGCCGCCCCGTCAATGACTTCCTGGTATAGGCATACAAAAGGCAGTACCTACTCTGTGGTGCAATTCAGGCTCTATAACTCCTTGTAGGGTCCGGTTCAATCTAGACTCTAGGTTTGACTGCTTTCTTAGTTGATTTCTTTCACCCACTCTTGTCAGCTTTTAGTTGACTTCTTTCACCCACTCTGTCAGCTTTCTTCACTTCCATTTTCCTGAGAGTATCAGTTTAGTCGTTCAGTCATGTCTGACTCTTTGTGACCCCATATACCACAGCATGATAGGCCTCCCTGTCCATCACCAACTCCTGGAGTCCACCCAAACTCATGTCCATCGAGTCAATGATACCATCCAGCCAACTAGTCTTCTGTCATCCCCTACTCCTCCTGCCCCTAATCCTTCCCAGCATCAGGGTCTTTTCCAATGAGTCAACTCTTTGCATGAGGTGGCCAAAGTATTGGAGTTTCAGCTTCAACATCAGTCCTTCCAATGAACATCCAGGACTGATCTCCTTTAGGAAGGACTGGTTGGATCTCCTTGCAGTCCAAGGGACTCTCAAGAGTCTTTTCCAACACCACAGTTCAAAAGCATCAATTCTTTGGCACTCAGCCTTTTTCACTGTCCAACTCACACATCCATACACGACTACTGGAAAAACCATAGCCTTGACTAGATGGACCTTTGTTGGCAAAGTAATGTCTCTGCTTTTCAATATGCTATCCAGGTTGGCTATAACTTTCCTTCGAAGGAGTAGGCGTCTTTTGATTTCGTGGCTGCAATCACTATCTGCAGTGATTTCAGAGCCGAGAAAAATAAATTCTGACACTGTTTCCACTGTTTCCCCATCTATTTCCCATGAAGTGATGGGACCAGATGCCATGATCTTAGTTTTCTGAATGTTGAGCTTTAAGCCAACTTTTTCACCCTCCTCTTTCACTTTCATCAAGAGGCTTTTTAGTTCCTCTTCACTTTCTGCCATAAGGGTGGTGTCATCTGCATATCTGAGGTTATTGATATTTCTCCCGGCAGTCTTGATTATAGTTTGTGCTTCTTCCAGCCCAGCGTTTCTCATGATGTACTCTGCATGTAAGTTAAATAAGCAGGGTGAAAATATACAGCCTTGACGTACTCCTTTTCCTATTTGGAACCAGTCTGTTGTTCCATGTCCAGTTCTAACTGTTGCTTCCTGACCTGCATACAGGTTTCTCAAGAGACAGGTCAGGTGGTCTGGTATTCCCATCTCTTTAAGAATTTTCCACAGTTTGTTGTGATCCACACAGTCAAAGGCTTTGGCATAGTCAATAAAGCAGAAGTAGATGTTTTTCTGGAACTCTCTTGTTTTTTCGATAATCCAGTGGATGTTGGCAATTTGATCTCTGGTTCCTCTGCCTTTTCTAAAACTAGCTTGAACATCTGGAATAAATCACTTGTTCAAGAATCCCCATCTCAGTCTCTGTATTTAGGAAAACCAACTCAACACTCACTCCTGAAGGTAGATATTAAATTATTTTTTACTTACATTTGACTTTAATCTTCCAGTATTTTATTGCAAAGATGAAGATACTGAATTACTGTGCCTTTCCTACTAAGATAAAAATAACAGTAAATTAGAATTGATACATCACGTTGTTTGGTGAAGGACTTGGAATCATTTGATTCAAACATCATCAATTTACAAAATGGTCCAGAACTGTGAGCTTGAAGACCACTTTTTTGATCTGGATCCAGGAATGAGAGGGAGAATGAGGGAGGCAGAGAAATGAATTGCTGTCACCATGATGAGGGCAAAGATGGGTGTTTGTATATGCAAAGCAATTAAAGTGTTGCCTGGTAATCCACCAGTCAGCAGCTGAGAAATACAATTTGGGATTCCCTAGTTTCTCCTGGTAGACAGAATCAAATTGACCTGAATGTCCACATGATGATTTTTCATTAAAAACAAGTCATGATTGAGAAAGCAGACACTTGACTGCAATGATCCATGTTCTGGTGTTTAAAAATAATCTCCATGTTGTTATGTCATTCTAGTGACCACCCCCTTCTGTTAATGATTATGTAATAAATTCCTCAAAAATGGAGAAGTAAGTGGAAATTAATTTTCAATTTGTAATGCTGGTGAAAATCCACCCCTCCCTCCTTTACCATAACCACTCAAATGGATTTGGTGCATTTTATTTTTATAAAGCCATTAAAGATGTCCACTGTTATTCTGCCAATATAAAGAAACACTCATATCAAAAATAGGAGGATAACCCTCCTCTCAGCCTTGGAGCCTCTTGACTTCCAGTTGTTTTTGTTATAAACCTACACTCTGTTTGCAATTTGCCTTTTGTAGTTGTTACTCAACTGCCTCTCTCCTTTGGGCACCTCTGTTCTGTTATCTTTGGACTTATGTACTCCCTGCTTTCCTGATGATTATTTCTTGGTAAAATCTTGTGACTAGTTTTTTTGTTTTTGTTTTTAACCATCTTGGCTAATAGCTTTGCCTGCTTCCTCCTTCTACAGACAAAAGATCCCATTAACTGGAAAAAAAATCACCTAAATTCAGCATAGTACATCCTGGATTATCCATTATTGAATCATCTGATTTTTTTTTTCAGTATTGTCCTTATGTCCCCCCCACACCCACCCCGCCATCCAACTTGCTTGTAAGAGATAATACAAATTCCTCTTTTGGGAAAAGCTTTATTTTTATTAGACAAGGAATCTGAGGTCCAAAAATGCTAGCATTTTGCATTCATACTTGTCATGTATAACTAAGGATTCATCAATTTTATGGCATTTATATAGCATTATATTGTGTATTATTGGTATAATACTGTGATTTATATATATCAATTTATTTCATTTATCTGTTTTACCATTGATGTGCATTTGAGCTGTTTCCAGGTTTTGCTCTAAAAACAGTGTTGATAAGAATTGTTGATGTAAATAAATAAACGGTTGATTAGCTAAGCAAGAATTTCTCTGGGTTATATCTTACTCTGAGAAAGATATGCAGATGACACCACCCTTATGGCAGAAAGTGAAAAAGAACTAAAGAGCCTCTTGATGAAAGTGAAAGAGGAGAGTGAAAAAGTTGGCTTAAAGCTCAACATTCAGAAAACTAAGACCACGGCATCCGGTCCCATCATTTCATGGCAGATAGATGGGAAAACAGTGGAAACAGTGGCTGACTTTATTTTTCTGGGCTCCAAAATCACTGCAGATGGTGATTGCAGCCATGAAATTAAAAGACGCTTACTCCTTGGAAGGAAAGTTATGACCAACCTAGACAGCATATTAAAAAGCAGAGACATTACTTTACCAACAAAGGTCCGTCTAGTCAAGGCTATGGATTTTCCAGTGGTCATGTATGGATGTGAGAGTTGGATGGTGAAGACAGCTGAGCACCAAAGAATTGATACTTTTGAACTGTGGTGTTGTAAAAGACTCTTGAGAGTCCCTTGGACTGCAAGGAGATCCAACCAGTCCTTCCTAAAGGAGATCAGTCCTGGATGTTCATTGGAAGGACTGATGTTGAAGCTGAAAATCCAATACTTGGGCCACCTGATGCCAAGAGCTGACTCATTGGAAAAGACCCTGATGCTGGGCAGGACTGGGGGCAGGAGGAGAAGGGGACAGAGGATGAGATGGCTGGATGGCATCATCAACTCAATGGATATGAGTTTGGGTGGACGCCAGGAGTTGGTGATGGACAGGGAGGCCTGGCATGCTGCGGTTCATGGGGTTGCAAAGAGTTGGACATGACTGAGCGACTGAACTAAACTAAACTGAACCCAGGTAATTGGAAGATGGAACATGTGCATTTCCATTTGGTTTCCAAAGTGGTCATGCTAAGTCACATTCTCACCACAGTATATAATGGTTCTAGTTACTTGGCATCCCTATATATTCTTGATGTTTAAAAATAATTTTTCCAATATGTTGGGAATGAAATGGCATCTTGTTGTGGCTTTAATTTGTATTGTCTTGATTAGTAATGAGATTGATTTTCTGGTTATTTATATGTTTATTCATTACTTGGATTTCTTTTGCAAAGTCTCTGTTCAAGTACATTGCTAATTTTTTTTCTGTAGAATTATTTGTCTTATTGCCATCATGACAAAAGAGGGAAAACATGAAAGAATGTGTTTGAGGATTACTGTATTTATATAAAGATGAAAGCCAGGCAAATTAATTTATATTATCTATGCATACCTACATATGTTGAAACTAGTAGTAAAAGTAAGGGAATTATTTTTCCCCAAACAGGATTGTGTTGTCACCTAAGGGGAAGGAGAGGGTTATAGTTCAGGAGGCACATGTAGGGAATTGCTGCAGTGCTGACGATATTCTAGCTTGTGACTAGTTGGTTATATGGTTCTTCACTCCATTAATATTTGTTTAGTTGTATGCTTTACTTTGAATATAAACTTGAAAATTGAAGGCTGCTCTTTTCATCTGCTTGTTGCTATTTACTGATTAGAAATGCAATTGATTTTTATATATAGATTTTTAAAATCAAGCAGCTTTTAAAACCTTTCTTATGTGTAATAAATAAATATGTGTACAGTGAGTTTTTGAAACACAATGATATTGTTAGGGGAAGCACACTGACTGAAAACGCCCACTCTGGCCAGGCTCCATAGTAACCATTTGCATGAGTTTTACAGCAGGAGGTCCTGCTAAGGAACACAGAACTAATAAGCCACCACCAACTGGAAGAGTTTGGGAAAGGTCAAAAGGAGACACCACATGTCTGACCACCTCCTAGAATCCTTCTCTCTAGCATCCATCTTGACTGAACAAGGCGTGCACCACCAGGAAGGACTCTGAGTCAGAATGATTGGCTAAAGACAAACCGGAAACTAATCCCATCACCATAAAACCAGAGTTTGCAAGCCATATGGCAGAGCTGTTCTTCTGGGTTCCCTTACCCTACTGCTCTCCACCCGTGTGCCCTTTCTCAGTAGAATCTCCTGCTTTGTCAGCACATGTGTCTCCTCAGACAATTCATTTCTGAATGTTAGACAAGAGCCCAGTTTCAGGCCATGGAAGGGGTCCCCCTTCCTGCAACAATATTAACTGAGAAAAATGAAAAATTTGTTTCTTCCTTTCCAGTCACTTGATTTATTTTTCTTTTATTATTCTGGCTTTTAACTTTGATATAATATTAAGTAGAAGTCACATTGTTGTAGCCACGCGCTCCGGGAAGCAAACTCACTCAGAAGGACAATGCAGATAGTGAAGTGCAGTTTATTACACCGGCGGGCCCAAGGCAGAGTCTCCTCTTAGCCAAGGACCCTGACCAGCATTTGTGAGGATCTTTTATACCCATGTGTACATGTCTAAACCCACCACCCCAAATCACCCAGAACTTACATCAACAAAGGAAAGGTAAATACAATCACAATAATGCCATCATTCAAGTATCATGTGTTCGAACAGTCGATAATCAATAAGCCCGAGGTTACATTCCAAATAGTTAATAGTCGATAAGCCCAAGGTTACTATCAGAAAGTTTATGACCTGTTCGGAGCCAGGGTTTATGACCTGTCCAGAGCCAGGGGTGATTAGTGCATGTTTTCTCTTAGGTGTTGAATATCCTGGATATAATCTTTGAGATTCCCCTGTCCAGAGGGGAGTCTTATCCCTCCATTGTAATCTCCACAGGCACTAAGCACAGAGTTCAGAGTCCATTAGAGAGGTGCCTGAGCATGATCAGCATGAACAGGCCTGAAATGGAGATCGGGCCCTATGAATTCCTTCTTCAACATCATGTCCCTGAACTTAAAGGGAATATTTTTCATATTTTACCAATAATTGTGAATTTTAGTAGGATTTGTGTAGCTATCTTTTATCAAATGAAGGAAGCCCCCTCATATTACTCTTTTTGAAATCTCTCTGTATTAAAAAAAATTGATGTTAAATTTTATCAAACCTGTTTTCCTCACTCACTGAACTCTTAATATCTGGCATTATATATTTTTAAGTCTTCTATTTCATCTTGGATAAGATCTGTTTGCTCTTTATCTTCTTATTCTCATATTGGTCACATCTTGTATTTTTTAAACTCTATCATTATACTTATTTTTGTTTCTTTTCTAATAATTCAAATATATAGAAGAGCTGCAGGTCTGATTCCACTGTCTGAGGATTCTGCTGGTTTTCACATATGACACCATATTTTGTTTTTTACAGCTTTTGAACTGAGTTCAGAATTCTGGAAACTTTACCTCTGGGGATCCTTTGAGGCCTGTGTTTTAGGTGAGTTTACCCAGAGAGTATTTTTGTTTTCTTCTGCAGGCTACTAGGAGGTTTTACCAGCTCAGGATGCTTTAAATTCTTGGCTAGAAAATTTTCAGACTCCTTGTATAGCAAGAATTCAGGTTGGAAATGCACATAAGGGCTGGGTTTTGGCTATAAATTTTCAAGGAACATTTATTTTTCTTCCCCTGTATTCAGTGCCAAAGTTCAATTAGATGTTTTTCCTTACATTATTCTGGAGGCAGGGAAGGAAAGAGGGAGGGAGGCAGATTTGCTTTGAGTAACTTATTTTGAAAGTATAGTTTCTTAGGACTCTAGCTCTCAACGTTGGAGTATTTCCTATTAGATCCCCCAACTTGGCTGACCTCCTGCCTGTCTCCTCTGGGTCTTAACAGGGCCTGAAAACCAAAGTGCAAGTTCACTTTTTTGTCAAGTGTTATCAAGTTGAAATCCATCTGTTGACTTATTTTCCCTCTGGGTTCCAACTTATTTTATTGGCCTCTGAGTGTTTCTTTACCATTTTTTGACTCTTAGATGCAGTTAAAAATATTTTTAAATATTTTATACAGCAATTTTTTTTCCTGTTGAAAGGGTTGTTCAGGTTACTCAGTTTCTTCAGATGCCAGAAGCAATAACTTAAACTTTATGATTTCTGACCTCTCTTTCAACTTTGCGGTTGAGACTATGCTCACTGTATTAAAGATTTGTGGCTGGTAAGTGCTATATTTCTAAAAAGAAATAACTTAGAGAGCAAGCAATGTAACTGTCCACTCTTGAGGTTTTGGAGCCACATATTCCTGTAGCTTATGCATCAGTCTTTGCCTTAGGCTCTTCCATTTAACAGGTAGGGGATTTTTAGATAAATCGTAAATTCACTGTAACTAAAACCCCGTTTTCTGATATTACATTACCCCATTACATTCCAGGAAATGTAATAACAATGACTTGATAATTGTTGAAGCTTCTCTCTTTTGAACTTCCCTGATGGCTCAGTGGGTAAAGAATTTGCCTGAAAAGTAGGAGACAAAGGAGATGTAAATTGAATCCCTGGGTTGAGACGATCCCCTGGAGGAGGAAATGGCAACTCACTCTAAGATTCTTGCCTGGAAAATCCCAAGAACAGAGGAGCCGGGCAGGCCACAGTCCATGGGGTCACAAAGCATTGGACACAACTGAGCACACACAATATTTCACTGTGTGTATGTATTTATAATGTATATATTCATATGTGTGTGTATCTATCTATCTATATAAATATAAATATATATTTATATATATATATATCACATCTTCTTAAGCCAGGTTGTTTTCTTGTCTTGGCTATTGTAAATATTGCTGCTAGGGACATTGGGGTGCATGCATCTTTTCAAATTAGAGTTTTTGTCTCTTCTGGATGTTTGCCGAGGAGTGGGATTATTGGATCATATGGTAGTTTTATTTTTAGGTTTTTAAGGAACCTCCACACTGTTTTCCATAGAGGCTGCAACAATTTATATTCCCACTGTTGTAGGAAGAGGGAGGGCCCCCTTCAGTGCCCCAGGAGCGGGCTCTAGTCTAACACTCAGAAAAGAATTGTCCGAGGAGACACGTGCTGACAAAGCAAGAGATTTTATTGGGAAAGAGCACCCAGCAGACAGCAGTAGGGTAAGGGAACCCAGGAGAACAGCTCTGCCACATGGCTTGCAGTCTCCAGTTTTATGGTGATGGGATTAGTTTCTGGGTTGTCTTTGGCCAATCATTCTTATTCAGAGTCTTTCCTGGTGGCACAAGAATCGCTCAGCCAAGATGGATGTTAGCGAGAGGGATTCTGGGAAGTGGATGGACATGCAGTGTCTCCTTTTGACCTTTCCCAAACCCTTCCGGTTGGTGGTGGCTTATTAGTTCCATATTCCTTACCAGGATCTCCTGTCATAAAACAACTCATGCGAATGGTAACTAAAGAGCCTGGTCAGGGTGGGCGGTTTCAGTCAGTGTGCTTCCTCTAACACCACCAACAGTGTAGGAGAGTTCCCTTTTCTGCACACCCTCTCCAGCATTTATTATTTGTAGACTTTTTGATGGGGCCAATCTTACCAGTGTGAGATGATACTTCCTTGTCATTTTGATTGGCATTTCTCTAATAATTAGCAATGTTGAGCATCTTTTCAAGTGCCTGTTTAAAAAGGAAAAGTTAAAATTTCACATAACCTCCTTCTCCTTCTGCCTCTGTAACTCAGCTTGCCCCTTGCAAAGTCTAGAAAACATAGGTCACATAGTCTCAGAAAGTGAGGACTTGCAATACTAGGAACTGGAGTTTATCTCACTCACCCTTATCCTGCTGAAGGAGGAAACAGAACAGGCTGTATCTTGAAAGCAGGAATCCATCTTGGGCTGGACTGTGGACTTTGAGCTATATGCCCAGTATCTATGGAAACGACACACCAACTGGAAAACCAGGCCCCTGGAAGGAAGAATGCCAGGGCTCTCCATCTCCTAAAAGAATACCCTAATTATCTGTGTAACAGAATACATAATATATTCTATTATGCTTATTGGGTTATGACCACAGGCCTATTGATAATTGTCCACTGTTAACTACCTAGGCTTAAGGCGTATGAATCACGGTTGACTTTGATTGTATCTTTCTTTTTCCTTTGTTCAGACTAGTTTCAGGGAACCTTCTACACTTAGGGTATATAAGGTTTTCACAAAAACTGGTTGGGCTTCTTCACTAAGAGAAGACTCTGCCTTTGGCCTGCCAGTGCAAACTGCACTCCACTATCTGCATTGTCCTTCTGAGTGATAATGTCCTTCTGAGTGTCCTTCTTGTTTCCCTCAATGCATGGCTACAGCACTGCTCTTTGCAATCGCCCAGCCCCTGCAAACCTGCTTACACATGCCTGTCCAGGTCAGGCGTTGCCCTCTCCAATTTGACCACTGTTCCCGTGTGTGTGAAACCCATTATTTTAAACCAGCCTATTACCAACTAGTGTTTCCCACCAAAGTCTGTCTATTCACTTCAGTTCAGTCGTGTCCGACTCTTTGTGACCGCATGAATTGCACGCAACACACCAGGCCCCCCTGTCCATCACGAACTCCCAGAGTCCACCCAAACCCATGTCCATCGAGTCAATGATACCATCCAGCCATCTCATCCGCTGTTGTCCCCTTCTCCTCCTGCCCTCAATCTTTCCTAGCATATGGGTCTTTTCCAATGAGTCAGCTCTTGGCATCAGGTGGCCAAAGTATTGAAGTTTCAGCTTCAACATCAGTCCTTCCAATGAACACCCAGGACTGATCTCCTTTAGGATGGACTGGTTGAATCTCTTGCAGTCCAAGGGACTCTCAAGAGTCTTCTCCAACACCATAGTTCAAAAGTATCAATTCTTCGGTGCTCAGCTGTCTTCACCATCCAACTCTCATATCCATACATGACCACTGGAAAAACCATAGCCTTAACTACACAGACCTTTGTTGGTAAAATAATGTCTCTTATTTTTAATATGCTGTCTAGGTTGATCATAACTTTCCTTCCAAGGAGTAAGCGTCTTTTAATTTCATGGCTGCAATCACCATCTGCAGTGATTTTGGAGCCCAGAAAAATAAAGTCAGCCACTGTTTCCACTGTTTCCCCATCTATCTGCCATGAAGTGATGGGACCAGAGGCCATGATCTTAGTTTTCTGAATGTTGAGCTTTAAGCCAACATTTTCACTCTCCTCTTTCACTTTCATCAAGAGACTCTTTAGTTCTTCTTCACTTTCTGCCATAAGGGTGGTGTCATCTGCATATCTGAGGTTATTGATATTTCTCCCGGCAATCTTGATTATAGCTTGTGCTTCTTCTAGCCCAGCATTTCTCCTGATGTACTCTGCACTCTGCATACAAGTTAAATAAGCAGGGTGACAATATATAGCCTTCACGTACTCCTTTTCCTATTTGGAACCGGTCTGTTGTTCCATGTCCATTTCTAACTATTGCTTCCTGATCTGCATACAGGTTTCTCAAGAGACAGGTCAGGTGGTCTGGCATGCCCTTCTCTTTCAGAATTTTCCACAGTTTATTGTGATCCACACAGTCAAAGTCTTTGGCATAGTCAATAAAGCAGAAGTAGATGTTTTTCTGGAACTCTCTTGCTTTTCCAATCATCCAGTGGATGTTGGCAATTTGATCTCTGGTTCCTCTGCCTTTCCTAAAACCAACTTGAACATCTGGAAGTTCACGGTTCACATATTGCCTGGCTTGGAGAATTTTGAGCATTACTTTATTAGTGTGTGAAATGAGTGCAATTGTGCGGTAGTTTGAGCATTCTTTGGCATTACCTTTCTTTGGGATTGGAATGAAAACTGACCTTTTCCATCCCTGTGGCCACTGCTGAGTTTTTCAAAATTGCTGTCATATTGAATGCAGCACTTTCATAGTGTCATCTTTTAGGATTTGAAATAGCTCAACTGGAATTCCATCACCTCCACTAGCTTTGGTCATAGTGATGCTTCCTAATGCCCATTTGACTTCACATTCCAGGATGTCTAGCTCTAGGTGAGTGATCACACCATCGTGATTATCTGGGTCGTGAAGATCTTTTTTGTACAATTCTTCTCTGTATTCTTGACATCTCTTCTTAATATCTTCTGCTTCTTTGGGGTCCATACAATTTCTCTCCTTTATTGAGCCCATCTTTGCATGAAATCTTCCTTTGGTATCTCTAATTTTCTTGATGCGATCTCTAGTCTTCCCCATTCTGTTGTTTTCCTCTTTTTCTTTGCATCGATTGCTAAGAAAGGCTTTTTCATCTCTCCTTGCTATTCTTTGAAACTCTGCATTCAAATGGATATATCTTTCCTTTTCTGCTTTAGTTTTCACTTCCCATCTTTTCACAGCTATTTGTTAGGCCCCCTCAGATAGCCATTTTGCTTTTTTGCATTTCTTTTTCTTTGGGATAGTCTTGATTCCTGTCTCCTGTACAATGTCACAAACCTCCATCCATGGTTCATCAGGCATTCTGTCTATCAGATCTAGTCCTTTACATCTATTTCTCACTTCTACTGTATAGTCATAAGGCAAATTGGAATCAGGACAAATTGGAAGTGGTCAAACAGGAGATGACAAGAGTGAACATCAACATTCTAGGAATCAGTCAACTAAGATGGACTGGAATGGGTGAATTTAATTCAGATGACCATTATATCTACTACTATGGGCAAGAATCCCTTAGAAGAAATGGAGTAGCCATCATAGTCCACAAAAGAGTCTGAAATGCAGTACTTGGCTGCAGTCTCACAAATGACAGAATGATCTCTATTCGTTTCCAAGGCAAACCATTCAATATCATGGTATTTCAAGTCCATGCCCCGACCAGTAATGCCGAAGAAATTGAAGTTGAACAGTTCTATGAAGACCTACAAGACCTTCTAGAACTAACACCCAAAAAAGATGTCCTTTTCATTATAGGGGACTGGAATGCAAAAGTAGGAAGTCAGGAAACACCTGGAGTAACAGGGAAATTTGGCCTTGGAGTACAGAATGAAGCAGGGCAAAAGCTAATAGAGTTCTTCCAAGAGAATTTACTGGATAGCAAACACCCTCTTCAAACAACACAAGAGAAGACTCTACACATGGACATCACCAGATAGTCAACACCAAAATCAGATTGATTATATTCTTTGCATCCAAAGATGAAGAAGCTCTATACAATCAGCAAAACAAGACTGGGAGCTAATGTGGCTCAGATCATGAACTCCTTATTGCCAAATTGAAAAAAATGAAAGAAATTGAAATGTTGAAATTAAAGAAACTGGAGAAAACTACTAGACCAATCAGGTATGACCTAAATCAAATCCCTTATGACTATACAGTGGAAGTGAGAGTCTGTCTATTAAATCTCTGTAATCCCTTTGTTTGGGGCTCAGAGCTTGGAGTGTTAACTCCTCTAGGCCCACTGGCATAATAAACCTGAGTTCTCCAACTCTCCGAGTGTGGTGGTTGTTTTCTAGATTACTGGTTTCTGCAACACTAGAAGTCAAAAAGGCAAATGTATGCAAATATGCAAAATTTGCAAACATATGCAAATTTTCTTATGCAGTGTTTGTCTTGTCTAATCCATTTTCACAACAGAACTATGCAAGTCCTACCCTCTGTAACCTACCTGGGTGCTTTTCAAAGGTATAATCTGTCACTTCATCCTTTGTTACCATCAAAAGTCTACAGGGAATTCTCTGGTTGTCCAGTGGTTAGACCTCTGCACTTCCACTTCAGAGGCCATGGTTTAAATCCCTGGTTGGGGAACAAAGATCCTGCACATACAGACAAAAAAAAAAGAAAAAATGATCTGGGGCAATTTTCTCTAATTTCCAAGGTGACAACTGGCTAGCCCAATAAAATAATCCATGAGATTATGTTTATGTCTTTATGGAAGAGGAATGATATTCTCAATCTATTATGTTATCATGAATTACTTAAATATGATGATTTATAATCAGCAGATTATAAACATATTCAATTTGTAAGCTTCCTTCAGATGTATGGGTGTATGGAGGACATTTAGGTGAACACCACTTATAAATATAGCTACTTTTTACATTGTTTATATATCTATCCCTTGCATGCTCAATTGTGTCCGACTCTTTGTGACCCCATGGAATATAACCTGCCAGGCTCCTCTGTCCATGGGATTCTCCAGGAAAGAATACTGGAGTGGGTTGCCATTTCCTTCTCCAAGGTATCTTCCTGACCCAGGGATCGAACCCAGGTCTCATGCATTGTGGGCAGACGCTTTACCATCTGAGCTACCAGGGAACTCTTTAGATATAAAGACACTATATATCTATAGTGTCTTTAAACATCCTATCTAGATTAGTACTATGAACAATATCAGTGCTTAATCAATGGTTAATAAAATAAAAAACAAAAACTACATGATTAAAAATTGGACGTCTTTCAAAATTAATTTTTTTACATGGGGAAATGAAAGAGTAGAAGACTCATTTAATCCTTGCATTACAAACAGTTTCTTCCCTTAGAAGGCATATCTTTTTAATATTTAGTTCAGATTCATGAATGTTGTCAAATGCCCTTCCTTTCACTTTTGAAAGCTAGCATCCTTGCTTTTTAAGATTTTCTCCATTTTCTAAGTTACACATTAAAGGAAAGAAAAGTAAGTGTTAAATGTAAAGACACTTTCTAAATATTCCTGAAGAGATAACATTTTGTTGTCAACTTAGAGGGTGAAGTGAATGAATAGAAATCAAAATGCACTTGCAAGAGGTAGTCTTTTGAGACTTCTACTGATGTCCATATTACCCATAAGAAGTGCACAGTTTATCTGTGTGAACTATTATGTGGCTGCAGATCTAGGGATTTTACTCTTTTGCTATCAGACTCTCTTTAGGCAGTGAATCAAGGGAGCATCATCTGAAAAACCTACAGATAAGGGATTCTGAGTACTTTTAAATAATCCATCCATCCCTTATGGCATTTAAATGACTATAAAAAGTTACTAATCTATGGGCATGTCATGCTGTTTCTTTTCCTGGCAGTTTCTTGGTTTTCACTTGGTTTCCTTTTCCTACTTCTGAGAAGTAAGAAGATAAATTATTTTATATCCATTCTGTTTTCACAAACAATTGTTTGGTAAAAAGTCATTCTGATTTTTATGATGTTAAAGAGATCAATCACATAAGAATAGAAATTACAGGAAAAATTTGATTGTAAACTGTGCATTTTATGCATATGTTTTTACAACATATGCAGAGTTTGCACATTAGGAAAATTCAATTTAAGCATATTTTTGAGAAAAGGGAACCCTCTTACACTGTTGGTGGGAATGCAAACTAATACAGCCACTATGGAAAACAGTGTGGAGAATCCTTAAAAAACTGCAAATAGACCTGCCATTTGACCCAGCAATCCCACTGCTGGGCATATACACTGAGGAAACCAGAATTGAAAGAGACACATGTACTCCAATGTTCATCGCTGCATTGTTTACAATAGCCAGGACATGGAAGCAACCTAGATGCCCATCAACTGACGAATGGATAAGAAAGCTGTGGTACATATACACAATGGAATATTACTCAGCATTAAAAAAAAATTCATTTGAAGCAGTTCTACTCAGGTGGACAGAACTGGAGCCTATTATCCAGAGTGAAGTAAGCCAGAAGGAAAAACAACAATACAGTATACTAACGCATATATATGGAATTTAGAAAGATGGTAATGAGAACCCAGCATGCGAGACAGCAAAAGGAACGCAGACATATAGAACAGACTCATGGAATCTGTGGATGAGGGCAAGGGTGGGATGATATGAGAGAATGGCATTGAAACATGTTAAGTATCGTATGTGAAATCAATCGCCAGCCCTGGATTGTTGCTCGGGGCTGGTGCACCGAGATTTCCCGGGGGGGAGGAAGTCTGGAGGGAGGAGGGAGGGGGGTTCTGGAGGGGGAGCATATGTAAACCCATGGCGATAACATGTCATTGTATGGCAAAACCAATAAAAAATAAATAAATAAATAAACATATTTTTGATCAGAAATTCTTAGCAGTACCTCTTCTTTCTCTGCTGTCCCTTGCATTTGGCTTCCACAAAAAATAGATATGACATTACATAAAGTTTTATCACAAATTTTGGAAGACATATAATGTGAGGGATGACAAACTGATAGAACAAATCAAACTATCAACCTCCTCCTACAATAAGACTCATCACTAATTAAACAAAACACTTTTCACCTTCTCCTCATCAAGATATGGCACCTTAAACAGCACTCTTAAAGAGATACTTGCTATTCAACAGAGATAGAAATAAAATCTAATGTCATTTGCCATTGCTGATTGAGAAAGAAATGTTCAGGAAATAATGATGCAGTTTAATTTATTCCACACTTTAAAGATATGGTTATATTAAGAGATGGATATTCAAAATGAAGACTGATGCAGTGTATGGATTGATTATTAGTTCTGTATTGCCATGCTGCTGCTGCTGCTGCTGCAAAGTCACTTCAGTCGTGTCCAACTCTGTGAGACCCCATAGACGGCAGCCCACCAGGCTCCACCATCCCTGGGATTCTCCAGGCAAGAGCACTGGAGTGGGTTGCCATTTCCTTCTCCAAGGCATGAAAGTGAAAAGTGAAAGTGAAGTCGCTCAGTCGTGCCCGACTCTTAGCAAACCCATGCACTTCAGCCTATCAGGCTCCTCCATCCATGGGATTTTCCAGGCAAGAGGACTGGAGTGGGGTGCCATTGCCTTCTCCAGTATTGCCATGAGTATATATCAAACATTGAATTATACTTTGAATACAGAAAGATAAATTAAGAAAATACCTTACCCTCAGTGTGTTAGGAATATTTGCAAATGAAAGATTGAAGGCAAAAGTAGAAAAGGGTGGCAGAGGATAAGATGGTTAGATAGCATCATGGACTCAATGGACATGAGTTTGAGCAAACTCTGGGAGACTGTAGAGGACAGCCTGGTGTGCTACAGTTTATGAGGTCACAAAGAGTCAGACATGACTGAGCGACTGTACAGTAACAACAAATAAACAATTTCAGTATCAAGTAATACACCATAAAAATAATATAGAGAATGCTATAGGAGCACACAGAAAAAGGGAATCACTTTCTGTTATTTCCCAGAGTACCTAAAGAAGACTTTTACTGAGAAAGTAATAATATTTGAATAGATCTTGAAAGACGAATAGGAAAATGGGATGGGGCGATAGGCAATAACAAGACTGCTCCAGGAAGAAATAATGATGGGGCAAAAGTAAGATTATGATGATGTACATTTTAATTAGAGAAAGATGAATCATTTGATGAGGC
>ML660679.1:1458751-1496678 GCA_007570785.1 Antilocapra americana | reverse complement strand
CTTTTATTTAAAGATGAGAAAGAATTTAGCTTTACTCATATGTATTTTGAGTATAATTGCTTTACATTGCTGTGTTAGTTTCTGCTGTACAACAAAGTAAATCAGCTATATGTATACATATTTCCTTTCCCTCTTGAGCCTCCCTCCCATTACCCCCACTCTCATCCTACCCATCTAGGCCATCATAGAGCACTGAGCTGAGCTTCTTGTGCTTAATAGCAGGTTCCCACTAGGTATCTATTTTACATATGGTAGTGTATATGTGTCAATCCTAATCTCCCAATTCATCCTGCTCTCCTCTCCCCCTATGTCCTCATGTCCATTCTCTAGGCCTGCATCTCTTTTTCTGCCCTACAAATAGGTTCATCTGTACCATTTTTCTATATTCCATGTATATGCACTAATATATGATATTTGTTTTTCTCTTTATGACTTACTTGACTCTGTATGACAGACTCTAGGTTTATCCACATCTCTACAGATGACCCAATTTAATTCCTGTATGACTGAGTAATATCCTATTGTATATATGTACCACATCTTCTTTATCCATTCACCTGTCAATGGACATTTGGTTGCTTTCATGTCCCAGCTATTGTAAATAGCACTGCAGTGAACATTGAGGTACATGTGTCTTTTTGAACTGTGCTTTTCTCAAGGCATATGCCCAGTAGTGAGATTTCTGGGTCATATGATAGTTCTACTTTTAGTTTTTATAGGAATCTGCATACTTTTCTCCATAGTGGATGTAACAATTTACATTCCCAACAGCAGTGCAAGAGGGTTCCCTTTTCTTCTCACCCTCTCCAGCATTTATTACTGGTAGATTTGCTGAGAGTAGCCATTCTAACTAGTGTGAGATGATATCATTCTAGTTTTGATTTGCGTTTCTCTAATAATTAATGATGTTGCATGTGTTTTCATGTGTCTCTTGGCCATCTGTATGTCTTCTTTGGAAAAATGTCTATTTAGGTCTTCCACCCATTTTTTGGTTGAGTTGCTTGTTGTTTGGATATTGAGCTGCATGAGCTGTTTGTATATTTTGAAGATTATTCCTTTGTCAGTTGCTTTATTTGCAAATATTTTCTCCCATTCTGAGGGTTGTCTTTCCTTCTTGCTTATTGTTTCCTTTGCTGTGCAGAAGTTATTAAGTTTAATCAGGTACTATTTATTTTTTCATTACACTAGGAGGTAGATCAAAAAAGATCTGGCTATTATTTATGTCAGTATTTTTCCTATGTTTTTCTCTAAGAGTTTTATAGTGTCCAGTCTTATATTTTTGTGTATGGTTAGGTAGTGTTCTAATTTCATTCTTTTACATGTAGCTGACCAGTTTTCCCAATTCTACTTATTGAAGAGACTGTCTTTTCTCCACTGTATATTCTTGCCTCATTTGTCATAAATTAGGTAGACATAAGTACATGAGTTCATCTCTGGGCTTTCTGTCCTGTACCATTGATCTTTATTTCTGTTTTTGTGGCAGTACCATATTGCCTTGATGACTGTAGCTTTGTAGTATAGTCTGAAGTCAGGGAGCCTGATTCTTCCAGCTCCACTTTTCGTTTTCAAGATTGCTTTGGCTATTGGGGTCTTTTGTGTTTCCATACAAATTGTAAAATTCTTTGTTCTAATTTTTTGGAAAATGCCATTAGTAATTTGATAGTGATTGCATTGAATCTGTAGACTGTTTTGGGTACTATAGTCTCACAACATCGATTCTTCCAATCTAAGAACATGTTGTATTTCTCCATATTTTTGTGTCATCTTTGTTTCTTCAGTGTTTTATAGTTTTCTGAGTACATGTTTTTCTGGAACTCTCTTGCAGCACTTTCACAGTGTCATCTTTCAGGATTTGAAATAGCTCAGCTGGAATTCCATCACCTCCACTAGCTTTGTTTGTTGTGATGCTTCCTAAGGCCCACTTGACTTCACATTCCAGGATGTCTGGCTCTAGGTGGGTGATTATATCATTGTGATTATCTGAGTCGTGAAGATCTTTTTTGTATTGTTCTTCTGTGTATTCTTGCCACCTCTTCTTAGTATCTTATGCTTCTGTTAGGTCCATACTATTTCTGTTCTTTGTTCCCCAAATCAACCAATCTTTAATTTCTTATTTAATAATAGAACCTGTGATGTTTAATGGGGCACATGGCTACCCAGAATAAATACTACAGTTTCCAGCGTGTTTAGCAGCCATGTGCATCTATGTAGCCAAGTTCTGGTCAATGAAATATAAATAACAAGTTTGTGATAACTGAATAAGTGTATTCTAATCCCTCCTCTTGGTGGGACAAGGATGTGGTGAATGGGCTAATTGGTCAATTTTAAAGTTTGTGAAATGTTAATTGGAGTAGGGCAGAAAGATAGGAGGGAGCTGCATCCATGGAACTGCCTAATAGCTTTGGAGTTCTTACTCCATGTATACTTTTAAAATATAATAGAGAAATATACCAGAGAAGACAGTGGCACCCAACTCCAGTACTCTTGCCTGGAAAATCCCATGGATGGAGGAGGCTGGTGTGCTGCAGTGCATGGGGTCACTAAGAGTTGGACACGACTGAGAGACTTCACTTTCACTTTTCACTTTCATGCATTGGAGAAGGAAGTGGCAACCTACTCCAGTGTTCTTGCCTGGAGAATCCCAGAGATGGGGGAGCCTGGTGGGCTGCCGTCTATGGGGTCGCACAGAGTCAGACACGACTGAAGGGACGCAGCAGCAGCGAAATATGCTTCTGGTTTTCTTTTTTTCTGCTGAAGAATACCATTTAGTATGTTTTTTAATGAACATGTACTGACCCCATGCCTCCCTCCACTAAAAATCTCAGATTGTCTTTGAAAGTAAATTTAATTCTTTTTTCTTTTTGGAGAAAATTTTTACAGGTCATACAATTTAAGTTTAACTGTTAAATTCTTTCAGGGCTTTAGCTCACTCAAGTTTATTAGTGTTTTTCAGCTTCTACTAAAAAGTAAGTTGTTAGTCTTTTTGATGAACCTCTAAAAGATTTTTTTTTCTTTTTTCAGTATTTTCCTTTAAGATTCACTATGATGATAAGTGTGGTATTTGTATTTTTTCATACTTTGGATTTATAGGTATTTTGGAATCTGAGATGTGTCTTTAGTAAGTCTGGGAACAGGCTTTGGCCAAGAACTCTTTAAATACTGCTCTGCCACATTTTAATCATACTTCTCCTTTGTGGCTAAAAACATATATACTTGGTTGTATGTATGTGTGCATGTCTTGCAATTATTTTTTTAATTAATAGACTATTTTTTAAAGCAGTTTTACATTTA
This sequence comes from Antilocapra americana, assembly GCA_007570785.1. NCBI lineage: Eukaryota > Metazoa > Chordata > Mammalia > Artiodactyla > Antilocapridae > Antilocapra > Antilocapra americana. Next base: position 1,493,387 of record ML660679.1, on the reverse strand, counting down.
CAGGGGAAAAATGAGCAGAAAGTATAGAGAGTTCTCATGTACCCTTTCCTCTCCCCTGCCACAGTGTCCCCTATTATTAACATTTTGCTTTGATGCGATATATTTGTTAAAATTGATAAGCACACATTGATAATGCTATTATTAGCTAAAAGCCATAGTTTTCATTAGGGTTACTCTTTGTGTTGTATGGTTCCATGGGTTTTGACAAATGTATAATGTCAGTTTTCCACCATTATACAATACTGCCTTAAAAATCCTGTGTTCCACCTGTTCATCCTTCCTTCTCTCCCACTGAACCTCAGGTGAACAGTGATAATTTTATTGTCTCTATAGATCTGCTCTTTCCAGAATGTTTATGTTGGAAATCACACAGTAGGCAGCCTTTTCAGGCTGCCTTCTACCACTTAAAAATATGCACTTCAAGTTTCTCCATGTCTTTTAATGGCTTAATAAATAATTTTTTATCAATGAATACTATTTCATTACATGAATATATATGCCTGATAATTTTAAACAAATGTCAGATAGAATGTATAGCAGATCCTAGCCATCCTGAATGATGTTATCTTCCTAATGGGATGATTTCATTTTTTTCTGGCAAGAAAGTAGATATGAGCATATTACCATGATTCGGTGGATCTGAGATTATTTGAGGCTGTATTTCATACTTTGAGAGAGTTGCTCTTCTTTGCTGTTACTTCTAGAATATAGAGATCTCATCTAAAAGCCTGGGGCATTTACCCAGGTACTTCCATTTTAGCAAGATGAATTCCAGTTTGTATCTTCACCACATACAGTAGATAAATACCCCATGAGCCTAATTAAGAAAAAAAATGTGTGAAATAAAATGTATCAGCTACACTGGAGAGAGAAAAATAATTATAGAAAAATGTTGCATAAAACTGACATATTAGACAGTCTTAACAAGGTAGATTATTTTTTAACAGAATATAATCAAAATTGCTTAAGGCAATGGTCATGGAAGACTCTGAAAAATTTATTAGAAGTATATTATTTGAGAGAACACTGGGCATCAGATCTGTTTACAACTCACTTTGACAAAATAGATTATCCAGATATCATTTAAAAATTATAGACCATAGTATTGTTGGAAATTTCCGGGCTATGGGAAGGGTAATTTTTATACAAAACAACTAATAAAATAGCAGGGCTTCTCAGGTGTTGCAAGAGTAAAGAATCCACCTGCCAAAGCAGGAGACACAAGAGACATGGGTTCAATCCCTGGGTTAGGACGATCCCCTGGATGATGAAATAGCAACCCATTCCAGTATTCTTGCCTGGGAAATCCAATGGACAGAGGAACCTGGTGGGTTACAGTTCATGGGTTGCAAAGAGTCAGACAAGTCTGAGTGACTGAACACACACAATAGTACCAAAACATCAAAATAGACTAGTTTCATTTACACATTTGAATGCAAGCATTATATTAAAATATTTAGAAGACAGTGGATAGCTGTTTTAGTAATTCTATAGGAAAGTATCTTAAAATTCAAAGTTGATTGCCAGGAAAAATATAATTTAAACATAAAAATTTTAATGTTTTCAACATGGGAGGAGACACCAAGTTTTGGTGAAAAATTGATAATTTTTCATAGAAAATACATAACTACAGTGACCAAAAATAAAATTAATGGAATTTATAATGCAAAGAAAATGTATGGTGAATCATTATGTGACTCACTAAAAGGTAATGTAAACAGCCACCATTTAATATCATTATATTTTGTCTTTTTGACTTTCTAAGAGTGAAGAAGCTATCTGCTTCTGCATTCTGATAAAAGTTGATCTTAATTTGGCAAAACATAGCAACTCAGAAGCTCATGCTCTAGGTTGCATTCCAGTTAATGTCTTGTGGGCACTGATTCAGCAATTGAAATAACTGTGGTATTTAAGTTCATAATAATCTGACCTTCAATATCAGGTGTTTCCCATGAAGTGTTTCCATTTATGTAATTAATTTTTTCTTCAAAACTGATGAAAGTCAGATCTATTTTAAGGCTTCTAACCTCCATATCCTTCCTATTAGAGATGGAAGTGTGTGATGGATCACATTGTTAGAGTCAGTCAGTCAGTCAGTTCAGTCGCTCAGTCGTGTCCGACTCCTTGCGACCCCATGAACCACAGTATGCCAGGCCTCCCTGTGCATCACCAACTCCTGGAGTCCACCGAAACCCATGGCCATCGAGTCGATGATGCCATCCAGCCATCTCATCTTCTGTTGTCTCCTTCTCCTCCTGCCCTCAATCTTTCCCAGCATCAGGGTCTTTTCTAGTGAGTCAGCTCTTCACATCAGGTGGCCAAAGTATTGAAATTTCAGCTTCAACATCAGTCCTTCCAATGAGCACCCAGGACTAATCTCCTTTAGGATGGACTGGTTGGATCTCCTTGCAGTCCAAGGGACTCTCAAAAGTCTTCTCCAACACCACAGTTCAAAAGCATCAATTCTTCTGTGCTTCTCACATGCATGACCACTGGAAAAATCATAGCCTTGACTAGACTGACTTTTCTTGGCAAAGCAATGTCTCTGCTTTTTAATACACTGTCTAGGTTGGTCATAACTTTCCTTCCAAGGAGTAAGCGTCTTTTAATGTCATTGCTGCAATCACCATCTGCAGTGATTTTGGAGTACTGTTCTATAACTTAACACTGGTTCATGTAGTAGGCTGAATAATGGCTCAAAAGATATCAAGTCTTAATCTCTGGAATCTATAAATATGGAAAAGGAGTTTTGCAAGTGTGACTAAGTTATGGATGTTTATTCCAGAGGAATAAATTAAGTTATGGATGTTACACTGGGGAAGAGTATCCTGGTTTACCCATGCGGAACCTAAATGTAATCAAGCATACCCTTAGAAGGAAAGGCAAAGGTGATTTGATACAGACAGAAGAGAAGGTAGCATTCTGACTATAGGAGGTGGAGATTGGAGTGATAGAGCTGCAAGCCCAGAGATACCCAAAGATTTCTAGCAGCCACAAGAAGTTGGAAGAGGTAAGGAGCAGATTCTCCCTAGAGCCTGCAAAGAGAGAGTGTGAACCCATCAACACCTTGAATTCTTTGGAGTGATAGTCATTTCAGACTTCTAGTCTCCAGAACTCCAAAAGAATAAATTTCTCTGTGGTAATTTATTATGGCAGCCATAGAAAATGAATATAGTTGATGTTATAAATTTTCACGCATCCACAAAGGAGCTCGGCAGGTATACTTAGTCTAGAAAATTGATGAAAACTCCTGAAAACAAAAAATAAAATAAAAGCACATTTAATACAGGTTGTTTTGTTGGAAATGGAAACGAGCTTTAGTTTTTTAATGAAAATTTTGTTAAGATGTACAGCATACTTACACAATACACATAGTGAAATGATTACTAGAGTCAAGCTAATTAACATATTATCTCTTCACATAGTTACCAGTTTTTGTGTGATTAGAGCATTTGAAATCTATTCTCAGGAAAATTCCAGTGTTCAGCACTATACGTTAGCTTTCTAGACTTACTCATCTTACATAACTGCAACTTCTGTACCCTTGGATCAACATTACCTCATTTCACCCATATTCTTACCCCTGGTAACAACCATTCTGCTCTCTACTGTGCATTTGACTTTTTTAAGATTCTACATATAAGTGAGGTCATACAGTTTTTTTCCTTTCTGTGTGTCTTATCTCACTTAGCATAAAGTCCTCCAGGTCCATTTTTGTTGTTACAAATGGCACAATGTCTATTTAAGGCTGAATAATATTCCATTGTGTCCGTGTGTGTGTGTGTGTGTGTGTGTGTGTGTGTGTGTGTGTGTATAGACACACAGAGATTATAGGTTATAAGGTTATTAAAAGATACTGAATATTGTTCCGTGTTCTATACAGTAAATCCATGTTGCTTTTCTGTTTTACATATAGTAGTGTGTATCTGTTAATCACATACTCCTAATTTCTCTCTCCCCCTTTTCCGTTTGGTAACCAGTTTGTTTTATATGTGAGTGGGTCTGTCTCTCTTTTATCTATATTAGATTAATTTGTGTTATGTTTTAGATTCCACATATAAGTGATATATAATGTCTATATATACATATATATTTAACACAAATGTGTCAATCTATGAATAGAAAGCAAAGATAGATTCTCAGCAGGGGAAAAATTTACAAAATTAAAAGAGATCTGAATCATATGGTAGTTCTATTTTTAGTTTTTTGAGGAACCTCTATACCATTTTCTATAGTTGCTTATATAAAATTATAAATCAACTATACACTAATAAAAAACACTGAAAGAGATCTAAGCCTTTTTATTCACAGAATATTTTCAGTGAAAAGTTACTATAAAGTAGCTTTTTCATTTAGGCACAAATTTTACCCCTTGAAACTGTTTGTCACTTTTGTCTTATTGTGTATATCCATTTATATATCAGTGGACACTTAGGTTGTTTCCATATCTTGGCTATTGTAAATAATGCTGCTATGAACCTGGGGTTACCGATATATTTTCAAGTTCATGTTTTCGGTTTCTTCAGATAAATACCAAAAGGTAGAATTGCTGGATCATATGGTAGTTCTATTTTTAGTTTTTTGAGGAATCTCCAAACTGTTTCCATTGTGGCTGCACTAATTTACATTACCACCAGCAGTGAACAATGGTTCCCTTTTCCCCACACCCTCTGCAGCATTTATGTGTAGACTTATTAATGATGGCTATTCTGACTGATATGAGGTGGTATCTCATAGTTTTGATTTACATTTCTCTAATAATTAGTGATGTTGAACATGTTTTCATGTGCCTCTTGGCCATCTGTATATCTTTGGAGAGATGTCTATTTAGATCTTCTACTCAGTTTTTGATTGGGTTGTTCTTTGTTGTCATTTATGAGTTGTATTATCTATTTGTATTGTTGTTGTTCAGTTGCTCAGTCATATCTGACTCTTTGCAACCCCATGGACTGTAGCACACCAGGACCCTTTGTCCTTCACTATCTCTAGGAGTTTGCTCAAACTCAGGTCCATTGAGTTAATGATGCTATCCAACAATCTCATCCTCTCTCACCCCCTTCTCCTCCTGCCCTGTCTTTTCCAGCACCAGTATTTTTTCCAGTAAATTGGCTCTTTGCATCAGGTGGCCCAAGTATTGGAGCTTCAGCTTCAGCATGAGTCCTTCCAATGAATATTCAGGGTTGATTTCCTTCAGGATTGATAGGTTTGATCTATTTGCTGTTCAAGGGACTCTCAAGAGTATTCTCCAGAGCTACAGTTCGAAAGCATCATTTCTTTAGCACTCAGCCTTCTTTATGGTCCAACTCTCACATATACATGGCTACTGGAAAAACTATAGCTTTAACTATATGGACCTTTGTCAGCAAAGTGATGTCTCTGCTTTTTAATATGCTGTCTAGGTTGGTCATGGCTTCCAAGGAGCAAGTGTCTTTTAAGGCTGCAATCACCATCTGCAGTGATTTGGGAGCACAAGAAATAAAGTCTGTCATTGTTTCTATTGTTTCCCCATCTATTTGCCATGAAGTGATGTGACCAGATGCCATGATTTTAGTTTACTGAATGTTCAGTTTTAAGCCAGCTTTTTCACTCTCCTCTTTCAGTTTCATCAAGAGGCTCTTTAGTTCCTCTTCCCTTTCTGCCACTAGGGTGGTGTCATCTACATGTCTGAGGTTATTGATATTTCTCCCAGCAATCTTGCTTCCAATCTTGAGCTGTTTGTATATTTTGGAAATTAAGCCCTTGGTGGTTACACTGTTTGCAAATATTTTCTCCCATTCCGTAGCTTTTTGTTTTGTTTATGGTTTCTTTTGCTGTGAAAAAGATTTTAAGTTTGATTAGGTCCCATTTGTTTATTTTTGCTCTTATTAGGACTCAGCAGCTATTGTATTCACCATTATGATTTACTTTGGCAAAAGTAATATAGATGCTAATCAGCAAAAGGGAAAGGCTCATGATGTGAAGTCCAGCAGAAAGTAGGTACAAGCTACCAAGTTTCTCCTCATTTAACTTCCCCCTGTTGAAGTTGAATGCAATGTGCTTAACTGTCCCAACTTTTACAACACATGCAAAGTTGTGCCAACCAGGAAAGCTCATCTGAAGCCTTGGTGTTCATGGTTTTTATCCAGGGTCAGTGACATAGGCGTGTAGGAGCTGGACATCTGACTTCAGCCTCTCAGACTCCATACTCTCAGAGCAGAAACAGGTGTTTACTCTAAGTCACAGGGTTAGCACTAACTATAGGATCAAAATGGTAGAGGCAGAACATTCCAAGAGCTCAGATCCCAGGAGCCGGCCACTGGCCAATCCTGAAAGCAGGCCTTTTCTTCTGAAGGCACAGAGTTTGAACAATTCAGACCTACTGAGTTAGCAATTTCCTACACAGGAACACATTCTGTGAACACTACTTTGGAAACAGCTTCATGAAGAACAATCCTCCAATGTCTAGCTCATTTCTTCTTCTGAGTTATGTTTTCATCTTTCTCTAAACATCCAAAAGCAAGAACAAAAAGAGGAAGGGTATTATCATTCAACTCTATGAAACCCTATCACTGTCATTTTTCTATAAACGGGGATGTTTAACTTATCTTTTAAACAAGAAGAGAGAAATAACCTCCTCTTCCTTAGAAGAGTAACTGTTTGTCAACTAAGTGCTCCCCAAAGAGTGCTACCTTGAACAAACCACAGTTTGTGCTTACTATTCCTCTGGCCTTAGAACTCCACCTCTGATCCATGAAGACTGGAGAGAGCCTTATCCCCTGCGGCGGCAGCATCCCCTGGGAGCTTGTAAGGAATGCAGAATCTCAGGTCACAATCTCTACTTACAGGTACAGAACCTGAATTTTAATGGCTGAGTCGTATGCATCTTAAAGCCTCAGCTAAAGGACCAAAACTTTTATATATTGTTGTATAATCACTAATGCAGTTATATTTGTCCTTTTAGCAACCATTCTGTTATGGGATGATATATTAAATTGTTTCTGTTATGATCCATTCAGCATAAATACTAGAAACAATTTTGTGAAAAAATAGTTCTCTTTTAAGCCAGGGCTTGAAACAACTATGTGTAACACTCATCGACTTTAATTGCATTTTAAAATCTGTTTTATGTTTGTGTCATTTCTTTGATTACTGAATTCAAACATCACTAAAGAATACAAATTTTAAAAATACCACCTCTCCCTGTCATCTGAATCTTAAGACTTAATATTTGTATCAAGGATGGGTTACCTAATTTAAAAAAAAAAGTAATAATAACCACCTCTGCTGCCACCAAAAGCCCCCTATATGGTGGCTTAAATATCCAGGGATTTAATTATTTTTCAAAGCAAAATACCCAGAGGTAGGTAGCCTAGTACTGGTGTTGCTGCTGTATGACGCCATGAGAGACTCAAGCACATTATTCTCCATCCCCACCCTCCCGCTCCGTTTTCTGTTGGTTCTGGTCTTTATGCTTGCTATCTCATGGTCACCGAATGGCTGCTGCACCTTCAGACTTCACAAAGGTATTCCAGGCAGGGTAAAAGAAGAGAAAGCAGCAGCAGTTGTAAACTTCTGATTATAGATCATTAGCCATAATTGTTTCATATGCTCAACCTTAGCTGCAAGGGAAACTGGAAAATAAAATTTTTCTTTTACAGCCTCTACAGGGGAGGCAGGCAGGAGAGATGAGTTGAAAATGCAGTCAGATAAGCCAACATACAATAACAGGTATATAGTCTCTTTAGATTTTATATGCTACATACATACACACACACACATACAGTTATGTAGTTAAACATATGACTTATTCAAGGGAAAGCATACAATATATAATTTTATAACTTGGATGGAGTGTAAAATACTTGTTAGACATCTTTCCTAGTTGGCCACATGCAAATTTTCTTCATACTTTTAAAGGCACAGATTATACAGATACATCATAATTAACTTAACCAGTTCCTGATTGATGCACGCTGATACATTTAGATATCAGTACAATTATCAACGTGCTACAGTGAACATCTAAAGGCATATATCCTTTTGCTTCAAGATGAGTTCCTCGAAGTGTAATTGCTGCATTAAAAAATGTGCACATTTTAAATCTTAATGGGGATTTAAAAGAGATAAAAAGTGGGAGGACAAGATGGTGGAGGAGTACGTGGACATGGAGTACTTCTCTTTCCACAGATACATCAGGAATACACCTTCAGATACAGAAGTGCATGTAGAACACCAGCTAAGAGCGGACAGGAGTACCTGACCAGAAGAAAAGAGTATATAGAACCAAGCAAAACCCGGTAGCACGAAGGAGCTGGGGGAACAAACAAGAGTGTTAACAGGACTGGACCTGCCTTTGGCGGGTGGGGTAACAGAAGCAGGGGTCCAATCCCAACATCTGGGCAATTGTCTGCATCAGAGGAGAAACATTTAAGTCTGAGAGTGAAACAGCTCATCTGTGGCAGCCTAAATGGAATGAGAATCAGACAGTCCTTTACACAGCCGTACATATGCTAGACAGGGATGAAGGTTCCTTGGAAGACGCAGTAGCTGGGAGCTGGCGTTTAGGGATTATGGAGTGATCCCAGGGTGAGGACTGCTGTTGACTGCGGAGAGACATATCGAGGGGATGTGAGGGAGGAGCTTGTGGTGGGAAATGCAGTGGAGGAAAGTTGGGCAGCCATGGAAGCAAGGCAATCCTGCTGAGTCATGAATAGTGGGTGCACCCATCACCATAGCCTCTTTCTTCCCACATGCCAGCATAGGCAGTGGAACAATAATAGAGAGACTGGCCCATCAAAGCCCTGACTCACTGAACTACAGAGCAGGACCCCAGCAAGGGGGGCCCCTCTAGGTGCCTGATGCTCGGAACAACAGAGAAGGACCTCAGGCAAGGGAGCCCTCTAAGTGCCTGAACAGGGGGAACTACAGGGCAACACTGGCGAAAGAGGCCTTCTGATGGCCAGCTACAAGAGGCTCAAAAAAAGACTGACAGGGCCACAACTACTGCAGCAGAGGCAGTCCGTGTCCCAGCATACTTGGCACTGCCAGGGTCCCCGCGTGCCAAGCAGCTGTGCCACCCTCATGCTCAACTCTCACTGGGGCAGAGTCGCCACAGGCAAAAAAAGTCTTGTGTCTATCCGCGCTGGGTTGCTTTGGTAGTGTCTGACTGCTTAAGACCCTGTAGACTGTGGCCTGCCAGGCTTCTCTGTCAGGGAGGGGAGTTCTCCAGGCAAGAATACTGGAGTATATCAGCCAATACTGGTTGCCATACCCTTCTAGAGCACTATATTTTCTGCTGTCTTAGCCGCCAACTCCCCTGAGTACCTGGTGCTGCCAGAAGCCCTATGACCCAAGCAGCTGGACCACCTCCACATCTGGCCCTCACAGGGGCAAACCCAAGTCCTCCAGGGAAGCCCCAGGAGCAAAACCCAGTGAACGACTCAAATGAAGAGGTGGAAATAAAACCACAGGTGAAACCCAGGGGCAGTGTGACTAAGGTAGAAGACCCAAAACCTTCCCACCAGCTGTACAAGCTGCAGATTAAATCCACATGATCAACTAGCCAGACTGTCTAAGAAATATATAAAAGGTCATTGAGAGCTCCTACAAAAGAAAATGCACTAGTTCCGATAGCTGTGGACACTGGAGTTAAGAACACAGAGTAGCAGGACCAGATTAGAATCTGAGCTGCCCCCCCCAGGAGGTCCAGAGACCAGCACAGTGTTGGAAGACATCCTAGGGATAGGAGGTGGACTGTGGCTCCCAGTGAGGGAAAGGACTGTGACAGCAGTGACTCAAGATTAATATTTATCCTTATGTTTTGACCTGTTCTGTAGATTCCTTTGGATTTTTTTCTTATCTTTCCCCCTCTGTTGTAGTTGTCGATTTTATTGCCACTATGAAATCTAATTAAGCTTTTGAGCTTTTTCTTTTCTCAGTCACATTTCTTATTGTTGTTATAAACCTCTGCCTCTATGTTGGGATTTTGCAGTTCTGTGGAGTTTCCCTTTTATTTATTTTTTCTTTCCTCTTTTTTTAATTAAAAAATTTTAAACCTATTATTAATTTTGCTACATTTATTCTTTTGTTTGCTTTTCCTACTGTTCTTTTCCCCTTGCAGTTAATCTTTAACATATATAAATCTTCTTTATCTACCTCTATTTAATTTGGCCTATCCTTTCTTTTCTTTCTTTCCTCTCAATATATTTGCTAGTTTTATTTTCATTGCTTTATTCCCCAACTGGCACCTTGCTTTAGTTTTGTTTTCCAGTTTGTGCTTTAATTAATTTTGTTCTGGTAGATACAATTTTTGGTTTAGTTCTTCGCCAGGTCAATCTATTGTACTTTATTTTTTGGAGATTGTCACACTTTTTATTGTTGTTATAAACCTCTGCCTCTATGTTGGGCTTTTGCAGTTCTGTGAAGTTTTCCTTTTTCTTTTCCTTTTTGCTTTCTTCTTCTGTTTTATTTTTCTCTTCTTTTCTCTGTTTTATAATTTTAAATTTTTAAACCTATTATTTTTTTCTACATTTATTCCTTTTTTGCCTTTCCTACTGTTCATTTCCCCTTGCAGTTAATCTTTAATGTATATAAATCTTTTTCATCTACCTCTAGTACCTTTTCATATCTATTTTTTCTTTCTTTTCTTTCCTCTCAACATATTTGTTACTTGTTTTCATTGCTTTATTCCCCACTTGCTCTAGTTTTGTTTTCCAGTTTGTGCTTTAGTTAGTTTTGTTCTTAACTGGTAAATATAATTTTTTATTTTCTTTGTTTGCTAAGTCAATCTACTGTATTTTTGTTGGACTGTTTTGACTTTGCTCAAGAGTGTATGTGTATATGTGTATATTCCATTCTTTTAAAAACAAGAGCAGTAATTGTAATAAGGGTGGTTTTACACATATACAAATATCTACCTATATATACCCACAAGCATATCTACTATATAATAATATATAACATGCAATAATACATTATAAATATGTAAAAATATATAACATATCACCTAATACATTAATATCTAAGTGATAATGAAGATACAAACTATGATATATCATAATAAACAATTTTATATACCATACAATGGATAATATATATTAATGAATATTATATAATATGTAATACTGTATATTTAGTATATAAAATTAGCTTAGAATACATTATATAGACTACATCATGGAATGTGTATATGTGATATATAAAATAGTACATTTTATAAAATATATTCTACTTTTGTAGTCGTAATTCTTTTTATAACCAAATCATATATTTTTCATTACAAAATTAGAAGATTATACTCATTCTCTCTTTTACTTTAATTGACATATGAAAGAATCCTAATCACATTTCACAAGTTTTTAGATTACCTCTACATTTCAAAAAATAATCATAAATTCTAAATTGTTTCAGTTTTTAAATAGCCATATACACAGTTATCCTTTCAAACAATCCACAGAGTGTTACTGATGAGATTGAAAGAGAACAAGATAGCTGAGCACCAATTAGCTGCTTGGTGATTTATGTAAGTAATCTCACAATCCTTGTATCAATCCTGTGAGAGACATACCATTTAACCCATTATTAAATGGGAGTATAATTACTTTCAAAATTACCTTTTCTAAAGTCTTGACAGTATTCAAATCCAAATGTGTTTATCTCAAATGTGATTCTCTTTGCAGTGTATTGTATTATTATCCTAGTATGGTTTATGTAACAGTTACTTTATTATATATCAGGAATAACTCATACTATATATTTCCAAAAATGGGCACAACATAATTTTCTAGATTGGATAAAGTTAACCATTTCTGCTGCTGCTGCTGCTGCTGCTGCTGCTTAGTTGCTTCAGTCGTGTTTGACTCTGTGCGACCCCATAGACGGCAGCCCACCAGGCTCCACCGTCCCTGGGATTCTCCAGGCAAGAACACTGGAGTGGGTTGCCATTTCCTTCTCCAATGCATGAAAGTGAAAAGTGAAAGTGAAGTCACTCATTCGTGTCCTACTCCTTGTGACCCCGTGGACTGCAGCCTACCAGGCTCCTCCATCCATGGGACTTTCCAGGCAAGAGTACTGGAATAGGGTGCCATTGCCTTCTCCGTAACCATTTCTACAACACTGTAAAAAGTTTTTAAGACATACAATATTTAAGGTGAGCTTACTTATACCCCAGCACAGTAATTAAGCTGAATTGTACGCTGTCTATGAAGACTTTGCCCAGTTTGTGAGTTTTATATTTTATCTGTAGTTTGAAGAAATCAATAGCAAGCTGTAGATTATCCTATTACCTTGAGTCATTTTCATCCTATGTTACTATGAAGAAGAATCTCAGAGATTCATATTAAACCTAAACTTTCTAACCTTGTGTTTTCATCATTACATAAGATTGATATTGGAGGCGGTTTTGAGAACTATCCAACCTTGTAATAGAAGGTTATTTTAGGAAGGTATGCTGTATTAATCCCAGCATGGGTTATTGATGTTAACGTCAGGGAATGGGGAAATTTAGGTAGGCATGACCTTAAGATAAAATGACCCCTCTGCTGTGAAGGGAATATCCTAGTAAAGCTCTTGCTTTAGGGATAATTACTATGTGAAATAAATGATCTCAGTTTGTCCATACCTTATATTCAGCTTCCATGGACTGTGCTGGCCTTTATCTAGAAAACCAGAGTAATAGTAGATATCACAATTTAGGATCTGGCACCTAATCATTTGAACATTTTCAATAAACTCTGTAAAAATGATAATCATCCCTTCATCATATTGATAAAATGAGGGGCTTTTAGAAACTTGGCTCCATTTCATTATTTCCTTTTTGATGGTCTCAGTGTTTTTTAGATAGTTAATTTTAAATAAAGTATTCCAGCAATTTAATGCCAATAATAATCTGAATTTTCCTATCATGAACCGATTTTATAACCCCCAATCTATGTAATCACACTGACTAATTAATAGTTTTAAATAAGCCTTCATTAAAGATTTCTATGTATTTCCTTTAGAAGTTAAAGGGTAGAAGCTCTTTTGGTTTATAAATGATTTATAAAATTAGTTTTTCTTTTTTTTTCATTTTTTTTATTAGTTTTGCCAAAAATTAGTTTTTCAAGATAATTTCCCTCTTTTTCTTTTTGCTTCTTCTGAGATTTTGAACTCAGATTCTCCCATCACTATCTGCTTTTGTTTATTCCTAAGGACAGGTATAAAAGTGCAATGAATGGAGGCAGATGACAGATAAGTTTGTACAATCATTATCCAACACATTGCCATTGTAGGATACTACTTTTAATTTTTTTTTAATTGGAGTAGCTGGATTTACAATGTTGTTAATTTCAGTTGTATAGCAAAGTGAATCAGTTACACATATATCCATTTATTTTCTAGATTCTTTTCTCATATAAGTTATTACAGAATACTGAGTAGATCCTTATTAGTCATCTATTTTATATATAGTAATATATGTATATATCTATACACACACACACACACACACACATATATGTATGTTAATCCTAATCTTCTAATTCATTCCTCCTGGCCTTTCAATTTTGGTAACCATAAATGTGTTTTCTCCATCTGAGACTATTTCTGTCTTGTAAATAAGTTGATTTGTACTATTATTTTTGGATTCCACATTTATGCACTATATATTTGTCTTTCTTTGTCTGACTTACTTCCCTTAGGATAATAATCTCTGGGTCCATCTATACTGTTGCAAGTGGCATTATTTCATTCATTTTATGGCTGAGTAATATTCCATTTTATATGTGGGTCTCATCTTCTTTATCCATTCATTGGTTGATGGATATTTAGGTTGCTTCCATGTCTTAACTATTATAAACACTGCTATAGTGAACACTGGGCTGCATTTTGATGAGTGGTATAAAATAGAGATTTAATTCTATTCTGCATGTGGACATCTAGTTTTCTGAACACCATTTATTGAAGATACTATCCATTCAGTATTCTTGTCTTCCTTGTCAAATTCTCTGGATTTTGTTCCATTGGTCTCTATTTTTGTGCAAGTAGCACACTGTTTTTATAACTAAACATTTGTAATATAGTATTATTAGGTAGTGTGATGCTTCCCACTGTTTTTCTTTCTCAAGATTCACTTGACTACTTATAGTCTTGTGTGGCTCAACAGAAATTTTAGGATTTCCTTTCCTGTTTCTGTGAAAAATTCCACTGGGATTTTGATAGCAATTACATTAAATCTGTAGATTGATTTTGGTTTCAGTGTCTCCTGCAGAGGTATGTGTCATCAATGGACTGCTGCAGGGGCAGGGGATCTGGATGCAGTAGACGTGGGTATGGCATAAGCCCTCTTGAAGGAGGTCACCAGTAACCCCACCACAGAGCTGCCAGAACTTACACAGGGCTGGGGGAACAGACTCTTGGAGGGTACAAACAAAACTTTGGAGGAAGGAGCAGTGACCCAAAAAGAGACTGACCCAGACTTACCTGTGAGTGTCCAGGAGTCTCTGGTGTAGGCATGGATCTGTGGTGCCTGCTGCAGGGTGGGGTCACTGAGTATAGCAGTGTATTATTGGGATCTTCTGAAAGTCATCATTATCATCATTGCCTCCACCATAGGTTGGCCTCAGGTCAAACAACAGGGAGAGAACACAGCCCCACCCATCAACAGATAATTGGATTAAAGATTTATTGAGCATGGCCCACCAGTCAGACCAAGACTCAGTTTCCCCCTTAGTCAGTCTCTCCCATCAGGAAGCTTCCATAAGCCTCTTATCCTTCTCCATCAGAGGGAAAACAGAATGAAAATCACAATCACAGAAAATTAACCAAACTGATCACATGGACCACAGCCTTGTCTAACTCAGTGAAACTAAATCATGCCATGTGGGGCCACCCAAGATGGTCAGGTCATGGTTAAGAGGTCTGACAGAATGTGGTCCACTAGAGAAGGAAATGGCAATCCACTTCAGTATTCTTGCCTTGAGAACCCCATGAACAGGATGAAAAGGCAAAAAGATAGGACACTGAAAGATGAACTGCCCAGGTCGGTAGGTGTCCAATATGCTACTGGAGATCAGTGGGGAAATAACTCCAGAAACAATGAAGAGACAGAGCCAAAGCAACAACACCACCTAGTTGTGGCTGTGACTGGTGATGGAAGCAAAATCCGATGCTGTCAAGAGCAATGTTGCATACGAACCTGGAATGTTAGGTTCATGAATCAAGGCAAATTGGAAGTGGTCAAACAGGAGATGGCAAGAATGAGCATCGAAATCTTAGGAATCAGTAAACTAAAATGGACAGGAATGGGTGAATTTAACTCAGATGACCATTATATCTACTACTGTGGGCAAGAATCCCTTAGAAGAAATGGAGTAGCCATCATAGTCAACAAAAGAGTCCAAAATGCAGTACTTGGATGCAGTCTCAGAAACGACAGAATGATCTCTGTTTGTTTCCAAGGCAAACCATTTAATATCACAGTAATCCAAGTCTATGCCCCGACCAGTAATGGTGAAGAAGCTGAATTTGAATGGTTCTATGAAGACCTACAAGACCGTCTAGAACTAACACCCAAAAAAGATGTTCTTTTCATTATAGGGGACTGGAATGCAAAAGTATGAAGTCAAGAAACACCTGGAGTAACAGGCAAATTTGGCCTTGGAGTACAGAATGAAGCAGGGCAAAGGCTAACATGGTTTTGCCAAGAGAACTGCACTGGTCATTGCAAACACCCTCTTCCAACAACACAGGAGACAACTCGAAACATGGACATCACCAGATGGTCAACACCAAAATCAGATTGATTTTTTTCTTTGCAGCCAAAAATGGAGAAGCTCTATACAGTTAGTTAAAACAAGACGGGAGCTGACTGTGGCTCAGATCATGAACTTATTGCCAGATTCAGACTTAAATTGAAGAAAGTGGAGAAAACCACTAGACCGTTCAGGTATGACCTAAATCAAATCCCTTATGATTATATAGTGGAAGTGACAAATAGATTCAAGGGATTAGACCTTATAGACAGAGTGCCTGAAGAACTATGGACAAAGGTCCATGACATTGTACAGAAAGCAGTGATCAAGACCATCCCCAAGAAAAAGAAATGCAAAAAGGCAAAACAGTTTTCTGAAGAGGCCTTACAAAAAGCTGAGAAAAGAAAAGACGTGAATGGCAAAGAAGAAAAGGAAAGATATACCCATTTGAATGCAGAGTTCCAAAGAATAGCAAGGAGAGATAAGAAAGCCTTCCTCAGTGATCAATGCAAAGAAATAGAGGAAAACAATAGAATGGGAAAGACTAGAGATCTCTTCAAGAAAATTAGAGATACCAAGGGAACATTTCATGCAAAGATTGGCACAATAAAGGACAGAAATGGTAGGGACCTAACAGAAGTAGAAGATATTACGAAGAAGTGGCAAGAATACACAGAATAACTGTACAGAAAAGATCTTCATGACTCAGATAATCATGATGGGGTGATCACTCACCTAGAGTCAGGCATCCCAGAATGCAGAGTCAATGAGCCTTAGGAAGCATCACTATGGAAAAAACTAGTGAAAGTGATGGAATTCCAGTTGAGTTGTATAAAATCCTAAAAGATGATGCTGTTAAAGTGCTGCACTCAATATGCCAGCAAATCTGGAAAACTCAGCAGTGGCCACAGGACTGGAAAAGATATATTTTCATTCCAATCCCAAAGAAAGGCAATGCCAAACAATGTTCAAACTATGCACAATTGCACTCATCTCACACACCAGCAAAGTAATGCTCAATATTCCCCAAGCCAGGCTTCAACAGTATGTGAACTGTGAACTTCCAGATGTTCAAGCTGGATTTAGAAAAGGCAGAGGAACCAGAGTTCAAATATCCAACATCTGTTGGATCATTGACAAAGCATGAGAGTTCCAGAAAAACATCTACTTCTGCTTTATTGACTATGCCAAAGCCTTGACTATGTGGATCAGAACAACCTGTGGAAAACTCAAGATGGGAATACCAGGACCTGCCTCCTGAGAAATCTGTATGCAGGTCAAGAAGCAACAGCTAGAACTGGACATGGAACAACCAACTGGTTCCAAGTCAGGAAAGGAGCACAGCAAGGTTGTATATTGTCACTCTGCTTATTTAACGTACATGTAGAATACATCATGAGAAATGCTGGGTTGGACAAAGCACAAGCTGGAATCAAGACAGCCGGGAGAAATAGCAATAACCTCAGATATGAAGATGACACCACCATTATGGCAGAAAGTGAAAAAGAACTAAAGAGCCTATGATGAAAATGAAAGAGGAGAGTGAAAAAGTTGGCTTAAAACTCAACATTCAGAAATCTGAGATCAAGACATCTGGTACCATCACTTCATGGCAAATAGATGGAGAAACAATGGAAACAGTGACAAACTTAATTTTTTGGGCTCTAAAATCATTGAAGATGGTGACTGAAGCCATGAAATTAAAAGATGCTTGCTCCTTGGAAGAAAAGCTATGACCAACCTAGGCAGCATATTAAAAAACAGAGACATTACTTTGCTAACAAAAGTCCATCTAGTCAAAGCTATGGTTTTTCCAGTAGTCATGTATGGATGTGAGAATTGGACTATAAAGCAAGCTGAGTGCTTAAGAATTGATGCTTTTGAACTGTGGTGTTGGAGAAGACTCTCGAGAGCCCCTTGGACTGCAAGGAGATCCAACCAGTCCATCCTAAAGGAGATCTTTTGGAAGGACTGATGTTGAAGCGGAAGCTCCAATACTTTGGCCACTGTCTCATTTGAAAAGACCCTGATGCTGGGAAAGATAGAAGGCATGAGGAGAAGGGGACAACAGAGGATGAGATGGTTGGTTGGCATCACTGTCTCAATGAACATGAGTTTGAGTTGATGATGGATAGGGAGGCCTGGTGTGCTGCAGTCCATGGGGTCCAAAGTCGGACACAACTGAACTGAACTGACTTGGATAGCGTGAACATTTTAACAGTATTCTTTCATACATGAACACAAGATACCTTTCTATTTACATCTTCTTTAATTTCTTTCCATAGCATTGTGTAGTTTGCAGTATATAGACCTTTCACCTCCTCAGTTAAGCTTATTCCTAAATGTCTTATTCTTTTTGATGGTATTGTAAGTGAGATTATAGATTATGATATGACTTTTTTTCGTATATGGCAGGTGGGAAAAAAAGCAATAAAATGAAATATCTGGGTAAGTGCTACAACAAGCTTGACCTATTGAACAGATACAGAATTCTTGATCCAACAACAGGAGAAATCACATCCTTTTTTTAAAGAACACATGGAATATATTCTAAACTGGTGATTTTATGATATGCAAAGAATAGGTCAGCAAATTTCAAAGATTAGGCACTGTTTTTTTCTATGCATTTTGATCTCAATAGAATTTACAAGTTAATAACAAATTTCCAGTGTTTGGGGCTTTTACGTCATTTTAGCATAATACTAAACAATTTTAATATTATATTGCATTTTTTAAATAACACAAATGTAACTAGCAATGAAAATACTATACAGAAAAACTACATAAGGCAGTGAAAAGTGCAGTACTGAGGGAAACTGAAAGATATTAAAACTCCTAAGAGAACACAGGCTCAAAAATAATGAGGTAAGTTTGAAAATTAAGGCAGTTGAAAATGGTATTATGCTCAGGGAATTAAGTCAGAGAAAGACATACAATGTTATGATATCACTTATATGTGGAATATAAAAAATACAACAAACTAATGAATATAACAAAAAAGAAGCAGACTCAGACACTGAAAAGAAACTAGTAGTTATCATTGGGACAATATAGGGGTTGGAGGGTGAGAGATACAAACTATTACGTATAAGACAGGCTACAAGGATGTATATAGTACAATATGTGGAATATGGCCAACATTTTTTAATAACTAAATGGAGTGTATCCTTTAAAAATTATCCTTTTATCCTTTAAAAATTTTAAATATAAATAAAAAGGTACAAGATGAACAATATCTTCAAAAGCAAAAGGAAGGAATTATATATATATATAGTAGGAGAATAATTAAATGAAATAGCTTTTTAAAACCTGAAGTTCTTTAGAAAAAGTAAAACCTTTTATGATTGATTGATTAAGGGAGGACATACACACAAATATAATTAGAAAGAAGACATAATTACTGATTGTGTAGAAACAGAGTGATAGTAAGAGAGTTCTTCCCACTGCAATATATCAACAACTATGAATGTGGACAAACTAGAAAAATTCACACAAATTATTACTTCTATAATAATTATATCAAAAGAGTATTTCAGGAAAAAAGTTTATGAAACATTCAAGTTCATGTCAATCTTAATAGATAAGCAACAAGGATCTATTGTACAGCACAGGGAACTCAGCTCAATATTAGGTAAAAACCTAAATGGGAAAAGAATTTGAGGAAGAGTGGATACTTGTATGGGTATAACTGAATCATGTTGCTGTCCACCTGTAACTAACACATCACTGTTAATCAACAATACTCCAATATAAGATTAACAAATAAAGGAATAAAGCAAAACAGATTCATGTCAATCTTAAGCAAAATCCTCTGAGAATAAAAGGATAATACTACTTACCTAATTTTATAAAACCAGGATAATCTTCATGCCAAAACCAAAGGTATTACAAGGAGTTTTTAGGCCTTTTTCAGTGTTGCAAAATGCTAAAAAAATATATTAACAAATCAATTCAACAGTGCATAAAAATATATACATACTGTGTGTTCCACTTGACTTTATCGCAGATATAACTGAGCTGGCCAAAAAGTTTGTTTAGTCTTAAGTAAAAATAAAACTTATTCATTTCACCAAGAACTGTATTGAAAAACATAGTCACTAACGGAATGAACTTTTTGGCCAGCCCAATATAATGGTGATTTAATTTTGGACAACCAATTTATCGATGGATTGAAAATGAAAACAATCACTGTTTAAATAGATGCAGGAAAATAATAAAAACTCGGTAAATTAAGAATAGAAAATTTCTATAACTTGCTAAAGAATATTTTTTAACAAACTAGGTAACAGCTACTTATGTAGGCCAATTTCGCAAACATTCCTTTTAAAACTAGAAACAAGAAAAGGGAGCTCACTGTTACCATTACAGTATTGTGCCACAGGTTGTTGTCAGTAAAATACAGCTGTCAAGAGATATTAGTGACAAAATTCTTAGGAAGAAATACAATTTGCTGCTGTTTCAGTTGAGTTCAGTCACTCAGTCATGTCCAACTCTTTGCAACCCCATGGACTGCAGATGTCAGGCCTTCCTGTCCATCACCAACTTGTGGAGCCTACTCAAACTCATGTTCATTGAGTTGGTGATGACATCCAACCATCTCATCCTCTGTCGTCCCCTTCTCCTCACACCTTCAATTTTTCCCAGCATCAGGGTCTTTTATAATGAGTCAGTGCTTTGCATCCGATGGCCATAAGTATTGGAGCTTCAGCTTCAGCGTCAGTCCTTCCAATGAATACTCAGGATTCATCTCCTTTAGGATGGACTGGTTGGATCTCCTTGCTGTCCAAGGGACTCTCAAGAGTCTTCTCCAACACCACAGTTCAAAAGCATCAATTCTTCCGTGCTCAGCTTTCTTCACCGTCCAACTCTCCCTTCCATACGTGACTACTGGAAAAACCATAGCCTTGACTAGATGGACCTTTGTCGACAAAGTAATATCTCTGCTTTTAAATTTGCTATATAGGTTGGTCATAACTTTTCTTCCAAGGAACAAGAGTCTTTTAGTTTCATGGCTGCAGTCATCATCTGCAATGATTTTGGAGCCCCCAAAAATAAAGTCTCTCACTGTTTCCACTGTTTCCCCATGTATTTCCCATGAAGTGATGGGACTGGATCCCATGATCTTAGTTTTCTGAATGTTGATCTTTAAGCCAACTTTTTCACTATCCTCTTTCACTTTCATCAAGAGGCATTTTAGTTCCTCTTCACTTTCTGCCATAAGGGTGGTGTCATCTGCATATCTGAGGTTATTGATATTTCTCCCTTCAGTCTTAATTCCAAGCTTGTGCTTCATCCAGCCCAGCATTTGCATCATGTACTCTGCATATAAAGTTAAATAAGCAGAGTGACAAAATACAGCCTTGATGCACTCCTTTCCCAATTTGGAACCAGTCTGTTCTTCCATGTCCAGTTTCAACTGTTGCTGCTGTTTAGAGGTGATATTATTAATCACAGAATAATTCAAAAATATACTCAGATGACTTAGAAATAATAGGTGAGTTTAGCAGTTTTAGATAAGATTAGTTTACAGAAATCAATCACATAAATAAAAAACAAGGAACTAAAAATATATTTCATAAAAATACATATTCAAAAATATGTGGTATTACTTACATTATTATCATACAAATATCACATATATAAAGACTAAAAATGTGTAAAACTTTTACAGGAAATAATTATAAAATTACTGTTAAGTGACATTAAACCACTTATATAAATGGATAAACATACTATATTCATGGGTTGGAAGACAATAATACATAAAAACAGTTGTTCTTTAGTTTAATCTCTAGTGTCAAGGGAATTCCTCACCACATCCCAAAAGCAATTTCAAATAAATTATTTCAAGAATTTAATAACTTGATTATAGTATTTATAGAAAGACATTTCTGAAAAAAAGTAAAAGCTTGCTATAATATCTTATTAGTCATTATAAACCTGTATTAATTAAATGTATTACTGGCATGGAAATAGACATGTTCACCACTGGAGTCAAACAGTGCAGAAACTGAACACACTTATATGTCAGAGGTCTTATACTAGATCAGATTATAACAGAGTGACTACTCAAGAGATGGACCAAAAAATTTATCCACATATGATAAAAAGTAAAATTGCATTCCTACCATACACTGTTTAAAAAAAGAAGAAAAACTCCCCATAAAATCTAAGACTTAAATGTCCAAAATAAAACTTAAAGCCCTTAGTAAAATATAGTGGTAATGATTTATTAGACCTTGGAAAAGAAAAGGATTTCTTTGCAAACAGTATAATCATCCACAACAACAAAAGATTTTTCAGTCAGGACAAGCTAAACTTTAAACAGTACACTATATGTCCAGTGTAGAAAAGAGCTGTGCTCATTACTCAGGGACCCAGGCTGACCAAAGTTTCATCTTAATTATAAGGGCAGGGAAAAGGAAAGAAGTTTAATTTTATGCTGCATCTTAAATATTCTTCTTGAAGTGACAAATGTCACTTCTTCTCCCAGTTGACTAAAATCACATGATAATAAGTAAATTCACCAAGATTGTGATATTAATCCTTTCATTTGAAGGGCATAAAATATTTATGAAAATAATATAGTTTTCTATAAAATACTAATTATATACTAACTAGATACTTGACTATATTAAAATTAAAGTACATTGTTAAAACTATGCAAAAGTAAAACAATTACAAGGGATAGCTATAATGCATAACATAAGCCTAAATCATCAAAGAGCATGGTACCAGTACCTGAATATATAATGAAAAAGATAGTCCAGAAATATATGAGCAACACAGCCTCAAGTAGTAAAGAGAACAATTAATACCAGATCTTGATTTCTAAATACCATCCTTCACGAAAAGGAACCAGAACTTTTTTGGAGAAATGGGTGATTATAGGTCATTGCACAGAAGTGTAAAGGTAAGCCTCAGATTCCTTTTTAGTAAAAAGCAAAGAAATGCTTAAGTCTAATGGACTCATGTCTAAAAGAGAGAGAGTGACTTGGATGAGCTTCTAGTAATCAAATTTGAAATAATTTGAAAATTGAAAGGTATACTGAACTAATAACAGCATCAAACTACACAGAGAAAAACTGATAGAACTGTAGGGAGAAAGGGGCAAATCCACGATCACAAGTGGAGACTTCAATACCCCTCTCTTAGATCCAGCAGGCAGAAAACCAGTAAGCAAAAGTTGCACTCAACAACACTATCAATCAACTGGATAGGACTGACATCTATAGACTATTTGATCCAACAAAAGCAGAATTCACATTTTATCAAGATAGCTAGGAACATTCAATAAGACAGACAACACTGTTGGCCATAAAACAACCTAAGCAAATTTAAAAGAACTGAAAATATACAATGTCTGCTCTTGGACCACAACAGATTAAAGTAGAAATCAATAACAAAGTGATAGCTGGAAAAATCCCCAAATACATGGAAATTAAGCAACATATGTATAAATAACATGAGTCAAAGAATAAATCTCAAATTTTGAAATATTTCAACTAAATGAAAATAAAAGTTATGGGATTCAGTGAAAACAGTGCTTAGAAATTTATAGCACTGTATGCATTCATTAGAAGAGATCTAAAATCAATAATTAAGTTTCCACCTTAGGAAAGTAGAAAAGGGTTGAATTTAAAATATTAAATTCAAACTAAGCAGAAGAAAAACTAAGAATGAGAGCAGAAATCAATGAAATTTAAAACAGGAAATCAATGCAGAAAATCAACACAATCAAAGAAAGCTGTTCTTTTTTAAAGATCAATAAAAATAAGACATTAACCAGGCTAAGAAAAAACAGAGGCACAAATGACTAATATCAGAATGAAGGAGGGGACATCACAAAAGATTCCATGGACATTAAAATTATAATAAAGGAATACTAATAATAGCTCTACTATGGGTATATATTTGACAACCTAGATGAAGTGGACGAATTTCTTAAAAGATATAGTCTGCCAAAATGCATGCAAGAATGACTAAATCTGAATAGGCCTATATCTCTTAAAGATATTGAATAAATAATAACTTTTCACAACTAAATGAACCAGGCTCAGATGGGTGCACTGGTGAATCCTACCAAATATTCAAGGAACATATTATTCCAGTTGTCTACAATTTCTTTCAGAGGATTAACCAGAGGAAATACTTACCCATTCCATGAGGCCAGCATTACCCAATTAACAAAACAAGACAAAGACCTTAAAAGAATACTGCAGATCAATCACTCATGAACACAGATGCAACAAACCTCAATGGAATCAAATCCAAAAGAGTATGAAAAGAACTATACACTACAACCAAGTGGGATTTATTTTAGGTATGCAAGGCTGGTTCAACATTTGAAAATCAATTGATGCAATCCATCATACAAACAGACTAAAAAAAATCACATTATCAATAGATGCAGAAAAAATATCTGAAACAAATCCAACATTCATTCATGACAAAAACTCTCAACCTGATAAAGAACATCTACAAAACACCTACAGCTAACATCGTACTTAATAGTGGGAAATGAGACACTTTTATGCTAAGATGAGGTACAAGGCATGGATGGACCGTCTTGCCAATTCTTTTCATCATCATACTGGAAGCACTTTCTAAAGAAATAAGGCATGAATATAAAATAAAAGGTATACAGTTTGGTAAGGAAGACATAAAGCCATCTTTGCAAATGGCATTCTTACAGAAATCTGAAAGAATCAACAAAAATCTCTTAGAACTAACAAGCGATTATACCATAGTTGCAGCATACAGGGTTAATATATAAAAGTCAGTTGCTTTCCTATACCATCAATTGGATTCCTATACCAACACTAAACAAAAATAATTTGAAATTAAAAACAATACTATTGACATTAGCACCCCAAAAAATGAATACATAAGTAAAACCTATATACAGGATCTGTATGAGAAAACAGTGAAATTCTGATGAATAAAAAAAGAGCTAAATAAGTGGAAATATACTCCATGTTCATGGACAGAACAGTATGGTCAATATGTTAGTTCTTCCCAACTTGAGCTAGAGAATCAATGCAATTCCAATAAAAACTGTATTAAGTTGTTTTAAGGATATCAACAAACTGATTCCAAAGTTTACATGGTGAGGTAAAGGGCTCATTTTTGTTGTAAACTTAAACTGCTGTAAAACATAAAGTTGTAAAAAAGAATATTGAGAATAACTGATCATATCACATTAGATTTTAAAGAAAACAAATGAGCTCATAATAAGGTGTGTTTTGAAATGTGATAGGGGAGGAAGTTTTTTTTTTCTTTTACACAAGTTCCTAGCTAATAAGTTTTGAAGGAGTAGTATAATTAAGAAATCACCAGTTTGCAACATCCAATGTAATAACTGTAAGAACCAACTGATGCCAAAAGAAACGGGGTTATTTAGTACTGAAGCACAACTCACAGATTATGTATTAAATATAAAGAAAAAACTATTATTGTTACAGTGGAGCCATCTGGTCAACAATTCATTGATTAGGCAGAATGGAGGATGTTATAAAAGATTAATAGATTCTTTAAAAATGTAATACCTTGAGAAACAAATGTGAAAAAATAAGCAACTAGAAAATCAAAAAGAACTTTCTGAGATTAAAAATGACATAAAAACAAAAGTAAATTAGTAAACTATGGACATTTAAAAAGGTCTTGAGGACAACTGGGTATATCATAATATTGCCCCTATATTATATAATATCACAGAAATATTTTTATTATTTTAAAGTAGTAATAACAGTATTATAATTCTATAGGACAGTGTTCTTATTCTTAAGAGATACATGGTGAAGCAGTAAAGGATAAAGTATGATGTCAACAACTTTCTTTCAAGTATTTGGCAAAATAATACACACATAAACACAAATGTTAACAGAAAATGTGGC
Source organism: Antilocapra americana (assembly GCA_007570785.1). Classification (NCBI taxonomy): domain Eukaryota; kingdom Metazoa; phylum Chordata; class Mammalia; order Artiodactyla; family Antilocapridae; genus Antilocapra; species Antilocapra americana. The sequence goes on along the minus strand of ML660679.1, from coordinate 1,467,784 downwards.
AAAAATGTTGGAAACTGATGAATGCAACTGAAAGATGGTGAACAGCTGGCATCCACTGCACTACTCTTAACTTTAATTTGGAAAATACCACCAAGAGACACCATAAAGAAAGTGAATAGTCAGGTCACAAACTGGGAATGTATTTGTCCTCACATAAATGACAAACAATAAATATTAGGAATGACAAACTATAATATTAGGAATATGTAAAAATTGTCTACAAATTGATAGGGAAACCAGAAACAGAAAAATGAGGGACTATAAAGAAGCATTTTACAGATGATAAACAACTTTGCACTAATAAATTTGAAAATATGTTTTCTAATAAGTGAAATATGAATTAAGATCAAAGTTATATTTTTCCACTTAGATTGGTATAAATTCAAATAAAATTCCTAGCAATACCACATGTTGGACAGAATATAGATGTACAGTGTTTTTAATAGACAATTACTAGAGTCTATATTGGTACAACTACTTTGAAAAACATATGACACTCTCTCATAAAATTGTACACACATACATTATCTATGACTCAACAATTCCACTCCCAAGAGAAACTCATATACTTACTTCAGAGTCATGTAGGAACATCCACAGTGATACCATCTTTAAAGAGCAAAATCCTGAAAATAATCCAGTATCATCAAGAGGAAAATAGATGAGTGAACTCTTTATGTTCACACAAGGGAATATTGCACAGGCATTAAAATGAATTACATCAAGATATGATAATATATGTAAAACTCAAAATTTTTACAAATCTCAAACTATAAGATAAATATGTATAACATACATATAAATATGTATAAAAATCTATATATCCTTGCATACACTTTTTAAGGAATTCATATAATTATTTAAAACTATGCAATTTAATCTAAGGGAATGATGAACACAGATTCAGATGGCAATTCCATTATGTGAGAGGCAGGCAGGAGAATGGTTTGTATAAGATCACATATGAATATTTAAATTATCATCAAGGTTCTGTTTTTCACATTGAACAATGATTTCCCAGGTTCTTATTATATGATAAAACATAGATAATTTTTTTTACTTGTATAGCATCTTTTTTATTTACTTTACCATTGCTTTAATGCACTTTAAAATTTATCTACATTAATTGGGAACAAAGAAACAAAAATAGACATTTCTTTGTTTTTCATAAATAACTACTCTCCATATTTGATAAAAATCTCAAACCATTATTTTAGCTTCCCACAAATATAATACATACAGATTTTTTTTCTGAAATAGTGTCAGCAAATTAAGTACCTTGAAACTAACATAACCACATACAACTGCTGTCTACTGACTTCCAGAACAAAACAAAAACAAAAAACTTATCAAGATGCTCTGGGTTTCCTTTTGTTAGTGTTAAGAGATTCAGAATTATAAATTTAAAAATAGACAAGTACAAACATATGCATATCTGAGTGAATAATGAAAGAAAGTCATACTTGGGCCAACAATGAGTGTTAGAAATCAAGAATGAAGATTAATCCTTAGTCCTATGCCTCTGCAATTAGGTGGTATGAGGAACATTTGCTGTGTGAAGCTCATATGCATTGCTATTAGCAAGAGGCAGGAGGAATATGAAGGAGGTCCACTCTCAAACTGTAAAGAACACTGAGGGCGAATTAAGTAGTTCGTTGTCTTAACTCTGTACCTCAAATTCTTTATTGATACTTTTCCCTTTATTAATTCCATAAGGGTCATTGAATATCACTTTGCCTCGAATTTCTGCAAAAATCTACTGGCTGTGTGGGTCGATTTATTCCTGAGAGTATCAACACTCTAATGAACCTGGATGTTTTGAGCTGTTTCTAAGAGCAGTTGAGCATGGTTTGAAAACCCTGGAGGAGGAAAGAACAAATTAAGTTTAAGAAGGTATTATTACCTTTTTTCTCCAAATACAACTAGACTAAGAGTCAGATACTTTATCTTCCCTCCCATTTTCCTGGGTGATGAGGAACATTTAAAGTCTGTGTCTGAAAACAAGGCTTCTTCTTTTAAGAAGTTCAGGTGATTCTCTGGGAGGTAACATGAAAGGTAGATGTATTTCTGTAGACTATTCAGCATTCCTAAAACTATTTGTGAAATAAAACTGTGCAATAATTATCAGTGTAGGTAGTGATTAGAAAGGTGATTTTATTCTGGAAAAGTTTCACATTTTAAAACACAGATAAAAGATACCTGCATTTATTCATAACATTCCTCCAACCTACTTGTTGGATTATTATTCATCTTTTTGAGTGTAACACTCACATGTGCAGTCAGCTGGGGGCTGGCTAGATGACTGTGTTGAATGTACCTGTGTTTAGTCACATGTCTGGAATCAGCTGACTCTTCACTGGGGTGATTACTGTCATCCACATTTCTCATCTTGCATCAGGCTGGCTGGAGCAAGTTTCTTGAGTGACAACAGAGGCCTAAGAGGAAAGTAAAAATATGGAAGACTCAGTGGTAACACACCAACAGCTGGCAAGTCACACGGCCAAATGCAGCATTAATGGAGAACAGCATTCCACTGTGTAGATACAAAATGAGGAAATAATTGAGGCTGGTGTTGCAATCTACTGCTGGCACTTACATCTGTAACTGTACCCTAATCACTGGTCTTGGAATAAGGCCAATTTTTGCCACCTCGCATCTCTTTCCACTTCATCATAGTAGTTTTGCTTGGAGCTTCTCTTAATCCCTATCAAGGTTGTTTCACCTCCAAGGCCTAAGGGAAAGAATTTGAACAGTGTGTTACCTAGCTAGGCTGGTAAATACTGGTGTCTATTTCTAACTGGACAAGCATCACTTAATTTTTGTATTATGGGTCATTATTTCCAGGTAAATATTTCTTCAGAAACATGTCTTGAGGTTAATAACATGTTTTAAATATATGAGTTTTTCTCAGCATTTAACCTGCTCATAGTAGGTGCTCAATAAATAATCAGCAGTTGTTAAATGGATATTTCACTTCTGAGGTGAACAAAGAATCTTTTATTTCAAGGATTAAAAAGTCCTGGCTAAAGATAGAATATGCAAATAGGGATTTTCTAGAGGCAGTATAGAAATATACTGGTCAAGAAAAAAAGACTAAAACACTCAATTAAATATTAACTTTTTTTCTTGATGGAACACTTTTTTAAATTGACCTCATAGAAGCATATTATGAAGCATAGAAAAAGCGACTGCTGTTATTTTAAACCCATGGTATTCTATGCTAGCTTCAAACCAGAATCAACAGGGGAGAATTTTAAACACTACCATTTCTGGTGCTCATCCTAAATTAAATCAGTATCTCTAGAGGTGGAGCCTAAGGATGGATATATTTAGAAGCTCCCTAGGTGATTCTAAAGTGAAGCCAAGGTTGAGGACAGATGCTTTAAACTCTTCTAAAAATATCAACAAGAAAGTCTGGAAATTGAACAATACACCTGGAAGCAACATGGCTGTTAACTTGGCTATTGCTAAACAATCCTGACAGATGAAACAGAATCCTAATTAATTTGTCTTCCTAAGTCCATTATGGGCCTTCACCTGGCAGCATTTTCAAAACACAAATTTTGGAAATGCTTAATTTCAGTTATTACAAAGTAGTTCATAGATGCTGGGCAAGCAACTTACAATCTGACTTATATTGTGATATAAAATTGATTTGATATCACTGGGATGTAGATCTCCTGATGAGAGCTGACAAAGACCAGCTGAGGCTTTAGCTAAATGATGTGTGAGAGCACTGAGGAGCAGACAATTGGAAACTAATGAGATGATAAAAGCTTTCAGGTATGTGAGTTGATCAGCTACCTGCTGAGACCCTCTCACTGTAGAGAACTCCCATGCTCAGGGCCCTTTTTTCCATCTTAGGTACAATCCAGATTAGTGATATTCTGTGAAATATTGTCCCTGCTCATTTTTGGAGGTGAAGATGGAGAACAGTGGGAGCCAGTAGGTATATCTTCCATCCTACATTTATATATATTCCAGTCTAAGAAGCATTCTTATTAGTGCTTACAAGCAGTGGCACAGGGATGACTTACAAAGGGATTGTCAGCCATAAACTGAAACCTTGTGGCACTAGGAGTTGTACTTACTGCTCCATAAACTACTGACCTCGACTGAGATTCCCTGACCCCATCGCTGACCAATCCTGGACATATTCTTCCTTTTACCAAGAGCAGTGACTGTGGTAGGAAAAACAAGGTATGAGGCTATATTTAAAGTCAAGGTAAAATCAGATTTTAAATTCTAAAAAATTCAATTGGATTTCAATTTCAAATTCAAGGAATTCAGAATAACTCATGATGAGATGATATTAGACTACAACAGAGTATACTGGCAAAATATAAATGTGTACATAAAACAAGGGTTACCGAACTATTAAAAAGTGGGAACAAATTAAAAATTCCCAAGACTGGACTAGACAAGCGATTTTCTATACCAGCTTCAAGAAATTCTCCAGAAATCAAGTGTCCCATTGTCATATCAGTATAGAAAATGCTGCAAACCACACCTCCTTCTTAAAGTGTCACTGTATAGATGACCAGAATAAAGGCCCAGAGAAATAATACAGTAAATAAGAAGGTTGAGGCTTGCTTATTGCAGAGTTTCAAAATACTTGCTGTCATATGATTACATCTTGGGGAACACTGAGCTGGTATTGTTTATATAATTAATCACAGACAGGTATATTAATTAAAGGAAATGTAAAGCCACACACATGTAAATGTAAAGCCAACTGATGATAAGTCAAATTGGATAATTTACCCTTTCTTGAAATTCACAAACAAATTTTAGATGTGGAGATTACTTCATTCTTTTACTTTTCACCATCCACAAGAATACAGCTATTGAACATTGCTAGATTTAAATCTACATACAGTTCTCAGGCAATCTAGGGCAGAAATTCAAGAGTACAATATAAAGTTACTTATCTTTGAAAGTAATCCAAGTTTTTATGTCTCTTGGAAAATATGGCACTTAGAATTTGACAATACACTTTGTGCAGTCAAGCCAGAACAGGCCATCTATAACACAACTACAGTTGTCTGTTATCCATAGGGGGTTGTTTTCATGACCCACTGTGGACATCAAAATCCACATATGTTTAAGTACCATAGTCAACACTCCATGTGTGGGTTCCACATCCACAGATTCAAACAAATACAGATTGTGTATTAAGTTTGTGATCTGTGGCTAGTTGAATCCATGGATATTCAATCCATGGATATAGAGAGCTGACTAAAAATAACAACAAAAAATCTACACATAAGTGAACCCATGCAGTTCAAAATCATGTTGTTCAAGTGTCAGCTGTATTTCTGACAAAGTTTTCTTTCCCTCTCTATCCATACTTCCTTTCTTTCCTTATTTTATGTTGCTTCTTTCTAAAAGTAACCTATTTTACAACATCCTAATTCAAATCTGTAGTAGCAGTTTCATTTAGATTCTGTTTTACTCGAAACCCATTATTTCAAAATACAATTGTTGATACTGTAGTCGATTATTATAGTGTTTCTGCAACACTTACCTTACTCCAAGTGTTACCACTAGAAAAAATTAATATTGATGTAGTTTCATTAATACCATTTGAATATGAATGTGTAGTAATTCTTTTATCTTACAGATAAAGAATGAGGTTACAGCTCAAGATGATGTAAGAAGATCCTGAACTCACCTCTACCCATGGACAAACTGGTTCTACATCTACCTATGAAACAATTTCCTTCTTAAAAAACCCAAAGCCTGGCTGAATGATGACTACACACTAGATAGATGAGAACAACATCTCAAAGTAGGTAGGAGATGATGGAACCCAATTTCACCATAAACCCCACCCCAGCATGGTGACCCACAAACAAGAGGGAACTTGAAATCCAGAGCTTCTCCACTTCTGGGTATTTATCCAAAGAAAACAAAAACACTAACTCCAATAGACATCTGAAGCCCTATGTTCATTGTAACATTTATAATAGTCAAGGTGTGGAAACAATCTAACTGACCATTGATGGATGAATGGATAAAGAAAATGTTTTATATCACACAATGGACAATTATTCAGCTATTAAGAAAGAATGAAACTTGCCATCTGTGACAACATGGATGGGCAGTGAAGGGATTTGCTTAAATGAAATAAGTTAGACAGAAATAGAAAAATACCATATGATACTTTATGTGTGGAATTTAAGGGAAAAAAACCACCAAACACACAGATACAGGTTGGAGGCTGCCAACATCAGGGAGTGGTGGGTAAGAAAAAAAGAAGAATCCTGTATGTCTTATTTATTTCACTTCTAGCACTCCATCCTACATAAAAAATAATGAGAAATGTGCTTATACTAGAGTACCTATGTATCTACAGATCACCTCAGTAGAGAAGTTTTGATAGTCAACCACTATTTGGATGTTATTTAGAGGAAGGAGTATTATAAAAGACCATGGAATGAGTTTTTTTTAATGTTAGACAAAGTGGCATCAGTCAATAGGCACAGCATAAATGAATCTTCCTAAATGCATTAAGTTAGGCAAAGGTTAAAATATATATTATCATAGTAGTATAGGGATTATTGATAACAGTGATTTATGATTTAAATGTTTCTAGTAAACAATATTCCTTTGGTAAATGTGTAACATCAAGAACTAATACATTTGTACAAACCATAAGCCTGACACTGTTTCTGATGCTCTGAATGTATTAGTTTAATAAACAAAATGCTTCTATGAGCTATAAAGAGTATCAGCCACCTGGCATCACACCACTAGTCTATACCAGTTTGACCCCCTAGGTGGGACCCAAATGCAGACAATAAATCTACAGACCATATACTCACCTCAAATTCTGCTTCCAAAATGTCACAATGTGCCAGGAAATGTTTCTCTGTGTGCAGCTTTCACTGAAAGCTATATTTATATTGGTGCTTAGTCACTGTGGTGCTACAACCAACAATTTTATATAGGTACAAAACATTGAAATATACTGAAATGTATTTCAGTTAAAATCTCATGAAATATGGGACAAATTACTTAAGTAGAAGATATGTTACATTTTATGATCAAACTCAGTAATCTTATATATGCAAATTACATTAGGTTTTAGGAAAAGGGAATTTTTGATTTCCATAAATATCTAGACTTTATAAAACTCTGGGTTGTAAAATTGCAGTTTTATGAAACAAATATGATTTAACTCAAAAAGACAAAACAATGGGAAAATTCATTTTAGTTGCTTATAAATGTGGTAATTGAGAGAAATTTTGGCATGAAAGATACAATTCTTTGGTAGCAAATTACTTAACTCACTGGTATTTGAATCAATGAGACTGTTTTGGGGGGGAAACAAAAAGTTCCTCTTTGGACTTTAAAACTCTTTAATTAGAAGGCAGACAGCATAATACAATTAATAAAAGGATAATTTGGTAGGAAAATGTATTTGAATCAAAATGAAAGGAACTGACTGAAATATTTCGTATAAGAAAGTAGAATTCACTATTTTGAAAATGTATACATTCAAGAATATGTTGTTTATACTTTAAAAACTCTTTGATTCTAGAAATGGGAACATTTAAAGCAAATCTGTGTGGTAATGAAGTTTTTAAAAATCCAAAACATGCTTTCCTACTAATAATGAGAGTTATTTAAAAAAGTACTCACAGAAGTTTTCATTCATAGCTTTTTGTCAGCGAGCAACGATGCTTTTGAGAAAGCAAAATGGCACTAGCACCCGAGAAGGACCACCTCCTCCAGAGACCATCCCACCAAAGAGATCAAGCCCTGAGCTGTTGGTGTGGGAGCACTGACTCCAAGACCCTAGACTACCAGAGAGAACTAACTCTAGGGAGTATCAAATACTGAGAAAGCACACAAAGGAAATGACTTGAATATGAGACCCTTCATCACCCAACCACCAGTAGCACCCTGAGCAGGATGCCTCATCTAAATAACAAACAAAAAAAAATACAAACCCAATCATCAGCAGGCAGGATTACCATCTCACTCAACCTTGCCCATCAGAGGAAAAACAAACAAACAAAAACTCAGCACAAATCTCACCCTATACAAAGCTTACACAAACCACTGGACCAACCTTAGGAGGGCAGAAGCCAAAAGGAAGAAAGATTTCAACCTTGAAGTCTGGGAAAGGGGACCTCAAACACAATAAGTAAAAAAAAATAATAGTGAAAAGGCAGAAAAATACTACACAAATGAAGGAACAAACTAGAAACATAGGATTCCAAATAAATGAAGAAGAAATAGGCAAACTACCTAAAAAATAATTCAGAATAATGATAGTAAAGATGACCAAAAACCTTGAAAACAAAATGGAGAAAATGCAAGAATCAATTAACAAAGACCTAGAAGAATTAAAGAATAAACATACAAACAACACAATTACTGAAATTAAAAATACTCTAGAAGGAATCAATAACAGAATATCAGAAGCAGAACAAATCAGTGAGCTGGAAGATAAAATGGTGGAAATAACTTCTGAAGAGCAGAATAAATTAAAAAGAATGAAAAGAACAAAGGGCAGTCTCAGAGACCTTTGGGACCATATCAAATGCACCAACATTCAAATTATAGGGGCCCCAGAAGAAGAAGAGAAAAAAGGTATGAGAAAATTTTTGAAGAGATTATAGTTGAAAATTTCCCCAACATGGAAAAGGAAATAGTCAATCAAGTCCAAGAGGCACACAGAGTCCCATATAGGATAAACCCAAGGAAAAACACGCCAAGACATACTAATCAAACTAGAAGAGACTAAACAAAGAAAGAATATTAAAAGCAGCAAGGGAGAAGCAATAAGTAACATACAAGGGAAACCCCATACACTTAACAGCTGATCTTTCAGCAGAAACTCTGCAGGCAAGAAGGGAATGGCAGGATATATTTAAAGTACTGAAAGGGAAAAATCTACAACCAAGATTACTGTACCTGGAAAGGATCTCATTCAAAACTGATGGATAAATCAAAAGCTTTTAAGACAAGTAAAAGTTAAGAGAATTCAGTACCACCAAACCAGCTTTACAACAAATGTTA